>JAUCMR010000169.1:8537813-8558294 GCA_032357425.1 Enteromius argenteus | reverse complement strand
CCAAGTAACATTACACAGATGTATCACTTTCATGTCTAAATAAATAAATACATTTATTTTACATTTATATATATATAAAAATGATAGTGAAATCACAAATCACAGGAAATTTAAAAAAAACTGAGTTATGACTTGCTAGCTAAGAGCATTATTAATAGTAATTACATTTGAATTTCCCACATTTAGCCTCAAAACATCTTACAAAGTCAGCAAAAATTGTCCAAATTGTAAGAAAACATAAATAGTTTGTAATAACTGCTCAAGAGTGAAAGGTCTATTTCAAATAAATGAACAAAGGTTGTATTTCACATAACGTTACATATATTGTATTTTTTATCAAATAACTGCAGCCAAGACATTGGAAGCTCTTACCGACCCAAAACTGTTAATCTACAATTGAAATAATAAATGAACAAAGACATGCATATATTTTGTTGTACAAACAGCACTGTTTCTAGAGAATGACTCTCCTATGGCCTGGTGAAGGTCATATTTCTTTTCCTGATGAAGGTACACATGTTCATGAAACACATAAAACCATCAACATGGTCATATAGCACACCTTACTGTTCAGTGTACACTACCCCCAGTTTGAATCCTTACCACTAAAGAAATAAATTTGCTTTAAGAATGACCTCACAACATTCACCTCTACATTGATGACAACATAATGATTGATAATACTGACAGAATCATCAGACCTCCCTTAGACAGACTGACATACAGAAAGTGTTTTCCTGAAACAGGTTAAGCCTTGCCTTGGACGGTTAACTTCGGTTAACATGTAGTCCAGGACTAGATTTAATCTGTGTCTTGGAGATGTCACAGTGCATGGGATGGACAGACGACTACAAGCCGACAACACTGCAGATCGACAGGCTGGTGTGAAACACAAAGCAGACATCATTGTAATGTTCAGCCGCTAGCAACTACGGTGTAAATCCAAACCTGAAGATGACGAGCAAGGTGAGACTCTGAACATCATTCAACGTGACGAGAGAGGGGTTCTGACCAAGTGACTATGAGGCACAGGACAGGACGGAGCGAGACGTGACGCTACAGGGTGAGTGGTCCTTGTGACCCTCAAAAAGCCCCTCCTTACCTCTCTCGCTCCAGGAGTAGTTGGTGATGTGATGCTCATCATGAGAGTACATACTGACTCCGTGTAACTGCTGCAGCATGGCTCGTCGGGATGGATAACCTATCCATCGAACGCATACATATACACACACACGACACCCCAATGGCGACAGTCACACACAAGAAAATACAACCATACATGACCACGACATACAAAATTACACACACATAGACCCAAACGTCAGACGTATACCAAAACACACAAAAAGACATAACCAGAACATCACAGCCCACAGAGAGTGACAGAAAAAGAGAGAAAAAGAAAACAGATAAACCAATATGCCAGAAAGAAAAAGAAAAAAAGGAAAGAAAGAAATAGAGAAAAAAGTTCCTGACAGGTTGATATTTTTTCAGAATAGCTGCCCACAACATTTCAGTAGATTAGACAAACATAAAAAATAAAATAAAAAAATTATAACCGTTGACAGAATGAAATTTTTTCTTGGCTATGATGTGTGTGTGTGTGTGTGTGTGTGTGTTTGTGTGATCACAATAATTAATGTGACAATTCACTCAAAACTTTTAATTCTGTCATTATTTACTCACATTCATATCGGTCCAAAGCTGTAATACTGGCTTCAAAATGTTCAAAAGATCTGATAATTTTAGGATCTTTGAATCTTGTTCAGCAAAATGAATAAATCTTTATTCAAGTCATTTAATGAGCAGAGTTCTTAAAAATAATTCAAATGTTACATTTCCAGTAGTCGTATTTCTCCGTCTATTTGGGCCAACTTTTACCAGTTTCCAAATGAGAAAATCACGATAATACTAGCCAAAGACAAATTATGAGAAATGAGAAATGATTAAATAACTACTCATTTGTGTCTTTTTGTCCCGAGTTATTTATATTCTTGGAGTTTGTTTCCTTTAGCCTGTTGCACTACCTGTGCAGAACCTAAAATATGAAAACAGAGTAAAATATCATTGTCCTATGTAATCATTTCTGTTTCCTTTACACAGCCTGTGCGACTTTCATGTCACAAAAAATGAATGCATAAGACCAGAAGACTCAAGAGGTGAACAAATCATTGGTTTCCTTTTGTTAACATAAAAAAGTCTTTCAAAACGAAAGAATAGCTCATGGGAGACCCATCACTTTAGCATACAATATGAGGTGTATGAATAATTTTATGGTAGAGATTTATTTATTTATTTTTTAACTTTTTTTGACTTTTTAGTCACTGTGTGCTTTCACAAAAAGCAGCATTAACATTCTTTGACATATCTTCTTTTATGTTCCAATGGAGATACAAAGTCTAAAGGATTTAGAACAACAAACAGGTGAGTAAAAAATGACAGAATTGTAATTTTGGGTGATCTCATTAACACTGACCAAGATGGCATTCTGATGTCTCTCAGCATTCATTTCCCAAGCAATATAACATTAAGCAAACTGAACACAAACCCACAAAATCCACTGTCACACAGTGCAAAATGGTCACACGCCAAATCACATATAGGTTTGTGAAAAGAAATGCAAATTGACCTTTTCTACTGACGGCACCTGTATCTGCGCGAACTGTGAACATAATTAGTCGTATCCATCCTGCTAGCCTGTTAGTGTGAATATTTCATGATATAGATGGCTGAGAGAAATGATTTGCTCGCTCATTCTCGCTCTCTCTGGGACTCTTTTGCTGAGGTCACTGACTGTCAATCACTGCAGGGGTGCCGAACAACACACCTGTTATTAGAAACAGCAACAACGCCATCTCTCTGAGGGACAGGCAAACGATTCTTCTAAAATTAATTTTCTTTCTATCTGTTGTGGGTTCCTCAGTGATCACTTTTCCGATCCTCTGTTTATAGCTTGTGTATACACAAAAATGTTGCTTAGTCTTATAAACCTTAGTCAGCACCATATTTAATTTCTGACAGCACTGAAAACAAGGCTGTGAATTACAGTGTGTTAAATGGATTGTGCTGTTGTTTACCAGCTTACCAATTGTTCAGCTGTCAACACATCTTTCAAAAAGTCTTCGAGTAGACAAAAACGTGAAAATTATGAAAATTGCATTTAATACTGGACCTTTATACAGTGTGTGTCACTGTAAACAATGTAGTCTAGTTCTCACTACTATGTAAAATTGAATATGGTGTCTAACTTTTTTCCTTTAACAAATTATAACAAGTTAACAAATCATTCTTGTCAAACTAATCAAATGAGTGTTTGATTGACTCATAAAAAGATGCCCACTTATCGCCGCATATTTCCGTTATGATGTAACTAGCAGAGAATGCTCTAAATGAATCAGTGAATGGTTCTTTTTGGTAAATAGGGATGAGACACAATAGATTTGAATGGGATAATGGGATGTCAAGGAGACAATACAGACCAATTATTCATTGACTTTCTGTAACTGTCCTTATTTTGCTTACACCAAGTACATGCGTGTGTCTCTCCATCCTTAATGCTGTTTATATGAGACTACGTATCCCAACTTCCCGCAGCTCCCTCTTCCTGTAGCGTGTCTCATTAGCGACGGCCTGGCTCTCCTCGCTGCTAATTGACCTTTAATTATCCCAGCGACCCCACTGCGGCACCACATGCCTGTTACTGTAGCGATAGGGACGCACGCCACGCGTTGAGACCAAAGAAGCAGTAGGCAGTCCTCTAACGGACAATAACACTTTCCAAGTGTGCAGAAAAAAATCTATATCTAGACAGACGTGGATTCATTTGAATATCACAACATTATTCAGTTAAAAAATGAAAGCCGAGTCTGTGCAGAAGAGTTTCAGAGATGAATATTCAGCATTGCGCTTTCAAGACTGCCCAGGTGAAAAGAAAAAAAAGAAAAAGGGGTGACGGGAAGACGTTTTACTAGCTTTGTGAGAAATCACAATTTTTTCTCAAAAATGAAATCAAATAGAGACTATTAGGTTAAGGCAATATGGGTGCACAGCACGTCTTTCTGGAAACCATCCAGTCACTGTAAAACCTTATGAACTCTGTGACACTATTTGTATGTCGCTGTTCAACTTGGGCTGGTTGTCCTGGTTGGCGTCCTTCACGTAAACAGGATTATGGCCACAGATGACGGCACAGGAGGAGACACTGACTATCGCTGCGATTGGATTAGTGAATGACAGGAAGTCGGTGCCCAAGCGAGGATATGATCTAAGTGATGCGTTACCGCTGTACAGATCACGCTAATATGAACAAGACATCTGCTTTAGAAACATATGTGACTGACAAGGACAAAGAATTGACATGAGATAAAGACATAAGAAAGTCACGTTAGCTGCGTGCAAGCCCACGATAACTGTTAAAGGAGTCATACCACAAACATAATGGACCTAAATTTAATAATAATATTTTTTGTCATGAGGTTCAAGGATATGAGAAGCAGCATGCAAAGAAAGATGATGTGTTTTTTTATGATATGACCTCTTTAAAGCAGGGCTCTAATAACACACACACAACAGAAATTTGAACATACACACATATTCTGATTTTGTGTTTTGTAGAAATGTGTGGTGTTGATAGTGATGATTGGATTGTCAGTGTATTTCATTTTGGTAAATTCGCTTCTAGCGATCCAAAGGAAACAGCTGCAATTTCATTTCACATGAAGAAAGATACTCGAAGAAAAATAAGTCCACAACCATAATCGTTGCGTAAACTCCAACCTAAGCTTGCACAGAGACTGCCTACATTAATTTTTTAATTCACATCATCAACCCACCTGTCAAACGACTGTGTGTAGAGGTAGTAATTAAAAGCATTAAAAACAAAAAGTGTAATTAGGCTCACAGCGGTGTCTGCCTCAGCCTCCATGTTTGAAGCACAAATACGGTCTCAAGCGTAAAAGGGACAGAAGATCCCCAAAGCTTGAAAAGCAGAGTTTTTGTGAGTCACACTTTAAAAGGTTTGTGGCGTTTCTTCTTCTTTTTGTTTTACCTTTGATGACTTTTTAAAGGCTGGTTAATAAAATAACATACTAATTTCATCAACATTTATCCCATTCATCCTGCTGTTGACTTTAATCAGGATAAATGGGATTCAAGTTTAATTTAAAGTTTGTAACACAAACCTATTATGAGATCACAAAAACTTCACCAAGATTTCAGCAAAAATGGTGCACAAGATACTCTTTACCCCTTTTCCACCAACAAGGTGCCAGTGCCAGAGCCCAATCTGGTCCTGTTTTGATATAAGTAAATACACATAAATTGTAAATCCAAATTTATATTACTTAATATTTTCATAAGGAAATGATAAGAAGAAATACAGTCACCAGTTCAGCAGAACACTCCTAAAAATGTGACAAAATTCACATACTGCACTCAACTTGCATGTTGGGGTTCTTTCCCGTTTAAGAATGTTATCTTTAACATTCAGGTGATCCAGTCGGTTCATGGTTTTTTATCAATTTCTACAGTGCCTGTGTTCATTTAAATGCACAAATACCTATGTTCCCAAAACTCTAGTATCTTGAGAGTGACTAAACTGGCCATCACCTAGTCAAACCTCAATAACAACAATAAAAAATCTTTGGAAAATGTTTAAGAGCATCAGGGTCAGAACAGGGTGTTAATACAAACACAGGCAACATGTAAACTGGATGAAAAGCCATTAAATCACTTGGACTCTGATCAAAAAGTAAAAGTAAATCTCCTAAAGGGGAAACAACCTCATCCCACAACTTAACATTTTTAAAAGGATACATAACCTGACAAGCACAGTTTGTGAATTCTGTCACATCTTGAGAGTATGTCGCCACACTTTTACTGCATGAAAAAATTAAGCGACTTTTACTGCGTGAAAAAATTATGCAATTACATGAAATAGTAACACAGATTGTCAGTAATCACCAATCAAGGTTTCTCAAAAAAAATTCAAATGGGTTTTTAGAAACATGGCGTTGAGTAAATAATAATAGATTTTTTGAGGGTACTATGCCTTTAAAACCAAGAAAAAAGATCATGATGTACTATATTTGTCTGTGGGCAGTTAAAGCATTGTTCGGCTCTCAAATGTGGCTCTGGCGGTGCTGGAAAAGGTCCGCAGATCCCCTGGTCAAGCACCGGCTCAGTGGAAAAGGGATATGCTTCCTGTGTGGCATGATAGGGCTTTAGTAATCATCAGTCTCTCCAAACAAAACAATAAAATCAAAGAAAAGGCAGTGAAATCACAGCGTCAGAAAACATAACAATAAAACCCCATACCCTCCTCCTTGTATCCCTTGATGAGTGTTAAGCATGCATAAGGGGAATGGGGCTGTGGGGTGATAGGGAAAAAGGGTAAATGGATTAAAGGGATAAAGGAGCTGGAGAACAAGCACACACCTTCGGTGAGGGAGGACACAGGCAAAGAGACCTCCATGCATGCGGCGGACTGGGCCTTGCGGAAGGGCGGTCGGCCAGGCCCCCTGCGGGCGAGGCGTGGCCCTTCAGGGCCCCCCGGGACTCTGGCCCTCCCAGTTGGACAGGGCTGGGAGGTGGGGCTAGTGCAATGTCCATTCACATGATCTGTAACAACGGGCATAGCATTAGCAAAAAAACTAATGAGATTAGAAATAGAAGAGTGTGTGAGAGAGAAAGAAAGATGAAGAGGGCAGTGGGATGAAAACAATGCAGCCGCAAAGAAGAGAGAAGCGTTAACAGTAAGAGGAAGCAGTCATATAACAGCAGCTGTAATCAGCCAAAAAACATTTTGATTTGAAAAAGGAAAATGAAAGGGAATAGGGAATAGCGAAAATGGAACGGAAAAAGGCGAAAAGGATAATAGAAAGAGATGAAAAAAGGAAGAAGAAAAGAAAATGAAAAGTGAAATAAAATGGGAAAAGAAAAAAGAAACAAGGAGCAGGAAAAGGAAATAAAGGAAGAAAAAATACAAAAGGAAAAATGAAGGGGGACAAGAGAAAGAACATGGAAAAGGAAAGGAAAGATGCAGGTAATGGTAGCTGTTCAAAAAATTAAGCATTCAGAGAGGCTTTCTCATCCCTTCTCAACTCAGACACTTGAAAGAACGAAGGTGGAGGACTTGATTTTACAAAAAAACAGAAGCTTCCATCTGCAGTCTGTTTATGCAGGAAGTTGAGGGAGGTCTGGTTGAGTATGCAGGAAAAGACCCAGATTCAAAGTCCCTGCATCTAAAACAGCACATTTTTCAGTAACACCTCCAACACACCTGGATCAAAGTCTTACCAGTCTCTACCAGAGAGACACATCCTCTTGCCAGAAGCTCTCAGATAGAGGCAGTCTGTTTATATGTTCCACAGTATCCTCTAGGTTTTGACTGACTCCTGACTATTTTGACATTCTAGCTGTAAATTTCCCTCCCTTACTCCATTTTATATCTACAAATACTTTTCATGCCAATGCAGCCATCCAAATCCACGAATGTCTGCTGTCATTTCATATCAGTGGGATTTCTACTCATCTTCATATCGCACAGTAGACTTGGCAAACAAAACTTTGACACTGACTCATGGTGAAACAAAGCACTATTAAGAACACCATCTGTAGTATGTTTGAGAAACTTAAATCATCGTTTTAAAGACCACATTTGTTAGTCAATATTTTCTTGTATGCACACGTTTTTATAGTGTACAACTAACATTTAATATTTTGAGGTCAGTAATAATTTAGAATTTAATAATTTATATCTGTTTTTAACAATGATAAGAATAAGAAAAGTTTCTTAAGCACTATAGTCAGCATGTTATAATAATAAAAGGATATTAAAAGGTGCCATATAATGGAAAACTGTACCTTGGAATAGTTGAATAATAAGAATTCTGTCCATGGAAATGACATACTGTGAGCCACAAACACCATTGTTTCCTCCTTATGTAACTGAAAAAGAGGCAAATCATAACACCGACTGTGACGTTACAGTTGGGATCATTAATGTTTACACCCCCAACATTTGCATAACGTATACCAGTCCATGTTCTAGGACAGCCAATCGATGCAGTGTTGCCAGATGTTGCTATTAAAATAAAAAGCGATAAATAAACAAAAATAAACCAGAATTATTTTAAATCTTTTGTAATTAATATATGACAAAGATTTTGCTGACTCTAAACTGCAATGTCCTACTTTATTAACTTTCTAAAATGTTAAAAAAGTGGAAAAGACAAGTCCAAAAACGCTTATCTGGCAACACATCTGGTTGTAAATGGACAACCGCTTCTGGAGATTTTTTGCCTTTACCCAAGCCTTCTATGTAGATATCAGATCACAATTTAAGATAATGCATTCTATGGCACCCTTAAATTGTAATAATATCCCAATAATATTCTTGTTGTACACTGTACAAAATGCACCAAATAAATCAAATCAAATAAATGCACCATTAAGAGACTTTTTTCATTTTTAAAAATCTTACCAATCGTATGAAGTTATGTATTCTAGTGTATGTAACAAGACTAACTAAAGTCCAAATTTATATGGTAACTGAGCATCTTCATATGATTTCCCTGCAGGTCCGATATTCTGTTGATGAACGTCAGAGAACATCATTTTAGAGAGTCAGGATGAGAAAGCCACAAAAAATGGAGCCCAGTCCGCAGATGTCTTTACATCTGTTTTCCCTGGCCTGCACCAGGGACAGAGTTTCTAAATAAGTCCAGGTTCATGAAAAGATCCAAATTGAAGGTTTAGGATAGTAGAAAATATTGCAAAAGCCCCGGTGCATTCAAGGGGAGACAGTTCCAAGCACAAAACTACAGAGAACACTAACTCTCTATTTCAGCCACACACACATACATTACACTCACACAACACTCATAAATTGGCTTTCTAATAAGTATTGATTTTTTATGTCCTTTTTCTGTTTTCATGACCTAAACCTTTAAGATATTTTGATATTACAAAATGACCCAAGACTCGCTCTCTAAGTTCTAATATTTTTCCAAGCACAAATCGAAACCTTTGAGGATTAGAAACAAGTGTAATCACTCATGGCCCAGATGGTCTATTTTCCTTTGTAATGCTGCACAGCTTGACCTGTTGAAGGAACACTTTCATTATTACACATTAGGTCAAGTTTGGCACAAGAAATTGAAGAGGAAATTGTTCAGCCCTCAGCGAGAGGTGTGTTAGTCACAGCCTAGCATGAAACAAAAAGCCAGACAAGAGGAAAGAAAAAGGAAAAAAGAACAAGGAGAGATATTCAGCAAAAGAGACAGAGTGAGACAATTCGGAGTATTTCCGTACAAGGCTAAAGAATGATCCAAGTCACAATGAGGCAAGCTCACTTGCAGAGAATGAACTCAATACATTAGTGCATGTCGTTCAGAGGTAGAAGATGGTCCAATCACAAATGAGCAGGCTTTTCATAGAGTTAGAGAATGGTCCAATAGGGTTAGAGCATGTTCTGAGGCATAGAATGACCCAATTACAATGGAGCATGGCCTTTAAGACGTAAAGGATGAACCAATTGCAAAAGAGCAAGATTTCAGGGTGATACCTTTCTTAACTTAAGAATGAGTATGTTGAACAACCACCTTTGTAAACACTTGCAAAATGTACATTGAGAAGCATAATTAAAATAAATAAAGGCCACACGCAGAGATGTGAGAGGAGAAATTTTGCGCCAAGTCATGAATTCAAATGAGAAGAAAGTGAACAAATAAAAATGCATTAAATATGAACTGTAAAATGCAACGACAAGGGGCTTTATCATGTCATTCTCAACAGAATGGAAACAGACAAAGTTGATGCATCGAAGGCAAGAATAAAGAAAAAGGTCTGCTCGCTTTCGGCCTACCGTACCAAGATCAGTCTTAAGATCTGTGGGTAGACTTAACTTTCTGCCTGGTCCCTTGACTGAAACAAAAATAGGACAGAAAGGGGCAATTAATCCAGTTAAGAAAACAAAAAAAAAGGCAAAATAAAGAGTTCAGCTCAAATTAAAAGCAAAAAAAAAGAAAGAAAGAAAATCATTTAGTGTAATACATGCAGGTGTTTCATTCGACAGTCATGCCTGATCGCATACTGCCACCAGATAAACAGATTTGTCTGCTTTTAGACAAGCAAACACATGCATGCAGAACGCATCTAAGTTCAAATGCATAATTTGCAATCCATTTTTTTAAATTTCCGATTCCTTTCATGTTGATAGGAAAAAAAATGCATAAATCAGTCAAAATAACTGCTAAGTATATACGGATCTATTGTACTGTATCGAACAGAAACCACAAAAACAGCACAGAAACCAATCACGTGTGTGCATGCATACACAATTAGTAAAACATAAACACAGAGGTTCAAATTAAAGCGTAATCAGATAAAGGTCAACATTTTGCAAGCATTTTGCACTGCAAAGGTTAGAGTATACACTGAGCTGGATTACTGCTGAAATGGGATTTTAAAAGAAAATTTGTAAAATATGTATGACTTGATCCAAAACACTAATTCAACATCAGTTTCCAAAACTGTGCAGGCAAAAAAAGAGCGTCTCTCAAAGCCTCTATTTATATGATGTACTCCAGAACAATAAAACACATTGTGTAGAATTCTTCCCAAGATGACACTCTCCTCCTAAGCATCATTTCGATTAAATGATTTTAAAGTAGGGTGTGATTTTAGAACGTTATTTTCAATAGGGTGCTAATGCTTTTCCACTTAAGGATTCCACGAAATGGGTTGATGAATGCAATTTGCTTTTTCTATGTTGACCAAAGAAGTCTATAATATCTGGAGAAAGCAATCCATTAGTCCTCCCATTCATTTTGGCTGGAGCAAGGCCACCATTTTAGCATTTTAAGAGTGCTTTATGTTACTTTCAAAAATGTTCATTTTTAATGGAAGATGATTTGTAGTACATCAAATGATATTCAACTGGTCCCTGCTCATTGGATCACACTAGCAAACCAAACCAAACCAAACCATATATATATATATATAGAGAGAGAGAGAGAGAGAGATGGAGATGTATCATCCTCTCTCCATCTCTTCTTCCATGTTTGTGGAGTTGGATGAGATTTGAGGGTAAGCGGAAATTGCTCCTGAACATAGCAGTAATTAACATTCTGGGATCAATGACCTGTGTCTTGGATGTGGATTATTCCCATTAAACTCTACACAGATAAAATCAGCCTGTGCACATATGTGCACGTGTGTAAACATAAAAGAAGGATCCACAGGAAGTGTGAGCTACATACATGTTGATATGAGAGCTGCACATTAAAGCCATTTAGCAAACTATATTCTCCCTGTGTGTGTTTTGTGTGTATAGACTCTGTCTGAATAAACCCATGTTGGACATCTTTTGTTACTGTTATCCAGTGGCACAACTACAATGGCAAACATAACAGCTGGCATCCGCTGATTTCAACATCAGACCTCAAGTGGCCACCCTGTATTGTTGTTTTTTTTCCGTGGGCACAGTTTCAGGAGTCGTTTAGCTGCTCGTTAGAACGTTCCGAGCACCGTGGCTTCAATCCCGTTGACTCGGATGAACGGTAATTTGGGATTGTTTTTGGAATCATCTCAAAAAATGTCTTCTGCTATCCTGCACTGCAATTTGCATGAATTACCGACTCCTTTGCTTTCAGCTCACGTCATCTTCCGGTAATTCGTAGAGGCGGATATACTTCAGGAGTAAAGATGCAGACGCCAGACTCTACGATGAATTCAGAGGAATTTCATTCTCAGAAGCATGCATTAGCATTTTTTGAGCCACAGTGTTGTTTTTGCTGGAACAAAATGTCAGATCTTAAGCATTTTCCTCTCTTGTAAGCCTTTAAGCAAAAATACATTCATTAACTTCTATCTGGCGAAAGAATACGTCACTACTTAGCATCACCAATTTGGTGACCTTTGTAGTGACACAGTATTCATTTTATTCATTTATTTATTTTTTTTTAAGTGAGCCAATACTTAAGGCCATTCACATGCAACACATTTTCCAAAGTGAACAAAAGCATTATTAGCATATAATTCTCATGCTTGTAGCCATTCTCTCTGCCATGCTCTCTGAGACAAAGCTTTGCAGTCTGGCACATTTGTGTTCACATTATAAAAATCCATTAAATTAGTTCTACACAATTAAATAAGTTTAAAACTGTAGGTATTTGCAATGCTTTTCATTAGAAGTTATAACAAAACCTAAATTTTATCAATGTACAGAATAACTAGATAACTAATCATTGGTAAAATAAGTTAACCAATGAATTAATTCAATTTTAAAATACTGTAAATGTCTTAAAAAAAATAAACGTGTACTCAATAACACACATACTGTACAAGCATGGATGGCGGAGCCACTGAAGGCCAAAGGAAAAACCCTTGAGAGCCTTTTGGGGTCTAACTAAAGCAAGTTTTTGTCTTTTACAGTTTTTTTTTTTTGTCATACTGTAAAATAAGAGCCCAGTGAGATCTTGCAAAAAAGTTACATCTTAGAACTAATTTTGTTAATCATACTCAAGCAAAATTGAAATGGTAGGGTACAATGGGGCTGAAGGTGCATTTAGTTAAATTTTATTAAACATCCATATTTCACTCTGCATGTGGGAGTTTGGCTGATTTGTAGCAATTAACCGTTTTTCAATAACAAATATAAAACTGAAAATATTTCTTTATTTTCTTTATTTATTTTTACTGTTGGGCCCAATGGCACAATAATTGATGTGAAATATCTGGATGAGTTTTCCATTTTGAGATTAGATCCTATCACTTATCAAGATGCATGAAAACATCATATTTTAAAATATGGTGTTAAAATAAAATCTATTTTTTGTAACTACCATAGTCATAATACAATTATTCAAAAATCTCCTTCAAACTGTGAAATAAGTTTTCAGAATTCCTTTTAGAAGTCTTTTATGTTGTACTTTTAAAATGAATATATGTATGTTATGTAGTTTAAATTATAGCATTTATTAATTCGCACAGAAAATGGTAAAAACTTTGTACCATTTCAAGTGATTGTTTTGAACAAGTATTAACTTAAATATTATGCAAAATGCATTACTACTTCTAATGTATTTGTAAAATTATTTGTGTAAAATAGAGTAAAAAGCCTCGCACCTCATATTTTTGTATGATTTCTAACAAAAACAAACTAATTGCATGTACTTTGTTTCCCATTTAATGTTGCTATATGTATATAATTTTTTTTCATTAATGTTTCAATGCCTTTAGCCCAGTTGTACCTTGTGACTCAAACCCAAATGCCAACAGCACTAATGCTAATGCTTGGACTAAAAAAACAAAAACAAAATAATAATCACATTATATTGAATGTACATACAGTATAAAGCAAAGAATAGGCCTATTAATTATATAAATTAATTGAAATTCAGTAAAATCCAAAATAATCCCATGTCAAGTCAGCCAATGGAAACTACATGAAAACAGATGTTTTTACATGAAAAAAAGTGTCACCTGACCCTTCTGGACCTCAACAATCAACGCTCTGTCTGGGCTACAGTCACAATATCACTCCTCTCATCAACACACATGATACATACTACCTACTACCATGCCTCGATCACACACATGCCTACAATAGCCACACGTGAAGCACACTTACACATATTCGCATACGCACTCACACACACCTACACCTGCATCTCAGCAGCACGGAGCGGGGCACAGGGCACTACGAGCGTGAGGCTACTTCTACTGCAGCATGCAACCCCCAAACAAACACCCACACACACGCAGATTCAAACGGAGAAGCAAATGAGCCACCGGCTTGCTGTGTGTGGGTGTTTTCAATGGGCTGGACACATTCTTACCATTGTCCAACAGGTAAAAGACAGGACTGTAGTGGCAGGACCGGAGGTTGGACACAGGTTCCCCTGTGCCTCGAGGGTCATTATGGAGGGAAGGGGTGTAGGGTGCTGGAAATCAGAGGATCACACAGTCATTGTCACATACCAGGCTCAATCATATGCAGCCAAACAGCTTGTTATAGGTCAACGGGATTCATCACAGGATGCTAAAAGAAGAGAAAATCAAACACAAGGAATATAAAAATAATCTCAAACACTTTACGAATCCTTTAAGAACACTTTCTTCTTACAAAAATTTAATGCCAAAAGCATTTGAAGTTTCAGATAATATTTTCTCCAAAGTCAGATTAGAGGTCTTTAACAACACACTTTCCACAGTTTCCAAAAGATCTATATTTCGACATGAATGGTTTGAATCCAAATAAAACACTTCTGCAATACTGAAATGACATAGTGGTGTTTTAGGTGACTTCTGGTTGTGAACATGATTTTGAATCTGTTAAGTGACGTTTACAAAGAGCATTTGAGAAATCATAGTAATGCCCTTGCAATGACCTTTGCTCAATGTGCATTTCTTAAAAAAGCCAGGAACTTGGGAAAATATCTGGTAGAATTCTTTTTAGAATTTTTCAGGTAGTAACTGACAAGTTTCTTATTTTTCTCAATTCTTGAGGACATGTCAGCACACACGGAACAGTGGAGATTTTCCCTGCATTTAACCTCATCAGAAAATATGAATTTATAAGGCTCACAAATCACTGCAGGTGTTGACCTAAAAGTACAAATCATGATTGCTGCGTGAATTAAGGCCAAACTGCCGAGGGTAAAGATGAGCGAACAGCACTGTGAGAGCCTGACAAGTGTATTTCAGGACCCCTGGTTATTCTGCTTTAACAAAAACGGCCTTCCTCAATCTTTTCTAGAACCTTCTGCCCTTCTGTCCAAAAGCTTCATTTTGCTCTTATTTAAAATCTCTCATTTAAAAGTTTTTTGATTTTTAATGCCAATATAAACTCAGAATTTTCCACATTGTTACAGCCACCTGTGCTTCAGCACCAGCTTACATTACATTGGCTCATGCACCGACTTTATCTGATAACAGATAAAAGTAAAAGGTGGCATCTTAAAAATGCTGGTTTACCAATATGTCATATCAATCATATATCAATGTGAAAAATTCCTCTTCTTATTAATACAATACATTGTGCCCTATTTTTATTTATTTATTTATTTGTAATATATACATATACATGGTTTAATGCATACTCACCTCTGCAAGTTAGACAAGTACAATAAGTACAATAAAATGGAAAACAAATGACTGCTTTCTGTCCTTTCACATCCCTTTTCCTTTGCTCCCATTTTTCCCTTTCATTCCAGAATAATATTTTTCTAAAAATATCTTTGTTGGTCACAGTCTATGGCTGACATTTCAGCTTATTAACCACCTGGCAATATGCCACAATCAACAGGGTCTCAGCAACCCACCTCACCATGCTGACAAAAACACCACCCGCACAAACAACAAACAACAACAACAACAACAACTAATCAAATAGACAGAGAGAGATAACACTTATGAGAACTTCAAAGTAGAGTGCAGCCCAATTACTGGACTTGATGGAGAGTAGGGCAGACCGAAAATCAGAGAGGAGGTGTGCTTGAGGTCAGAGATGATACTGTATGAATAAGTGCTGAGAAACAAGATAAGATTATGATGTAAAAATCAACCTTTTTCAGATCAAGTAAACGCATTAGCAGCTAAAGCAGAGTGTAATTTTATGTCAACTGAGGTGATTTTCGCACAGGAAGTGTTTGTAATGGTAAAGGGTTTGTGCCCCTGAGCAAATGCATGAAAACATCACAAGAAATACCATGCAACATTGAGTCCATTCATTATTCATCTATTCTGGCTTAATGCTACTTTCACAAGCGCACATCTGAAAGCTGAGATAGAAGTATTACCAAATAAAAATGGTCAAATAACAACAGTGCAATCAAACATTTATTTGACGCAGCCAATTTCCATCATCTCAAGGTTTAAATTTTTTCCTGTGAATGTGGCACAACAAACAGAGTGATATGCAAATATCATCCTTCTGTGGTAACGCACAAAGTTAATAGAGAACCTGGATTCCTGATCTCTGCCTGTTTTAATGCTTCTTCAATGATGGACCATTTTTTTGTCCAGTATTATTTACTTACTCATTTACCTTTATTAAAAACAAAACAAAACACAAACATGCAATTAGTTTATTTTTTAAAATACCTTAATGGTGTCATTACTACAACAGTGTTTTAGTGCCACCAAAAAAAAAAAAACTAATCTAAAACTATGGGATTAAAGTTGTAAAATATTAAGAATAAAGTCGAAATTACGAGAATAAAGTCAAAATATTTCGAAAATAAAGTCTCGTTGTAATCGGGAAAATATTGATTTACACTGTCGCTTAAACTAAAGCGATTTCAGCTATATGTCAGGCTATAATACATATGTCATGTTATAATATACATATTGTTTGTATTTCGCTATAAAACATGCAGATTTTGAAAGCTGAGACTTTGGAATATCTCCGGGTGCTCCCAATCTTAACCGACTTTAATCTTGTAGTATTTCGACTTTATTCTCGAAAAATTTCTACTTCAATCTCGTAGTATTTCGACTTTAATCTAGTAGTATTTTGACTTTATTCTCTAAATATTTTGACTTTCTTCTCGTAGTTTCGATTTTATTCTCGAAATATTACGACTGTAATCTCGTAGTTTTAGATTTTTTTTTAAATTTGGTGGCATTAAAAAAACGCTGTCGTACATTTCACTACAACACCCCCCACCAAAAAAGGAATAATATTTTTTTTTGAAAAGTGTGTGTACTCGTTTACTGGAATGACACAACAGTAATGTTACACAACAGTATTAGCATATAATACACAAGATATTCAATATTTACATTATTGTGCAAAACTTCCAATCAGCTGTCACTGTGTTAAGTAAAAATATAATTGAATTGCAGGACACTTAAAATTAAATGATCTTTGACAAGCCAAAGAAGACTGCAATTTTATTCCAAAAAACATTTCAAATTTCTTACCATCAATGCATAATGTTGTTAATTACATTATTTGAGATGTAGGGAGGGAAAAGTGATGCATGTACCATATGACAACTGTTATACTACTGACTAGTGTGTGTTTTTTTTCCAAAAGTCTACAGGGCTAATAGCTCCCATATGAAACACCCAGACACATTTACCAAACACCAAACATGAGTGCAATGAAAAACATACAGTAAACTCATCATTATTTTTATTTTCTCTACTAGTTCTTCAAACCCCCCTTTAATGCTTCAGTGGCTGATGCCCAGAATCTCAGTCCAATTTTTGGCTGAATTCCCCAGCCAATCGTAGAAGGCCATTTTCCGACTCCTGTCATAATAGCTGCTTCCACAAAAACACATCTGAATTACTCAGCAGCCTGAAGCCAATGTAACAAATCCCACAGAAGAACACACACAAAGGCTACTGTTCTGACAGCCAGCTCTTTACCACAGAACATTCTAGAGAAAATCACACATATGTGACTTCTGTGCTTCACTATAGGCTTGAGATCTTATAGGAACATTTTATCCAAAATTGACACTTCTGTCATGTTTCTATGATATTGAGCATTCTTCAATTTGTCATCTTTTCCTACAGTCAGCAGAAGAAATTAATGTATATAGGTAAGCTAATTTCTGACTTTCTGGTGATTTATTTCTTCAAATGCTTGACACACAGCTACATTTCAGAAGTAAATTTCATGTCTCCTTTCTTTCTCTCAAACTACTAATGCCAGGCTACAGCCCTCCGCTTGCCTTCCCAAGCGACTTCCATCTTTCAGGCTGCCCGCTGAGCTGGGAACTGGGAAAACAAGCAAAGGCTTCAACTGCGCTGAGACATGAGAGTGAAGTGAGAGAGAGAAAAACGGACAGAAAATTGTGTATTCTTGAGACACCACATAAAATGTGCCTCTGATATTTCAAACAACAATAACTTAAAAAAGACACAATGCAGTATTTCCTCCCCGGAGAAATCAAAGCTTTACTGAAATAATTCTTCTAAATGAAGAGCTCTATTTAGATCCTCAAGGACAAGCACTGTTGTTGTCATCATGTTCATCCCACTGAGACGATGCAAACATTGAGTAGCGCTCTGTAAACATTATCATATCCTCATAAAAATTCTACACAGGTTATGATGGCTTTAAAGAAAAAAGAAGAAGCATAGACATAGGAGGTAAGAGAGCAGAGGAAAAAGCCCCCGGGGACTGAAGACCTGTGCTGTGGGGAAACTGAAAAGAGGATAGAAAAGAAAAAGAAGAAAATGCTGGTTTGATGAAGGTTTGAAGGATTTTGTGTGTACCTCACTATTTTAATTGTTTTTGTTGTTAAAGCTGAAATGTGTGACATTTGCACTGAAGTGGAATTGCAGAAATAATGAATGTTATCAAATGGGTCTATACACTCCCTAATCATTATTGTGCTTTTCCATTACAGATTTGCGCAAAACTGCGATATTGCAATATTTTATAAATGTTGATAAACAAAACGTTGTGGAATGACAGAATTTCCCTTAGCCAATGTTATGTGACTAAAACAACTTTTACTTCTCTCTGAAATAGTCAAACGATGAACAATGTTGGGAGGTTAGTCGGTGTCAGTAGGTGTAATTATCAGGTGACATGGTTATTTGAGGTGGCCGTGGTTATGAGTGGGCGTGGCTATATTAAGTATGTGTAACCAATCATGGGTGTGGCTATAAAAGGTAAAAGTCACTGCACACTGAGTCTGAAATTTTCATATGTGTTTCTCACACACTGAGTCCGATACATATTAATTATTTGTTGCGAAAAAATTCACAAACCAGTACTGAATAGAGTCTTCAAGCAGCGAGGATGATTTTGTACTCTTGCTTCTTAAAAAGAGAGAAAAAAGGAAATATTGGATTCAAAGTATACTTCAGGGTGTCAGGGCTCAGTTTGATGTTTTGCTAGCGACACTAGAATGCTACATATTAAAAAGAAGATCCCCAATTTCTGTGAACTTAGTGTGCAATGATCTTCACAGTGCTTTGTGCTGCGAGACGAAGTGGATGAACTTAACAGTCGTCATTCTAGATTTTGGCGTTCGCTTGTACGGTGACTCTGAATTGTCAAAACACCTCTCAAAATGCTTACTATGGATGCGAAAATCACAGAAAATCAAACTGGATCTAAGTTTTTTTTATGACGGATAAAAGTTTGGGAGGTAGTGTGTAATCATAATCAACACAGAGTGAGGTCACAATTATTTTTCAACGTGCAAGAATTTCGAACTAAAATTTTACTGAAAATTACTGTGTGCAATGGCCTTAAGTGTGAGTAAGCAAGTGTGTTTATTAGAGGTGTTGAGGTAATGAGAGGTGTATACTCCAAAAAGGCATAGAAGTATGCAAATTAGAACACACCCTAGGTTATATGGCTATTTGATGTGATCATGGTCATTAGTGTGTAAGTAACTGTGAACAATAATGAGTCTATATAAGGTAGACTTAGGTGTGATTTTTAGAGGTGGGTGTGGCTATCAGAAGTAGAAGTAAGTGTGCTTATCAAAGGTGATACTGCTATTTGAGATAGGCTTGGTCACAATTGGTTGTGGCTATATTAAGTGGGTGTGGTTAAGCATGGGTGGGGCTGTCAAAGATAGAAGTATAGACGTATGTGTGATTATCAAAGGTCGTGAGATTATCATAGATGTGTGTGGTCATGAGTAGGTATGGTTACCTGAGGTGGGTGACTTGCTCCTCTCTAGGTCCAAAGACACCTGATTATCAGAAAGCTCCGTAAGGCCTGCCATGGAGGAACATGGAAGGCACAGTAAGAGGAAGAAGATGGCAATAGTCACCGGGTTCCACGACCACCAAACACATTTGCATGCATCAAATCACCAGGACAAACAATGTGGTTTGAGACACTACCATGATCCTGGAGCTATGCAAGGAAGATGTATAGACATCTGAATAACATACAGTTTTAATAACTACATATAGTGCATTTTTAGCTATGACATGATTGTTCTACTGTTGAACACTTGTTCACTTGACACTAGTTGTACTGCAGTGAATATGAGCTTGTTAACCACTGTAGGGTAGATTAACTCCAGAATCAAGCATGTGCACCAATACCAACAACAGCTTCATGCATGTGTGTGCATGCACATGACAGAAAAATTGCATTGATGTTACTCAAGGCACGACGGTAAAAACATGATAAGGCCTGCACTGCATAAATATCATCATTTTCAAAGTGTTATTATCTGCAAAGTACATTCTTAGCTAATCTTAATGATAAATAACTTTATTATTATGGTCATATAAATTAATGCAGTGCAAGCCTCATTTTCACAAACAAGATGAATTCTTTAGGGAAAGTATAGTGTGTGTGTATGTTTTTATTTTATTTTTTTGTATTTTGTTTTTTATTTTGAATTTCTTGTTGTTGTTTTTTTTAATGGAAAAGCCATGTCATTATATTTGTTAGTTCTTTTTTTTTTGTATATACAGGTCCTTTTCAAAAAATTAGCATATTGTGATAAAGTTCATTATTTTCTGTAATGTACTGATAAACAT
>JAUCMR010000169.1:8520152-8537713 GCA_032357425.1 Enteromius argenteus | reverse complement strand
AATTTTTTGAAAAGGACCTGTATATGCACAGTTTGAGAACCTGGTCGTGTGATCGGTTCATTACACAAACCTTTGGCACAAATTAATAAAACACTTAGCAAGGAGACAATCAAAGGTTTTAACTGGATGTTTCAATGTATGCAAATTCAGAAAACGTGATATTCTGCATTGAATTACTATAAATAATGCTGCATTAAGTGTAATATGGTATGGTCATTCTACCTTTTGTAAACTTCTTCAAAATAACACATTTTGATAAATCCCATTGTCTGTGCTTTGCCTCCTTGCTGTTGTGTTGCCCCTATTGACGTTTCACTGGAGACATGACTTACTCTGGTAGGACGTACGGATCCGTTTCTTTGAATCTGAATAAAAGTTAGACAGGCCGCGCATGCAAAAGTCTGCAACAGCGCCCCCATGCCCCAGCACCGCCACCCAAGTGAGGAGACATGGAGCGAGGGAGGAAAAGAGGAGGAGAGAAGAACAAAACAGGCTCAGAGTGACAAAACGCATGTGACCGCAATCCGAGCAAGACCCAGTGTACTGAAGGAGAAAATGGAGGAAGGAAAATGAATCTTAACCTTTTGCATTTTTTATTTCTACTGTTAACAACAAAAATAAGGCATAAAACAGAACTAAACATAAGAAAAACCCTAAAAGATTAACAGCCACCACAGAAGGTGGCACTGAAATTGTACAAACAAACAAACCAACAAAACAAACAGAAATATTAACATAAACAGAAAGGCCACCTCTCTTCAGTGTCTATCTAAAAGCGGATATGTGAAGATGCATAAGTATTAGTAATATGGATTTATTTTGCTGATGGATACCCAATCTAAACCGAGTGTGAGCCTCTGACAGCAGGAGGATCACATGAGCTTTTGTACCCACTGGAAGTGGCTGCATCAAAATGTTGCACTTTGTTCATTGTAAGGTAAGCATTTTAGTTTTATTTTGTCGCTGCACACGTAATGCGAACTGCAGCACTGATGATACCGTGGGGTCCAAAAGTCTGAGACCAGACTGAAGTTGTGGGTTTCAAAATGCATTTCAAACCTGGATATAAACAAAGTTTTCAGATTTGAAAGAATTTTTATAATAAAAATATGTTGTTGTTTTTTTTTTTGCCAGTTCTCAATCAGCCATGATTAGTCATGAACCAAAAGGGTACAATAATTTATTGGCTATACCGATAAGTCTCATGTAGGTGCACAAAAATTGTAAACATATTTACACTACTAATATTTAAACATATTCACACAAACTAAAAGTTTGGGGTCAGTAACTGATTGATTGATTGATTTAAGCAAAGTTGAGTACAAAGAAATCTCTCATATAAATGCTTAAAAAAATTCTATTCATCAAATAATTCTGAAAGACAACATTGAAATGCTTCTTAAGCAGCAAATCACAAAATCTTCACTGTATTTTTGCAGTGTGAGAAAACGATAAATTATAGTATAAAAATACTATTAAAATACAAGTATGATTAAATTTTTTCTGAAACAAAATTGCAGTGTACTGAAAAAAACAGGATGCACTAAATATAAAATTTTGATTATGATGACAATATAACAATAATAATAAAAAAAAACTACATTCAACATTTCAAAATAGAAACATTTCGAACAGTGGTCTCAGACTTTTGGATCCCACCATACAGTATAAAAAGAGAATGACTAAAGAAAGTAATCAATGATGGAATAAAAACTGAGTGGGACTTCTGCTCTTTTCAGGCCATTGGATTGGAATACAGAGAGAGAGAGAGTACAAAACAGTCTCTTTATACACACTGGCCTGAGTGTGTGGGTGAGCGTTAAGACGTCCTCTCTCTTTTTTGAGAGCTTACATAAGCTACGGATCAAAATCACTCTTCGACCGCACCGAACGACCTTTCTGCCCACCTCTGCATCTCCATGTCGGCTCAAAGCCTCTCGGTTTCTAAAGATACGGCTGCCTGAACAAGAGAAGGGAGAGCGACCACTTTGAAGTAAGGAGCCAGCATGGCCGCCTCCCCGCAGGTTCCTTTTGATGAAGCTCTATGAAAACAGATCTTCAGCTTTCACTTATGACATCTACTTTCTCTGGATTGTCTGTGTGAGTGTGTATGTGCGCGAGCAGTCGGGGTAGGAGGAGAGAGGAGGGCAGGTGGAGCGAGATCTGTGCTGGATTAGTAACAGCGAGTCCGTATGGCAGGTTACGTTGTGTTCTCTGTTAGGTGTCGTGCTCAGACAAAGACCAACAGCAACAGAGACACAACAGAAGACATGCAAAGGCAACCAGGAATGCAGTCTGTCCCATGCAGTTAAAGAGAGTGACTGTGTGTGAGTGTGTCTGTCTGTGTTAAATGGACAAGGGACAGAATATTTACAGGCAAAGACAGAAGTTAAACAGCCTGAGATTTGCAAATTTTTGATAGCTGAAATGCTGAGCATGTTTGCAGATGCATGCCAGTGATGTGTGTGTTCATGGCTGATATTTATTTTATAGCTTTGTTACAAAGAAACACACTGTATTTGAACATTTGTGGGATTTTGAGATACACAGTGCATGTGTACCTGATGTGGACTGTCGGTTTTTGCGAGGAGAGCGTGTTAGTCGCTGAAAAGGGTCTGCGGATCCGTACAGCTCCAGGGTGCTCATGCACAGCAGAATGGTTTTCTGCAGGTAGTCCACCACTGCCAAACCATTGCAGTTACCTAGAGCCAACCTACACAAACACACACATGCACTGATCATACACAAATAAAGTAGTATATGAACCCATACCTCGGGTCTTTAGTGACCCAGTACTTTATTCTCTACCCTCTCCCTCCTTCAATTTGTTTAAGTTAGACATCAACTTAGTGTTCCTCAGTCTATTCATTCTAAACAATATAACAAGAAAAAAATATCAAGAGAGTTTTTGCTTTTGCAGCAGTTAGAGATCCATCCGTGCTGGATATATAGGTCTGGGTCACTAAAGACCCAAATATGTAGTAATTATTGCCAAAACATTCATTCCTGAAGGGTTAAAAAAAAATTTAATTATAAAATCCACTTAGAACTAACAATATTTCTTTCAAACACAGTTATGACTAAACATAACATAATTACTAAATGTATCAAACAGATTTGCTTTTTCATCAATCAAAAATCAAACACCCTGGGAGCTGAAATATTAACAGCCAGACACATGAGTTTGGAATTCTGATGATGAGAAAATCAAGTGCATTAAACATGTGAGCGCTGATGTTGGATTAGATATATACTCATACTCATATATCATAGCAAATAGTCCAAAGAAGTCCACAAAACCTTGGTATTGCCATGACATATTTGTAATACAATTGTGTTTATGCACAGAGTATTAAGAGAAAAAACTGAAGATTCTATTAGCTGAATAAAATGGATGAGATAAAAAAGGCGGAAACACTTACAGTCCATAGGCGGAGTTTAAATCCAAGCTGGTGATTTGTTGTGGTGGCTCTCCATCGACCCATAATAACTGAACAACCAGCTCCGCCTGGTATCCAGGAGGCATTCGAATCATACGATCTTTAACTCTGTGGGTAAGTATTCAAATTCAGTTTATTGTGGAAGCTAATTTGATTGTTCAGACCCATTCACACCAAGCACGATGACTATAAAGATAACTACATTAGCGTCCACATCAGTGAACGATATCATCTGTCTATTCTAAGAACACGCACATGCGTCTTTCACTTTATATTTTCAAGCTCATTATAGCAGGATGGATTCTGATTGGCTGTAATTGTTTGTCATTGTTCATCAGCTGGAAAAAAATCATTCTGAAAGTGATTCCAATGATATAATTTCTCTGTGCCTTTATCGTTATAGTTGTGGCGTGGTGTGAACGGTCTTTACACTTTTATTTAACATCGTACTTTCTATATAGTATCATCTAGTAAGCAAGCTAACAATGTCTTGTCAAGTCCTACGTAAGAAAACATAAATAATGAGAAATTTCTGTAGAGTCTTACTTGAGACAAGGGATGCTGTCCCGCACGCTGTCCGGCGTGTTGCTGCGGGGACTCGGAGGCTGAGGTTGGGGTGAGAGACCACTGGGGTCCGAAAAACAGGGCGTGTTCTCTGTATCTGATGGAGAGATGACATCCTCCATCTCACACTGCAGTCGCACTTCTAGGGACTACACACACACACATGCAACACAAAGTTAGTCCATCAAATCTACAACGTGTCCTCAAACTCTTAAAAGAACAGTTCACTCAAAATGAGTTTCTTTCTTCTGTTGAACACAAAAGACGATATTTTGAAAAACATCTGTGTTTTTTAGGCCATTTAATAAAAGCCAGTGGCTTACAATGTTGTTTTGGGCCCCACTGACCTTTATTGTACGGAAAAAACATTCTTTAAAATATCTTCTTTTGTGTTAGGAACAACATGTAAGTAAAAAAAATGCTGACTGAATTTTTGGATGAACTATCGCTTTAAGAGCACACTCACTGTGATGGTGGTGTTGGCATCATGTTTGCTGAAGCGGTACAGGATGACGTGGGCGCTGATGCTGACCACACAAAAGATACGGCTCTGCGGGCACCAGCTGATCATCTGAATGGCGTAGGGGTCTTCTTCCACAAGCTCAGCGCTGCGTCCCACATCTCCACTCTTAGGCTTCTCAAACACCTTTGACGTCTTGAGCTTATACAACATCTGCAGTGTGACTGACAGAGATGGAGGTTATCACCACATTACATCTTAATACATACAAAATGTGAGTCTGTTTAAACAGAAGCAGTGCTTTAAAGGAAATATTCTGTATTTAGCTCAAGTTAACCTCAAACATAACCTAAATATTAGTGTTTACTAAAAAAAACTGACATGGAAGAAAATAAATTGTTTAATGATGCTAATTTATTTATTTGTATTTTCTTTTATTTATTTTGTGCTCAAAAAGTATTCTCCTACCTTCACAAAATTACAGTTGAACCATAGGTGTCACATGGACTAAGTTACTTATGTTCTTACTGCCCTTCTGGGCCTTAAATGTCAGTGTTTCTGTATATGCAGAAAGCTCACAGATTTCATCAAAAATATTTTAATTTGAGTTACGAAGATGAACCAAGGTCTTACAGGTTTGGAACGGTATGAGTGTGAGTAATTAATGACAGATTTTTTAATTTTTTGGTGAATTATCCCTTTAAAGACCAACTGTAACAAAAAGTTTTAATAATTGTTCTAATTCTATAAGAATAACTGAGGTCACCAGAGGAAAAAAAACTTTAAAGAGCTTTACTGCTTAAATGACAAAAAAACGTTTTAACCAAATAATTCCTACAAATGCTATTATAAAATTATAAACTTTAATTTAAAATTCTCCATAATTGGCCCCATTTACTTCCACTGTAAGTTCCTCACCATTATTTAGGAGAAAGCATAAAACGATCAACATTTTGCCACAAATGCTGTCAGCTGAGCATAACTTGCACTGACCATTTTGGCCATATATTATTTGGTTTGAGTTTTAAAGAATGAAATGAGAAATTAGGAATCATATGTCAAAGCCTCAAGGAGGTTGTTCTTCCAAAACAAGGCAAAAGTAAGAAAAAGTGAGACAGAAACAGCATGAGGCTGAAAGGGGGGAACATGCTTGTCAAAGGGAAGACACTTACTCGCCGTGGCATCCCAAAACTTTATTGATCCATCTGCATGTCTGAGGGGAACAACAAAGAGGAAGGACAAAGAGCCAATGAGTGTGTGTTAAACCGCTTAAGAGAAAGAAAGCCATGACAGCTATGGAAACAGGAGGGAAAAAGAAGCAGAGAGAACAACACGCAGGGTCAATAGCACTATTGAATTAAAGCAGAGAAGTGCGATACATTTACCAATGAGAGTCAAGTAGAAGGGCACATTTTAGACATTATTGACTTCAAGTGAAAACAAACGAAATCAATGCATGCTTCGGAACAAAAACAAAATCAATCCAGAGTTTTCAAGCACATAAAAATACTATAAATGACCTCCACATGTGGGTGGAAAGTTTCACTTTTTTGAGGCAGGGGTGTGAAACTATTTTAGGTATGGAAACGCCACCTTGTGTGGGCTGTTTTTTCCTTTTCATACCTGCACAACAAACCTTCTAAAGCTACTAAAGTTCAAGAAAAACTTTATGCTTTCAAAATTGAGGTGCAAGAAAATGAGGGCCAAAGGTGCCCATATTTTAAAAAACACCCATTAAAGTATTACGTTTAAAAGTCATTCAGTGGAGTTTTGGCAACAAGTGTGACATTCAGTTTTTACTCCCAACATTTTTCCTTGTACCTGTCAATACTGCTGTGAGCGACAATGTGATAAATAGACAAGCATCCAAGTGAGAAAATGAAGTGTGTTGCTCTGGGACAGCTGTGCCATCCGCATATTCAGTTTCGTATCAAAAAGCACACATTCTATTCAACTTGATGTTTATGTGAAATGCTAAAAACGCTAATTCTTCCAGCGCCTAAGAGACAAATTCATGTAAATAAAATATGAAATAAATGGAAAATTATTTGAATATGTTTTGTAAAATAACACTAAATTCAAAACCACAAATAAATGCTGTTCTTTTGAACTTTCTGTTAATCAAAGAATCATGTGCAAAGATTTTTGGACAAAAATTCAGCTTTGCTATTACAGGAACAAATTACATTTTAAAATACTTTGAAATGTTTTCAAAAATATAAAAAACATTTTTAACAACCCCAAAATTGAACATGAACTTAACTTAAGCAACTTAAGCATGTGATACCTGATATAATTGAAGGTTGATAACATAAAGCACGCTCAAATTCACTTACCCTGTGATGATAATCTCTGGATATGTCTGTGAGCCGACTGTCCATGTGCCACCACTGACTGGCCACTCCTGAACACAAACACACAATCACATAAAAACTGTTTAAAACACTGATATGTTTTATTGTCTGAGCGTTTCAAGTGAAAGGCTGTGATTGAGAAAAATTTTTTTTTAGATTAGCTAACAACTTTGACAAACCTTGTGGCTGTAGCCAGTCTTTTTGTGTTTAGCTCCTATGGAGTAAAGCACAGGTATGATGTCGGGGGGACAGTCTGCAAAATAAGCTGTGCATGTGACTGGAGACTCATGGATGTCCATGGGGTAGGAGTTCTCAAAGATAGGAAAACTACAGGAGAGAGACTTAATTAGTTAATTAATAACAGGCATTTATAAAGCACAGAAGTTGTTGACTCCCAATTTTCATAAAATAGCATTATACCCGCATATTTGTGACTGTACATCAACTGAAATGCGTATTTAAGAGCATTATGTTGCTACAGATGACCATAAACAGCACACAGCAATTGTCTCCAACCATCCTGTGAGAGCGACCAGAAGGGATAAAAGGGCTAGAGAGCCACATGTTTAAAATACTTAAGAATGAGCATTATAAAAGAAACAGGTTATTTATAGAATGTGCTCTGTGGGCGACTCTAAGTGTGCTACCAGGTATACCCACGAGTATTGTATTGATACCACTGGCCTACATTTATGCAACTGAACTACATTATCCATCAGAAGAATTAACAATAATTAAGAATATAATCATAATAATAAATTGTAAGTGCTACTGTTTATTCTTAATAAATGTGCCTTTACCATATTGCTGATATAAAAGAAATAAGCACAAGGTTGTGTGTGATTTTACCGTATTTTTGAGAGTGCGTGTATTAAATCATACATATATACAAACATACATTGCAGCTTTGAGTGACTTTTATTGCTTTTACTACATTAACATATTTATCTAAATAATGTTTTTAAAGAAGATCAAACTAAACTGAAGTGCACTTTAAAGTTCAAGTTAAACGGAATGTATGGATGACTGTCTGGCTCTGAGAGGGTTTGAGTACAGCAGTTTGTTTGTTCCTTCAGTGCGTCCTTGTAAAGAAATGGCCTTAAAGCAAAGAAAACATCTGATGTCAAACTGGCAATGTCTCTATGGCAAGAGCAATACTTAAAAGGGTGACAAATGGGTAGTTGGTGTGTGTGTGAGAGAGAGAGAGAGAGTCAGGCTGACCTTGGCTCTGGTTCTTAATAATGACTCATTTGATGGATGTTTATGAGTGACAAATCCAATGATATTTACTCTTAACAAATAAACACACAAGCACACAATCTCTCAGATTTCAACCCTTTTCCACAAAGCATCTTCTAAAGTAACACACACACAGATGCACACACACAGACACAAAATTTATTGGGTGTTGAGCGATGTTGCCTCTGGTGGAAGTACTAGTGTTAGGTGTTGTTGGAGTACATCACATAGAGTTACATCATTCAGCCACACACACAAGTGTGTGAGTATGACAGTGGAAAGAGAAAGAGATGCTGAAGAAGAGATTGCTCACTTGCTCTGGGTTAGATCGACCACAACAAAATCTTTCTCCAGCAGAACCACCACCGCATATGGCTCCTGGACCTCTGTCAACACAAAAACAACATCTCAACCAATAATCATTTATGAACTCAAGGCAAAGTGTGCACAATTTCTAGATTAAGATTTACAATATTGCTTCATTAATTTAAAATGCCCCTATTATAAAAGGTTCATAGCTACATTAGCTATATTGGAGTCCCCAACAACAGGTTGACAGGCATGCAAGGTCAAAAAACACTTTCATCGTCTTATAATATGCATGTATTTTTACCTTATTTGCTCAATGACTTCCAAACAATTCGTTTAACGATTCATTTTTCTAAACCCCTCCTTTGCTTGATGCTAATCAGCAGTGATTGGTCAAGCCTCTAATGCCTGATAAAGCAGCGTTTGTGAGCAGTGCTGCTTTGTGTACAGTGTTACCGGGGAAACAGCGGCACCTAGTGACAAAGAATTAATTTGTCGAACAGAAGGGAAGGGAATATGCTAATATTTCATGTTAATGTCAACATGACGGCTTGTCATTAATTTAAAAAACTACTTGTTTCATTGATCCAGAGATCAATCTTTGAGACACAACAGAGATCAATTCTTTGAGACACAACAAGTTTATACACAGTGTACTTTCAAATGTAAAACATTGCAGGATGTTTTGATGGACTTACTTGATGGACAAAATACATTTTTGTAAAAATATTTTATGAATATTTGTGTTGCACAAAAGATGTTTGGATGTAACATCCCTGTAATAGAGAGATACAACCATTTTATTCCCCAATTTTTTTTTTTTTTTTTGAGCATCCTGACCAGCCCAAAAAGCGTTTGCCTGACCAGTAGAAGATGGATTGAGTGTTAAAAAACTCATTAAAAACTTAAAACTCATTATATTTGTAATTGTCTTTATTCTGGTGGTGCAGAAATTACACACTTCAGCTTTAAGCTTTGTGAGGAAAACTGATGACAAGGTGACATCTTGAAACCAAGGGGACGAAGGCATTAATTATCTTCTGTGTGTTTGTGTGTAACAATTATGCTCTGAAGACACAGTAGAATCCATTATTCTTTTGCATGAAAACCGTACAGGTGATGAAGATGCAGGGTTGTGGAATGTGCTGGTTATGAACAAACAAGCAGAGAGTTGATAGGAAGAAAGAAGATAAAAATGGCTAACAATTGAAATCACTTCACATTTGCTGGATGTTTGCCGTCTCTTCGCTGCTGCATGGGTAACAGATTATGTACATGTGTGTACATGTGCATGACAGGGCTTTGTCTGTCTCTGCTTTTCTCAAGAGAAAAAGACAGATATGGCGATATACTCTTTCCCCTTGACTGAACAGAGCTGAAGCTGTCACTTCTCAAACCATTTGGAATCAGTTCCTATGTAACATTTCACCTTACTGATGTCAGATTCAAAAATGAATTGTTTCTTTGAGTTGGTTGTTTCTAAAGGTTTTGTGTGGTTTAGTATTATTTTTAGGACTTTTTACACTCACCAAAATAGAATTTATACAGTAAAAGAAAATACAATAAAATCTGTAATATTCTGAAAGATTACAGTTTAAAAATAGATTTTTATAGTTTTAAAATATTTAAAAGTTATTCCTGTAATGATAATGCTGCTTTTTCTTATTACTTATTACTATCAATACAGAAAACAGCTGCTTAATATTTTTCTGTAAACCTTGGTATCCTTTTCGGCATTCATTGATGAACAGAAAGTTAAAAAAAAAACTTTATAAATGTATTTAATGACACTTTTAACTTAATTTGTTATCTGTATTAATTTATTTTAAAAGAAAAAGCTTAATGACCCCACATTTTTGAACAGCACTTGATAAAATCATTGAATTGCTAAGGAATAAAATAATAAGCTTAAAAAAACTGAATAAAAAACTAAAATTAAATGAAATACAAATACAACACCCTAACAGTACATAACTAAATACTTAATTTGAAAATAAGAAAGATTTCAAATGTAGAACAGGGATGTCTTGGAACTCTACTTAGTGATGATTTAAATGAATCAGTTTTTTTTTACTGAATCATTAAAAACTGTCTAAATGAATGAACTGAATGACTTCAATGAATGTCCTCTCCACTCTCTGTTAACATCAGAAAAACAAAAACTTGATTTTACTCAGTCCAATTAAATTTCCCACCAAAAACAACACCAATGATATGGAAGAGAGCAGGAGACAGGACTGACCTGTTCATTACACTCACCGTTGAGATAAGGTGTCTCACAGAGCACTATGAAGTCCACTATTGGATAATCCATCTCTAACACTGTGATGGCTTTGCCATGCATGATGGTTAGGGTGGGTCTCCGTCCTGCTTTATCATATGAAAGACCCCCGGAGAAGACTACAAATGCTTCACTACTGGAAGATGGAAAATAAAAACAGTGTTGACCCGAAAACCACATTTGTTTTTCTGAATTTCTTTCTTTAACATGTCATGAACCAAAAGCTTATATCTTTAGAAGGCAAGTTTTATGCTTGACATTGACATTGACATTTTGACATTGAATATCCCCGCTGAAATGTGAAAGTATTGTTTAAATTTAATGTCTTTTCCATAACCCTGAAATACTCTCTATGCAAATAGGAAGAAACAAAAGGGGGGAAACAATATTACAGGCAAGCTAATCTAAAATATTATTAAAACTGAGTCGGCCACTCATGACCACTTCTTTGAACACAGCATTGGGAAAAAAGGCAAAAAAACATGCAATCAAAAATCGACGTTTCTTCAAATTATGTTTTGCTGCTCATCTCCCATGGAAAACAGGCTTTATAAAAATAGGTAGTAAACTTTAATTGTTTTGTGACAAGATAAAACAGCAGTAATGGTTCTCGAGTGGAAGCAAGGACACATCTGTTGCAAGCAAATAGGAGGATTAAATTCATCCACAACACTCAAGACTGCATTTCCCAAAATTCAAAAGCTGTATATTGGTCTGTTCGAGATTTTTGAGTGTTCTCTTACCTGTTTCTGGAAGTCTTATATTCAACCTTGAGAATGGGTTTACATGACTCTTTTCTACCATCTCTCTGAGTCTTGCCTGAAAAAAAAAAGACTAAATGGTGAGTTCTCAGTTTTTTCACCTTAACCTTTCGTATGTTTATGTCTAGAACTTTCTGATTAAGAAACCACTTTTTCCAGTGTTCATCTTCATCTTTATATAACCACTGAGCTCAAGGCCAGGACCCCAAACATAGCAGCAAAGATTGAGAGTGAATCACTTATTTCTGTCAAATAAAACTTACACACACACACACAGACATTGCGAACCCACACACTGAATCATCCTCCATAATGAACACACCTGGTGAGGGGGTGTGTTTGCTGACTACGTCAGAGTTATATTTCACTAATAGCTGGTGAGTCATGGCTGAAGGGGTCTTTAACCGTGTGTGGGTTTACTTAGCTATACTTTGGGGCAAACTTTAGCCCTAGCAGTTAATTAAGACTGACAAAACCTCCCTTTTGGGACATTTGAAGCACTTATTGTGGAATTGATTAATAAATAAAGGCTTTTTTTAATTCTACAAAAAAGTAAGTTATTTTGGTTGTGGGATAGAGTTAGTCTGGTATAAATATAAATAATTGATATAAAATATTTATTATTTGTTCTTTACCTAAATTTAGGATGAAACACCAGCTTTTTATTATTATATTATAGGAAAAAAATGCAACTGTAATTATTCATCTGATTTAAATGCTTAGAATGATAATTATGGGTTAATGCCTTTTTATGACCAAGCCTGTCAATTTCTTTATAAAACATTAAACAATATAAAATACAATTCATAAGCAGCATGACTAGACACAATTTCTAATAAACATGTTAAAACCTTTCTTAATCAAAAGTAATTTTGAAATTTGTGAGAGGCTTAAAGTAAAAATTTCAAAAATTCTAACTGTTAAGTAGTTGCAAAAAAACATGTTTGTACCCACCATGAGGAAAGGTGACTTGAAAAGGTTTGGCTGTGTTTCTCATATTCCACATGCTCAGACTGCCGTCCGAATGACTGCACATGAACTGCCGCCCCTCATGATGCCAGCTTACTGAGTGAATGGCCTGACCGAGAGATGAAAGTGAAGAAGAGAAGCGTTCAGCACTACATCAATCAAAATGTTTAATGATGGCCAGATCGTAACACAATTCATTTCTTTTATAATGTTAGATCAGAGTAGTATTTTCTGTATACAGGTATACTATCAACAACAGATATAAAGAGAGACGGATAGTGCCACTCAAGATAGGAGTAATAGCTTCTGAAAATTCAGCTTTGCCTTCACTAATAAATTACATTGTAATTATACTGAAATAAAAAAGGGTTATTCTAAAATGGAGAAAGACAGAGATTAAAGAGATTTAGATAATAGAAGAGAAAAAAATTAATTCAGAGATGCTGCCCGTCACATGTGTGTATCGTTAGTTTAGCTCCGGAAATGAGAGAAAGCAGGGAACTGAACACATGACTAATAGTTCCTGCTTGTATAAGTCTCTCTCTCTCCCTCTCTCTCTCTCTCAGACCTTCATCCATCTGAGAGTCAATAATTCGATATCAGTAATTACTCCACCATCAAAGCAGGCTGATCTCCACTCATCGACTCACTAATGTCACGCAGTAAACAATAAGTGAAATGATATCAGCTTCAGATTCATTTAATGTTTGTTAGGAGTGTGTATGAAAGTGTTTGATGCTGATGTTCTATAATATTCAAAGACATACCATAAAATCAGCTGAAACTTTCTGAAACGAAATAGTCAAACATAATAGTGGTTTTTCTGTGTTCAGTCTATTTGTAAAAAATGAATGTGAGGGTAAGAGATTTTTGTACCTTTCCAAATCTATTTCTATTTCTTTCAAAACAAATAAACGCAATCCCCTTGTGTCGTGCTTCTCATTCCATCTTGTCTTTTTGCTCCCAGTTTCTCTGCTCTTCCCTTACTCTCTCGTTCCAAGTCCTTTCTATTAAAAGTATGCTTTTTCCACACACGTGTGCATACCAGACGGGCATCTAAAGTAGCAATTAGCAGACCCCTAGACATTTCCATTTACCCACTCTGACAAACGCTTGCCGAGCGACGGTGCCTCTGTACAGGCGACGCTGACAGATGATCAGAGGGCGCCGTCAACGAATTGAAACCCGCAGTAAAGGGCTGGAAGGAGAAAAGGGCGAGTTTTTGGGAGGTTTTGTGCGTGCTGCTGTGAGCCAAGGGGTGCTGTGATTGAAACATGTTTTGGAAGGATGAATGCGAGCAGCTGGCTGCAGGAGGCAGTTCCTCTTTCAGAAGAAAGATAAAGTTGTGTGCCAAGCAGTGATTATGCTAAACAGATCCACATGGCACAAGGAGGGAAATTAAATCAGAAAAGTGACTTGTGCTCAGTGTTGTTGTAAATCAGCAACAGTGTGGAAAAAAATGAGCAGATGAGCCAAGTGTTTCGTACCAAAAGTAAATTTACTTGGACAATGGAGAGCGAGAAAGACGTCATTTATTATTTATATAGCCTAGTTTTTTTTTTTTTTTGTTCTTTCTCCAATTTATTTTTGTTTGTCTTGTTTTTGGCTGAGGGCTGGATTATAACAAGATGATAAACTGGAGCTTTCGGGTCACAAATGCGCACACACACACAGAGACTGTGCTCCCACACAGAGACAAAGAAATAATATGAAAATAAAACATATATGTCTGTATTTTCATCCATTATCAATTCACACAATTAAAATGAATACACTTCATGTAAAATATATTCATTTTATATATATATAAACCGGAAAAGAAAGAATATACATTCTTTTAAACACTCACTGCTATTCAAGAATCGTAAAACAACATTAATAATAATAATTAATAACAATAATAAAACAATACTTTTTTAAAGCACCAATTAGCATAATGGAATGATTTATAAAGGATCAAAAATAATCATTTTACTTTGTCATCAAATTAAAATTACATTTAAAGATGTGTTTAAAATAGAAAACAACACTTGTTAACTTTAGTATATATAGGGGCCACTTCTTAGTATTTACTAGTTGCTTATTAGCACGCCTTTTATTAACATACAGATATTGGCTGTTTATTAGTTCTTACAAAGCACACATTGTGCATGACCATATTCTACATCCATACTCCTACCTAATACCTAAACTTACTGCAATGTTACAAACTATTAATAAGCAGCAAAATAGGCTTATTGAGGTTTATTGCGATAAAAATTGTAGTTAAAGGTTTGTTTATAGTGAGAACTGGACCTTAAAATAATGTCTGATCCAACATTTCAATTTTTTATCAAATAAATGAGGACTTGGTGCACATAAGAAACTTTTTATCAAAAACAATCACTTCCACAAAACTGTTGAACAATATTATTTTGTAAGGAAGAGTAAGTGACAAACACTTGACACTCACCTCATCATAGTATATCCTGAAGTCAGCTCTTTTGGCCCTCAGGTCCCACATTACTATTGTACCGCTCTCAAAACCTATCAGCAACTGAGGAACACACACACAGAAGAGAGAGAGAAACAAAACAGGAGTCTATAAATCCCAACAAAATGGCAATAAATAGAGGAAACAGAGGTAAGAGTGTGTTACAAATGTCAAGGGCCTTTTGGCTGTTCTGATTCAGAACAAAACAGACACACTGGTGATTGGGCACATTTATTATTTAACTTGACATGATGGAGCAAACACTAATAAAAACAGACCCATGCTTTATCCTGGGTATCTTCTCTTTGTCACAAACGTTGACTAAAAATTGTGAATTTAAGAACCGGATCCTATTCAGTTCATGTATGTGAATTTGAGCTGAACTGCCAACACACTACAAGACGCTGAATAGGAATTTGAATTGGAATGAAAAGAAATCTGCTGCAGTTTCATCTTAAAAGTATTTTTTTAATTCAAATTTAATCAGACACTGGACTGTCTCTACCTCTTATAGTCTCTGTTACAGTATATTTTGTGTTTTGTCTTTCATTATTGGTTCCCAAAGCCTGTCCAAATCCCATAATGCATCTGACTTCCTGTGACTACAACAGCATGTAACCACAGCAATCCTGCCTGATTTTTTTCTTGGAAGATGACCTCACAGTACCCACTCCAAAATGCCATGTGTCCTCCTGGAGATAGCAGATCAGAGAAACATTTTGTCCCTCACCTTCATGTCATTCTACCTTGTATATTATGTTCTTTCTTTCAGAAAACACAAAAGAAGACGTTAGGCAGGATGTCCAAGCTCCAAAAATCTTACTGAAGACCTAATATACTGTACAGTGCATGAAGTATAAATCAATCTGTTTTCATTGCAAAACTAAAAACTAACTTCTCATTATACGAGCCTGTCCTCCAACAAAAAATGACTCTATAAGTTGTTTGTGCAAGTACCTTATTAAGACCTATATTTACATTTTAAAAGTAAGCACCCACTAGTGGGCGTAAAAATAATGACAGTGTTGTATTGTGCCTGTCATCATGAAATGACGTTGGACCGTCATTACCAATCAAAATGTGTGTTTTGTTTAAATGCAGTGTGTACAGTTGTTACACTGATCTCACGGTAATTAAAACCCACCGAGGCATCATCAATGAAGGCTCCGACCTTGCCCTCTAAGCCGCTGCGGACCACCTCAGCGCTAGTGGGCAAGGGGTACGCTTCTCTCCATGCTGCCAAAGAGATTGCTCGGACAATCAGGCGGTCGAAGGCAGCGATGGTAGGAGGCACGCAGGCAGGCGGCGGCTTTCCAGAAAGTCCTCCCTCGCCGCTCGCTGGCTCAGGGGGCTGCTGGGCAAAGGGAGCAGCCCTCTAAAGAGTACCACCTTGTACCACAGCAGCCAGAAAGAGAGCTCCCGCTCCCGCCCTGGGGCTTCCAAGGCTAAGAAGGACCTTAGAGAGGTGCTTATGGCAAAGAAGTCCCAGGGCAGTAAGAATGATAAGAAGTCCTGATCCGGGTGGCCCAGGACTTCCGAGGGTGTGCCCCCGAGAGGAGGAGCAGTCTTTGCTGCAGCAAGACACGGCGCCCACCTCCCCTCTCTGCCCTCTACGTGCTTCTCAGCTCCCTCTGAGGACTGGTTTGTCACTATAGATCTAAAGGACGCATACTTTCACGTGTCCATACATCCCTCTCACAGGAGGTTCCTGAGGTTTCCTTTCGGGGGTGAAGCATACCAATATCGGGTCGTTCCCTTTGGTCTGGCACTCTCACCCCGTATGTTTACAAAGGTGGTGGACATGGCCCTAGCTCCGTTGCGGCTTCAGGGTATCTGCGTCCTAAAGTACATTGACGACTGGCTAATCTTAGCGTGGTCACAGAGCGAGGTGATCAGGCATCGAGATGTCGTCCTCGCTCACATGAATCGTTTGGGGTTAAGACTAAACGCCAAGAAGAGTGTGCTTTCTCTGGTACAGAGAACCACTTATCTAGGCATAGTGTGGGATTCAATTGCAATGCGAGCACGGATGTCTCCTGCCCGGATCAACTCGATTCTTGCCGCAGTCGGGAGAGTGCGGGAAGACTGGTCACTCATGGTCCAATGTCTCATTCCAATGTGTTTGCTGTACATGAGGCCCCTACAGTGGCTGTAGGGTACACAGGCTAAAAACCAAAGGGTTTTCCCCGAGGGCAAATCCCCTTCATTTGATCAAGGTCTCTCGACGCTGTGTGCCAGCCTTGGTTAGGTGTAGAAACCCGGGGTTTTTGAATCTACAGTAGGCCCGGTGTTAGGGACCCCGTGTCGTCGCGTAACGCTGATGATCAATACATCCCTTACCGGGTGGGGGGCGGTCATGCGTGGCTGCTCGGCCCACTGTCTGTGGGACGACCACCATCTCACCAACTGGCACATCAACTGCCTGGAGATGCTGGCTGTGTTTCGAGCCTTGAAATGCTTTTTCCCAGACCTGAGAAATCGTCACGTGTTGGTACACACCGGCAACACGGCGACAGTCTCTTATATCAATCACCAGGGAGGTCTGCGTTCGTGCCCCTTGTACAAGCAGGCGTATCAGATCCTGGTTTGGTCCCAGGGCAGACTCCTCTCTCTGAGAGCAGTCCATATCCCTGTACGGTTAAATATGAGAGCAGACAGTTCTGGAGAGAGTGCGTCAGGACGCGGTCAGTCTACTGTTGGTAGCACCATTC
>JAUCMR010000169.1:8500779-8520052 GCA_032357425.1 Enteromius argenteus | reverse complement strand
ACGGTTAAATATGAGAGCAGACAGTTCTGGAGAGAGTGCGTCAGGACGCGGTCAGTCTACTGTTGGTAGCACCATTCTGGCCGAGCCGAGTTTGGTTCTCGGACCTTGTTTCCCTCCTCGACGGCTCTCTGTGGGAGATTCCGGTCAGGAGGGATCTTCGATCTCAGGCAGGGGGCGCTCTAGTGCACCCCCGTCCGGAGTTGTGGAATCTGTGGGTATGGCCCCTGAGGGGGCGCAACTCATAGATTCCGGTCTTTCAACTGAGGTTGTGCAGACCATTCTCCAATCCAGATCTCCCTCCACGAGGAAACTATATGCCCTGAAGTGGAGATTATTCGCTTCATGGTGTAAAGGCCGTCACCAGGACCCAGTTAACTGCGCGGTTGGTACAGTTCTGAAGTTCTTGCAGGCCAGGTTGTCAATATGGTTATCTCACTCCACCCTCAAGGTGTACATGCGTAACCCTGAGACGTTTTATGACCACATGCGTTCAAACCCATGATCGCATGATTACGTCTCGTCTTATAACACATCGCTCTAAAAACTGAGCTATACTAACCCCAAACTGTGAAGCAGATAAAATAGTACAAAACACTAATATGTAAATGTCCTGTTGCCGATAGAGGCGCAATTGTAATATGGGCTGTATTTCACCGCTATTGTACAAACGACCTACACAGGCGAATTGGTTGGAGGACAGGTTGCCGCATACAGGGTCGAAACAAAATGAGGATGAGTACATGATGATAAAACGTTCCTTTTTTGGCTGAACTATTGCTTTTAATGAATGCTAATTTCTGTTATTGTGAGAGTGAGAGAGATGCCTTAGTATGCATCCTAAATACAAGATGTTAACACCAGTAGTCAGGGTGAACATCAGGTCACATAACAATTGTATGGGTGCGTGTGTGTGTATCCTGATGAGTGTTAATGAATCAGAACTGTGCCAACGCATGCAAAGTACCTTTTATAAAGAACTCCAGCATTCACACTAAGGAACACTAATGCTTTCTTTAATGTAGTGGTAAACCTGTTGTGCTCACTACATTCTGAAAAGTTTTGAGCTCTTGATTCCAGTGAAGAATGAGCAAAAGAAGAAATGCATTCCTCACCTTTCCCTCATCTTTTGGACTGTCACTCAGATGAACAACAGGACCTGGATGTGTCTTTGTTGATCTGAGGAAGAGAGAAGAAGAAAAATTCCTTCAAAAGATAACAGGGCGATGGAAAGGACACATTTTCAGGGTTTGCGGCTTATACTGTAGTTCATGTCTGTTAACTCTGAGGTCATTTATAGGCTAACATGCTCATAAAAGCTGACAAAATAAACTTTCAACAGATACACACATTTAAAATGTACAGTACTGAATTGTTTCTCGTTGTGGTTTAGCAATGAGATAACTTCTGTTGGTTTATTCTAAAATGGATGAGCTTCTCTGGATAATCTGAGCACAGACATCTTGTTTCAACAGGAAATACATAAAGGCCAAAACTTTATGTTTGTCGTATCATTTTATGGGGGAATAATAATACCGAAATCAATGCACTAATGGTCATGTCTCTGGTTTTGCAGTAATCTATTTTTCCTTTTAGTCATAGCAAAAATGGGTGTGTTGGGTGTTCAAACATTAAACTGAACAAGATATATGACAAATTAATAGATAAAATAAAAAAAAAATAAAAAATTGTCGGGCAACATTTCACTGGTAAATGCTAGAATGTCTGAAAGTGTTTTCAGCAGAATTGGAGACATCAAGGTCTTCTTTTCAGTAGTATTTCAAAAGCAAAGAGCGACAGGTCAGAAAATGTGCTCTGGCAGCCTCCAGTGGAATGACTTCCCTGGTATTGTGTGAGGATGTGCCAAGTACAAGGGAGATGGAAAAATAGTAAAATGATGGTCAGAGCAAGGAGTATACAAAAGACTTTTTTACACACACACGCAGAAATCATTCATATTCAGACCGATACCCAACGGAACTTAAAAGTGGTTCTGGACTTTATGGTACAGAATGGCCTATATGGTTTTCAAAACTCCACACCGTAACACTCCACACACATAACACTGGTCCAGTTTTTATGATGCATTTTTAGCAATGCTAATATAAAAACATGATACAAAATAATAATAATAGTTACAACTGTTTAATTGAAATAACAGCTAGTTTCTGCATGTCATTAACACGATGGCATATTTCTTTTAGCTATCATTTGTCTTTCCTGGTGTGCATGGCAATAATTTAAAAATTGTTAAAATTTTAGCTGAAATATGCCCAAAACTGTTTTAAACCAGCTGCTTATTCCTTATAAAATTTGTGACACTGTCCTACGAATTAAATGTAAAACAATTAAGAAAATATAAAAAAGCTGATTACCCCTATCTTTATAGGACTATTAGAAATTCTGTCATAGTCTACTCACCCTCATGTCACTCAAAAACATCACAGATCCCATGGAGTTATTATTAAAATGTCAAAGCTGCTATTTTTCAGACAACAAAAACAGAGTGAACACTTGTCAAGTTCAAGTTGCAATTGTTCTTGGATTATTAAAAAAGGTTTAAAAGTAGGTTGGGATTTGAACTCTGGAACGATAAATAAAAACTGCACCATGAGACTAACATGTCTCACATATATATTAAATTTAAGACACATTTATGTTTTTTTCTCCGTCTAGGGCACCAAGTGAAGCAGGACTGCCAGTCTGCCTCCTAAAGAAAAAATATGATGCCCCTGCATACAGTCACACACACAACAGACACACACCTCTATCTGTCTCTGCTACTGTAAATGTTATTTGACTAGACGTTACAGAGATGCTTGGCCAACCAAATCCTAGACATATATTGAATTCTGGCACCATAGCAGCAAAGAAACTCACTGAGTCAAATAATCAATTGGTGTGTATAAAGAAAATAAAAAATAAATTAATCAGCCCATAATTCAATTGTGCATATATATATATATACAGTATATATGCCTTATCTGGCTGGCTTCCCCATGAGAAATAGAGTCATCACATGTCGCCTGCAGAAAGCAGAGGATACTTTTGTCAACTCATCATTCTTGTATCAATGCTGCTGAGGCTGCAAGAGATTCAGTTGCCTTGAGCAAAATAAGGTAACAAGAGGACAAATGCACAAGCTAGTATGTGACCCAAATTCTTTGCCTGCTCCACTCACTTACTACACATTCTAAGGAGGTCTATAAAACTTAGCATTCTCATTCATCTTAATGGCAGTTCCAATCATCCTTAGCTGTTAAAAAAGAAACAAAATAAGAACAGACAGATACTTTCAAATGCCATCAAAAGAGAAAGAAGCTTTTTGCCGCATGGTTTGGCATTAACTAGCTGGGGCTAAATGAACCGAACTAGCCAGGCAAACTATGAAATCTTTGCTTGTACACACAAATTTGTTGATTAAATGGTAAAGAATCACCACACTTGTCAACTAAAATACACGTCTTTAAAAAATTCAGCCGTCTGGGCTCAAAGCAAAACAAAGTCTGGTAAGATCTTTTGAAGTGCTACTTTCATGTCGAAAGCAAAAATGCCGCTGTGATTTCTCATTAATTATCAGACTTGAATTTTGTTGCAGCTCTCTTCAGAGAGAGAGAGAAAAAAGATTTTGTCGACTATGATTCTTAAATTAAGCACTAAAGAGGTATTCAACAAATAAAATTACGGCACAGATATGAAATGAGGTGTATATAAAGGTGTATATAAAGCACATCTAATCTATCAGGCAGCTTTTCTGTGTTGTTACATCACATTGGCTCACAGCCACAGCACAAACACCTCATCCACTTCAGTAGTCCTTCATCTTCAGCCTGAAGTCCCTTTGTCTACTGTTTGTTTTTCACACGGACTGCTTCGATCCACACCAGTCCTCATAATCGACTGACCTTCATCTCCACCAGACCACGGCCTGTCCATCATAATAACTCTATTCTGCAACGGCTCTTTTCTTGACTCTGGGATTAAGCTTTTTTTCTCATGTGAAGCCTCTTCTTCCTAATTCTTCACTTTATACCAGTAAGCTTTAGAGCTCTGTAAAAGGGTTTATTGTTATATCTATTTTTTTATAATAGTTTATTTAATTTAAATCATTTAAATTAATATTAAATAATGCAATCAACTATAACAGAATTTCATGTTATGGTTTATAAATGAATCTCCATTATATACATTTTTTCAGTTTCAATTTGTTGGCAAGATGTGACTCCCCGACCAAAATCAAACAGTTTAAACTCAGCCAGTGAGACATCACCCCAAAGAGATAAAAGGGTGACCTTTGGAGAGTGCTTTGACCGCTTGCAGGTTCAAGAAATGATGAAAAAGAGTGATTATATTACTGAAAGACAAAGCAGAAAGGATATAGGACAGATGTGTCATCTCTAAACGAGTCTCTGTCTTGCTGGGCTTCAAATCTAATTTGAGTCTGATGGAATGTCCAGCGCAGTGTTGATTCTCTTCTCAGCTGTACTTTGTCTCCACTCACTCTATGAGGCCTGTTATTGTGATCTAACACACCGATAGTCATTGTGAGAGAGCCATAATATACTCCTCTTCCTCTCTTCATCTCAGTCTAGAAGAACACACAGCAGGCCATTTAACTTCCCTCTCAAATAAATTTTTTTCTTTTAACTTTCCACTGATTATTACCTCCTTTAGAAAAAATAGCTATTAAAATTGTTTTTTAAAAAATTTTGGGATGGGTTTTGATTTGAAAATGTGCAAATGGTCTATTTCAAACACACAGACTATTAATTTACTGCATAAACAATTAATTTTTTAACGTTTTTCTGCCATCAGTTTTATCCTTGCATAAGAGACATTTTTGAAGACTACTTCCACCTCCTTCTTAATATACTATGGAAATAGATTAAATGATTTTGAGATGGTTATAACTTGAAAATGTGTGTGAATTTTCTGTCTTAGACCTACGGACTATTTAAACTATTTATGTATTAACATTCCTCCCCAATCGATTATATTTTTGTATAATAGGCTTTATTCTTACCTTCTTTTCAAAAAGTTCTAGACATTATTGTTTAAATGATTCTGGGGTAGTTTTGATTTGAGAATGTCTACAATGTACCTCACTGAAATAGACTATTCATTTATCAACGGTGAAAGGTTATGTTCAATTTCCATTTCATTACAATAAGTAACAAAACCTTCGAACTAGCCTCTTGACAAAGTGATGGCCAATCTTTTCCACAATTGTCTAGCTATCTGAGAAAGCAGACAGACAGCTGCTATGTAAGACATTGTCTGACTCTGTGTGTGTACAAAGTGGGCCATAGTCTGAAAGTAAAGGTTCCCAGGTTAAGTGTGAGTGTGTCTGTGTGTGTGTGTGTGTGTGTGTGTGTGTGTTTACACAGGCCAATGACAGAAAAGTAAATTGAGAACAGGAGGCCTTTGCTTATCAGCTGAAAAAGGAAGACAAGCCTCTTCTCCCTCACCTTATCTTCCTTCCCTACCTGTGTGATCTCACAAGCCTCAGGCAAAAGCACACAGAGACGCACATGCAGCAGCTCATGGCGCAGATCAGAGCTGGACTACTGTTAGCATCCTAGTTGTTCATCAAATCCAAAACACTCATTTATTGTTAACTCTTCGTTTGAAAGCAACGTGAGGCGCATGCTAACGTTAGCTCGCTAGCTGCGAGTGTGCTCTTTCTGTTTGAGACTAACTTCAAAGGCTATGATAAGAGTTACTGAAGTGTTTTCAGTGCTTGCAATGGTTGCCGTGGCAATAGTGGCAGCAATCTCATTCAGGATAATAGCTTTGAATATTATGGTGAAGAACTTGGAAATTGGTTGGTTGCAATTTGGTGAGTGTGATTTGAAAAGCTTAAGGGTACCGCAGGACATTTTCTGCTGGATAGTAGTGTGTTTGTGCAGCATTTTTTTTTTTTTATATATAAAAAATACAAGATTTGTGCTCTTATCCATTCATCCATCCCTAGGAAGAAAAAATACAGCGGTGAAATAATTTTTCCAGAACACAATTTTTCAGTCACTGTACTGTAGCTTCATAGGGGTTAACATCAGAAAGCAAGAAAACTCTGGGAAATAAAAAACACTTACATCCTTAATAGGCTTGAGAGGCACTGACAAGCTCCTGAAATATCCCAAGAACCATTAGAAGTGAAGTTATGTAAAAACATCAAGCTTGTATAAAAAGATTTGTATATCATAACAGACAATCCACGTTTTAAAATTTGCAGCATGACCTAGAACATGAATTTTCTTCCATGGCATTTCCAAAGATGTTGAAAGTCTAAAACAGATTACATGGAAACGTAGGCGTGACGTTAGCTTACTGCTACAAGGCAGATCCATGGAGTACTGATTATGTTTAGGATCAGGGTTCCCAGCGTGATCGGCAAGCCCTTCAGATATCTTCAGAACAGGCATGGAGGTTTAAGATAAACTGTGTGCAGAATCAAGACAAGCGCATGCCACACGCAATGATGTTCCTTATGGCTGACAAGCTGCACATTTGAAGGTTGTCCCACAAAAGTGTCAGATATCTTGCTCCATATGACTTTGAAAGGTTCTGGTGAAAAAAAAACTGATCTGCTGGAGTGAGTCCTGCAGGTTGAAGGCAGCTGATTTCAGTGTAGCACAGGAGGAACTGTTGAAGGTTGTAAGGTTACAAGCTCTCAGTTAATCCCTCACACCCTGTTGAATCCCTCTCCAGTTTTCATCTCCCTCACTTATTCATGTGTGAGTCAAGTGGAAGAAAAACAAATCTCAGGCTTCTCTTCTATCTTTGTGCTTGATTTCCATCAGAGGACGCCTGCTGCCGGCGCACAGGGGCCATGTTTATATTTATTCATATTTATTTATTGAAATGAGCTGCACTTCGCCTCTGTAAAGGGGAATTCTCTCAATACCACAAGTGTGTGCATGCATTCATCTTCAACTGTTCTCAAACACTGCTTGAAAAAAGGCTGCTTTCTTGTTTAAAAACTGACAGGTTTACAGAGCACATAAACATTGTCATGAAAGCCAAGGCAGAATGTGCCATGTATAAACAGGGGAAAATCGACATACAATATAATGCAAAAATTATGATGCGTGATTCTTTTTATGTGCTGAGATATAAGCAATACACTGAGTTAAGTTTTTACCATCAAAATGTACAATTAGTAATAACGTGTTTTTTGGTTATGTACCATGGTAGAGTCCACTATATGCTATGAAGCGAATGTGAGTGCAGTAGAGCGCCAGCAATTTCCCAGCTCAAAGTATTCTGTAATCAGTCCACTTCAATCAATTCCACTCTGTTTTCAACTTCCTACTTCTCAAGGTTGTTCACAGAGCCTTAGTATGATTTTAATAGTTCAAAAGTAGCAGATTTGGAATAGACTACACATGAGAAGAAAGGGAAATATTAATAACATAACAAATATTAATAAAAAAAAATGGAACTCATAAAGTTTAACAAATTTCTTAAGCCTTTCATTTTGACTGTTGATAGTAAAAAAATGAATGAATGTATGAATGAATGAATGAAAGCAGAATGTTTTTTATAAACATTTATATTCAATATTTAGCAAATTTCATGATCCATTCCGATTGCTTATAAGGAAATTTGAATGAATATAAAAGTAAAAAAAAAAAAAAAATTATATATTTAAAAATTATATATATAAAAATTCTACATACATACATATTTTTTACTGTTTCATATTTCATAAACATCATTCTTTTGCTGTGACTGCACTCCTAATTAAAATTAAAATTAAATAAACAAATAACATTTTTGATAATTTTTCACAATATTACATCCTAAATTCCATCATTGTTTAATTTCTGACTGCTAATAGTCTATTAAAACTGTGTCTGACACACATTTATTATTGAATAATGACATATGTTATGCTTGTCACGGAGCAATATTACAGTGATCTTGGAACAAGAGAAAACACCAACGCTTTAAAAAAAAAAACACACAAACACAAACGCTCATTGCTCCAGGCAAAAACACACTACACTGTTCCCCACTCCCCTTCCACCCTGCACCACTCACATATTCTGCATTGGAGAATCATGTCCAGTAAAAATCATATGAATATATTACATGATTATGGTAATTTTACCACACTAACAAAGCCTGTTAATCATATTCCCCATATTCATAATCCCTCATTGCTTAAATAACCCAGAACAGTCCCTTTATATAACTGCAGCAACAGTACTAATTCACATGATTAAACCACTTCTGAGCAGAAGTATATAAAAACTTCAATAAAAGCTAGAAATTGGTGCATTTACCATCAAGCACCTTTAAATAGCCCTTCAGAATAATCAAACACTAGGATCAAGTTCTCTCATTTGAAAAATACAGATATACTAGCACACACTCGATGTGCCACTGAGCTACTTGAGGAGGTAAGGGGATTGTGGGTAAAGGATTTGTAGTGGGTCGCAAATAAGCGACAAGGGATCTGCATGTCCTTCAAAACTGCATCCACGGTTACTCAAAACTGATGTCTGTTAGCAGAGATGCCACCAAGAGCCTCTTGTGTAGAAGGAGACTTGATTGACACGCGGAAGCTATTTGCTTTCAGATTATCACTCATGGAAGTGAGGTGTACGTGTTGACTTACACATTTATTCATGAAAAGTGTCATAGATGTGCGCATACCAATGGTTTGTTTGTGTGTTTCAGCGTATCTAAAAGTGTAACTGTAGACAGACAGATAAAACGGATCTTCTGGGGTTTGAAATGTTAAAACCTTATAACTTGGTTGCAATGTGGTTTGCATTTGTTGTCGTTGTGGATTTTCTAACATGTGTTTAAGTTACAGGCAACAGATCAAAGTCTTTAGCTCTATGGAGAGTGACAATCAGTGTGGTGATGATTTTATTGTGACTCTCAAAAGAGAAATGAAAAAAAAATTGTCAAGAGGCATTTATGTGGTTCTTTGGAAAACGTGAACTAGTGCTTCAAAGAACCTAGACTTCTTCCACAGCAATGATAGAACCTGTACATTGATCTGAAGGACTTCTGATGTACTGAAACATGGGAAAAGGTTTTATTTCTAAAGAGGCATACTGCTATCTGAAGAACCCAATACCAATATTTTAAAAGGAATATATACTCTCATTTACTCTCGTTTAAAATAATATAAAAATGAAATAAAACTAGTTAGCTAGTCCTAATTTAGTTGCCTTATACTGTAAATCTGGCATTGCACAAAATGCAATATAAGTTGCTTTTTTATCAATGTGAGAGTGTGCAAATGATGACAGAATTCTTATTTTGGGTAAATTATTCCTTTAGGACTAGGTCTATGCTAAACCTTTAACACTCTTCCATGTAAATGCAATCCTGCATTATGTTGCATATTCCAGATGACTTAGTAGCACATCATCATCTTTATTAGATACATGTATAATTTGATTGAGTGGGTGCTCTGGCGTTCTATTAATTGGCTATTTATTAGTCATGTTAGCTGCATTGACTTTGAAATTAAAATAAAAATCAATTTTAGATGTATAATTATACTCACAGTTCTATGGCCTTGTTCCACATGATGACATATCCAGACAAAACAAAGGATTCGATGTTCACTATGTGTGTATTTCCACGTTCTGTCCCCACGTAAAGCCACTTACTTTGAAACGGAAGATGACAAAATGTGATCCTAAAAGAGATGAAAAGAAGAGGAGTCATATTTGTGAAAAAGAAGAGTTAACAGAGGTAAAAAAAGTATTATGTAATAAATATCTCACTATATAGAATCAGCAAGCCGATAATGACCGTTGTAACAAATATACTTCACGGGTTTGATTCATTTTACACAACTGATCCAATTATAGCAGGCAGTCACCATTTTCTTCAGAAAGCTGCAGATGTATTTACAAAACACAATAAGATTCTAATGTTCATTATTGTACATATATTCAGTACCAGAATAAACAGTAAACTATTCAAAAAGCTAAGCAAGAGCCAAATTATCTATGTGTAAGTTTAAAGTTCAAAGAACTCAGAATTTTCAATGTGTCCTTGCTTATCTTTTGAACTAGAATTGAACTGTTAATTAAAATCTGAATCACAATATGGCCTTGTGTGATTATTACACTGGAAAAAGGCTTCAACCGAATGAAATAAATATCTGGTCTGCATGCAGTGTGGGCTTCAAAGTGAAGGGGCGGTGCTCTATTTTGTCTCTCGACTATTACACAAGCACACACGGGCCTCATGATAGGATGTTTTCACATTCTGCTCATTTCAATGGTCTCATTGCGTGTTCGCAATACTTGAATGCTGTTCACAAGCTCTATCACTCCAGGTGGGCTTAGTTTGCTTCCCTTTAAAACTGTGGTGTAGACTGCTTGTAATGTGCATGTGCAAAACAGACCAGGTAAACATTCATGTAATTCCAAACATTTTCTTTTGTTGTGAATTACTTTACAAACCTAAAAGAGACAAGTTTCTCTGTTAGGTTGGTAACTCTCACCAACAAAACACCATGCAAACATCCAAACACACAAAAAAAGTAGGTCTGTCAGTTTACTACAAATAATTGGTATTTTTAAAAAAGAATTATAATTAACAACCACAAGAAATGTATCTTTCTGAATCACACTGAAGGCCAGTTCATCATTCTCTTTATAAAAAGCAATCATCAAAATCAAACAGTTATTGTTTTCTTTAGCATATATTTATATAGACCAACATCTGGGGTCTGAGGGTGTTTTGGGTCCCTGGAGAAGTTGCCCTGACATTTGTGCTTTTTCAGTTGCTTATAAACATATAAATGGTTAAAAATCTTATAGCACTAAAAACACATAGACAAAATTGCGAACAACTCATAATCTACTTCTTACAGTTTATCTTTATCTTTAGTTCAGTCTTATGGAAATAAATTGCCATCTAAAATACACTTTTTGTACAGTCAATGCAATACTGTCTTAAATTATCTTCATGTGGGTGTTTCCGTCAGCAAATATTGATAAACAATATGATTAATTGCATTGATGAAAAAAATAAGATTAATTTAAATCATGAAATAAATTTCATACTTTTTTATTTTTAATCAGAGCCAAATATTACAGTCTAATTTCTTGCAGTCATTCCTGTTCAGAGTGATTCATAGCTCTCTGTGGTTCTCTGCTTCTTTAGCAGTTGGAAGTAACACTTCTCACACTTGTTCATGGTGTTGCCTGGTTTGGCTCTGCTCTAGGGCTCATGCCAGTCAAACGTCAGCCCCTCTTGGGTACACTTGTGTGTATTTTGGGATGCAGCAATTAATTTGAACACGATTACCTCAAGACATACTAGAGCTAATGAGACATGAATGAGATGAGAAGAGACACCGACTTTTAAATTTCTACTTGTGTTTTTAAATAGGTTTCTCATTCCTAATGATGCAATATAGACCATTCAACCCTTCATTTTCTATTCCAGCAAACCACGTATATTACATAAAATTATTCACCCCATGCTGGTGTGTTTATGTGTGTTTATTTTCATAGCGTGCTGCTGTCTCTCCAGTGTCATCAAAAGGTTAAAAGAAAAGAGTAAGATTATATTTGCTTGATGCTCACTATGTTAATTGAGAAATAATTACAAAATTAGGCAGACTATTAGCACTCTGATTTATCTCTGCTACTGTCACAACAGAAACTCTCCAGGGAAAGCGTCTAATAACGCGCCACATATTTCTACACATGTAAACCACGCTTAGCATTAAAAATGAGAAAAGCACTTCTTATTCTTAATGCCGAACATGATATTTTATGTTTTCATTCATTAAATGTTATATTGTATGTGGTTAATTATGCCTTTCAAGCAATCAGTCCTGCAAGATTGAGGCGAGATTACCTGTTTGACCAAAAAATTAAATAAATAAAAAAATCCTCATAATATGAAGTATCCGGTGAGTAATTATGAAAATGATCAATAAAACTATCACATATCCAGGGTCTGTTTAAGACTTCATGCTGAAATCCATCCAGTGGCATCATCCATCATCCTTATAAGCAGGTTAATTAGAAAATAAAGACCAGCACACGGTAATTCGCTGCTGTCCACACTCATTACATATCTCTCTGTTTTCCTCCCCTCACGCCCCTGGGGTCCTCAGACAGTCGGGGTGATTGGAAATGAAGGTTGTGAGACGCTGGACAGACAGCTAAACTTGACAAGGTTAGAATGCTAATGGAGCACCTGGCCATGTTAATGTGTGGTTTTCTGTTTCTGACTGCAACACATGAAAACCCCAGATTAGAAAATGACTATCTTGGTGATAATGGCATTCAGGGAGCAACTGTTTTATAATGCTCTTTTGTTGGTTTGTAGATAGCAAATTGAACCTGATGTAGGCCTCTGAGGCAGACAAGGTCAAAACCACACAGTCTAAGAAAAATGTGGATGTGCAGGATCAATATGTTTTTTGTTTTTTAGATCTGTTCTAGAAAAAGAGAATCTACCATCTTGTCACGGGTGTGGTGAAGGAAGGCACGAAGGCAGATTCGCATTCACAAATATTTAATACTTCAAACAGGCAAACAAACAGGCAGGGTATTTCACACACATTAAGTAACCTTTGAGGACCGACAATCAAAGACTTTTAAACACAGGAAAACACTCAGGGAGAACTGAAAACAGATGAAGAGCACAGGTGGACATGAGTTAATTACTCAAACTAAACAAGACAAGGAACACGACCAAATTAGGAAAACCAGGAAGACACAAAACGAAACCAAAACCAAACAGACAGTACACATGACATTACGCCCCCCCCTCCGGAATGCGTGTCCTCATGCCGTGACAAAACAACAACAATACTGAAGACAACATGGGAGGGAGGGTGGGCACCCTGTAGGCCGGAAGGGGGCATGGCGGATCAATTTTCCTCAAATTTTCTTGAGAGTGTTCCCAGCCCTTGCAGGCCATGGCTCGTGTGACTCAGGAACAGGACTCGGAAACGGCTCTCCTGGCCGTGAATGCGGAACAGAATCCGCAGGGAACAGGAACGGCTTTCCTGGCCGTGAATGTGGAACGGAATCCGCAGGGAACAGGAAAGGCTCTCTTGGCCGTGATTGCGGAACGGAATCTGCGGGGCACTGGAATGGCTCTCCTGGCTGGGACTCGGGAACGGCTCTCCTGGCCGTGACTTGGGAACGGGACTCGGAAACGGCTCTCCTGGCTGTGAATGCGGAACGGAATCCATGGGGAACGGGAACGGCCGTGACAGGCAGACTGGATTCTCAGGGATCGGTAACGGCACTCCTGGCCGTACCGGGCAGGCTGGATCCTCAGGGCTAGGAAACGGCACTCCTGGCCGTGACTGGCAGACTGGATTCTCAGGGCTAGGGAACGGCACTCCTGCCCGTGACGTGCAGACTTGATTCTCAGGGCTAGGGAACTGCACACCTGGCTGTGACTGGCAGACTGGATTCTCAGGGCTAGGGAACTGCACACCTGGCTGTGACTGGCAGACTGGATTCTCAGGGATCGGCACTCCTGGCCGTGACTGGCAGACTGGATTCTCAGGGATTGGGAACGGCACTCCTGGCCGCGACAGGCAGACTGAATTCTCAGGGATCGGGAACAGCACTCCTGGCCGTGACGGGCAGACTGGATTCTCAGGGCTAGGGAACGGCACTCCTGGCTATGACTGGCAGACTGGATTCTCAGGGATTGGGATGCGCTTATGTGGAGCTGGCACTGGACGCCACTCAGAAGAAGCAAGCTCTGGCGAACGCTCTTGCGGCGCGGGCATCGGACATCTGCGTCGTCACACTTCAGCTTTTTAGCCAGCCGACAGAACTCCTCACTGTAAGCGTAGAAGGGGAGATCTCACTAGTAAAGGTGGAGGAAGCGAGCGGCAACCTCCATCGCTGTTTATGGTTGGTCCTTCTGTCACGGGTGTGGTGAAGCAAGGCACGAAGGCAGATTCGAAGACACAAAATGAAACCAAAACCAAACAGACAGTACACGTGACACATCTAAATTTTGGGGTCAGCAAGATTTTTTTTGCAGGCAGGAGGCATTCAGCACATTGAAAGTGCTATTCTTTTTAACTGTCTAAAAAACAATCAGCTTAGGACTGACACTGATACTGATACTTCAAGACTGCTAATAATAAAAACGTTTCATAAACAGCAAATCAGCATTTTCAAATTTCTAAAAAAAATCATGTGACATTAAAAACTGGAGTAAGGGCTGCTGAGAATTCAGCTGCGCTTTAGATATATAAATACAAAACAGTTATTTTACATTGTAATAATATTTCAAAATACTATCAATTATCAAATAAATATAGCCTTCTTAAATTAGCTAGCATAAGCTTCTTTCCACATTTAAAACCAATTTTAAAAAGCACCCCTGAATGACACCAAACTTGCATATTGCATAAAACATATTGTTCTGCAAATTTTGGGCCAAGCATGCCTTGGATACAAATGTCAGATGAATTGATCAGCTAAAACAGAACGTCATAGGACTACACAATTCTGCTGTGCGATGAAACGCTTGTATTTTTTGTGACATACAAGCATGCTGAGTGTCTTGAATCAGTCTTATAGCCCCCCTGAGTCTCTCTCCTGACCCTGCTGAGCTGAAAATCTCTGTCATCTGACACAGCCGCGCACGAAAGTATGCACCCAACTGTGTTCACACACACACTCAGACAGGCACCTACTGATCTGAGAAAACATTTCTCATTACATGTGAATTTGCATAATTTTAATAAAGCCAAATATAAAACACTTCAGGGTCAAAGCACACACATAAGATAGAAGAAATCCCTGTCAATGTGTGTGTGAAACTGTCACGGTGGGAGAAACCATGACTTTATTTGTTTGTTCCAGACGGTCTGATGAGGTGATGAACACAATCATCAGTTATTACGGAGGGAACAAAGCTCATTAGCCGTACCCAGAAAACACACAGTGTAGAAAAATCTTTATCACACACCACCTCATACCGCTATCCCAAAGCTTTCAGGCTTCAGATGAGTATGAAACAACAATGTTAATGTTATATTTTAAGTTCTGTTTCACAATATGCTCTATGACACTCATTAATCAGGCTTCTCAGTTTGATGCCGATCTAATGCTTGTGTCCCATGTGGCTGATGTGGTTCCTGAGTATTATAATCGATCATGAAGACTTCACAGTGTGAAAAATGTGTAAAAATAATACAATGGTCAAATATACACTACAAACTGAAATTTATGGATTTGGTCAAATTTTACTCCAGTGAAAAAAAATCAAAAATGTTATTTAAATCAAGCTCAATAGAATCGACTGAGGCTTTTAATTACATGAAGGCTTAAAAACGTAATATTCATTCAACTAAAATAAAAATAAAAATACATGTCTTACATATTTTCTTCATTCACACATGTGCATGGTCATATTGACTTCATGTAGACGGAAAATACAGAACTAGCTGAAAACAGCGCAAGCTTAATGCTACAGACTGCCCCAGGCAGCACAGTGTAAATGTATTAGCATATTAGAAAGCAGTTACAGATTGGCTAGATATCAATATATAGTGCATTAGCCTGAAAAAATAATAAAGTAATTCACTGGATGTTAAGAAGATGCTAATGCATGAGGGAGTGCACAACTTAACACAAATGTGCACAGACAAAATACTGAATCTTTGTTTGCCATATTCTGGACTTAAGTGAGCTGCAAAATGTCACAGAGCATTTTGTCATTTAGCTGTCAAGAATCCTTGAGCCAAAAATCGTTGTTTTCTTTTCTCATGACCATTTTCCCACCCTCTCTCTGACCCTGATAATTAAACTGATCTCTTTTCTTTTTTTTTGATGCTGTGCACTCAAGACTTTAATATAAACACCCTTTTTGTATATGAAATACAAACAATTTTGTCCTGCACTCTCACTAAAGCTGCAGGTTTGTTGTCAGGTCCAACATAGCCTCAATGTTCACGAAACAACTTGTTCTATAATGTGACATGCAAATGATCATGCTGCTGGAATTATCATTATGAGTTTTCATCATCAATCTGGTTCAGCTGAGGGTAAATCAATTAACTTTCCCTCTGGATCAAATACCACAAAAACATTATCTTCTTTTATTCTTTCTTTCCTGTTCCACAGCAATCAATGCAGTGATAAGAAGTCACATTTGGACAACGTCCTCTAACACGTCAAGTGATTAGGTGGTGAAGGAATCAACAAAAAAAAGAAAGAAAGAAAAACTGTTCATGAGTTTTTCTTCAACTCGCTCAAGGTCTCTCTGTTTGCAGAACACATCAGTATTTCTGTTAAAACTTCCTGAAAGGTTTCTATACTTCTATACAACTCCAAGAGGCCATTACCCATAACACAACTGTCACATTTCACAGCTCTGAATGAGAGCGACATTTATTAGAGCCGACCCTGACTCATTCAACAAGGGAAATAGAGTAACAAAAGCCACATTAGTCATACCTAGTGGGTCAGTTTCCATTACGTGAATAGTGCACAGTTTGAGAAGCTAAGGAAGAGTCGTCATAAGAAAATGAAATGAGGACTTAAAATACAGAGTTATGCTCAGTAGTTAAAGATCCCATTAAATGTTTAACAAATCAAATTTCCATTTCAATGTCAACATATTTCCAGCTAAAATAGGTTACTACCTTTAAAGGCACTGTTCCCTCCATTCATCTTCAGAACACAAATTAAGATATTTTTGATGAATTCTCTAGTTAGGATATCTGTAAAATAATCTATGTGACATCAGGGTTACAAATGTAATTTTACGAAGCTACAAGAAAACTTTTTTGTATGCAAAGAAAACAAAAACAATGACTTTAATAAACAAATTGTTTCTTCCGTGTTACTTTGGCTGCATTTTGGAGATTATCCACTGAATGTAAACAACATATGCTGTTCTGTGTAAGCTGTGCCATGCGGATACATTGTTTTTGTTCAAATCAAGGCGTAAACAACGTAAAAATGTATTCACGTGGCACAGCTGACACAGAACAGCATACCAAAATGGCATCACGGTGATACGAAGCATTTATTAAATAAAGTCATTATTTATGTTTTCTTTGTGTACAAAAACTAATCTCGTAGCTTCGTAAAATTACGGTTGAACCCCTGATGTCACATGGATTATTTTACAGATATTGCTACATTTCTGTGCGTTGATCATGGAAATTACATAACTGTCTATAGATGGGTCAGAGAGCTCTTAGAATTTATCAAAAATATCTTAATTTGGGTTTGGGTTGGAGGCCTGATTTGGAATGACATAATCGTTAATCAATTTTCAGTTGTGGGTTAACAGTCCCTTTAAGGCGGTTACAAACTACTCCAACAAACAACTACATATGGAAACATTGTAAAAATTGTAAGTGCTTATTGTATACAAAATTATATCAACATACATTAAAAAACACCTAAAGATACGTTAATAAATAATGTACAGTAGGGTAGCATAGCAAGGTTAATGCTAAACTTTGTTTGTTTTTTTATGACGGATGTATATTTTTACTTAATATTATGCCCATTGCATTTTTGAAAAGAAAATCCTCACTTCTAGCTCAGAAACAAACCAGAAGAGAGAAGACAGGAGCTACAACATATTACAATATTGAGGCTTGGCTTCACTCTGCAGCCTTGAGCTATCTGTGTTTACTTTATAACATATTCATTCTGACCAATGCTCTGCAGCCTTGGGCAGTCACCAACTTCAAGTTAAAATATTGAGATGGATTCTCACTTTCAATGTAAAATGAAATAAAGAAAAATCACATTTTTTTGTCAAATCCTTGAGAAGTTCATTTTTGACTTGATATATTATGTTTGTGCCGTGCACATGTCTGTGAATTTCTGAAAAATATCATATACAATTGTGTACTGTAATGAACTCTACTCACCGCTCTCTGTTAAATTTAAGAGAGTGTAGGATAGCCGGACGTCGCTGTCGCAAATTCCAGAGATGCAGCGTGTCGTCAGCACAAGCTGTGACCAGCGCCCCCTATGAACACATAAGTGTAACAACAAAACTCAATGGTAAACTTACACCAACTGTAACATTCAAAGAAAGTTACATTTAATTTGTAACACTTTAGACTGGTGGGTTTTTTGAGGTATCAGTGGCACAGATCGTGGCATCAGACATGCTTTTTCATGTGACAAAATATTATATCAAATAAGTTTTCTATTTGTGACTTAAAACCATGCATTTTATATAATATTGAACCAAATAACACACCTGGAATTGAATTGCTTGTATGTAAAGTCTAAAATGTGTTACCGTTTCCACTTCAATGCCCTAAAATTCACTATGGGAAAAATGATCCAGTATACAATGCATCTTCCAGGTCACAAATAAAATAAGAATTTACTCATATATTTGCTAGGAAGTGATAAACCTTAATTTATTCTGTCACATCAATATGTTGCAGTCTGTATAACTTTGCTGTTTTCTCATGCATTTCATGCATATTTCATGATATTAAAGTCCTCCTTGGATAGAGACTGGAACAGTCTAAAGAGAGAGAATTGCCACAAGTAATGCTGTGCTCTGTGTATTACAAGACTCAGGACGATGTTCATGGTTAATGGAGGACAGAAAGAGAGAAGAGAGCAAAAAGTCTCAAAGTGTGAGTGTGAAAAATCTCTATTCCACCGTGCTTGACACTGTCAGGATGACAAAGGTCTTTCTGACACTTTTTATCTGGAAGCCCTATATAATTCTGAAGCCCATGTCTAATTTTCTTTTCAAATGCTGGCCGCAGTGTTCAGGCAGCAAATAATGACATGACAACCCTGGAAAAATGAGTAACATTTCATGTCTAGGGTGAGAACATTTGAGTGTTAATATGAACTCGCTATGTCAAATCACTGCCTAATTTGAGGGTGATCACGGGCCGGCAGGAAGTCTCTAAACATTTTATCTTCTTCATGACTTTGTGGTTTTGTCTCCATCTTTGTTCTTTCTCAGTGCATTGAATCGAGATCCATCAGTCAGGTGACTGACAACTGTGTTTCCATGGAGATCTGTGTTTAGGTAAACACAGATTGCATCAGCACACCAAAGGACAACAGCAGAGAAAAACAGATGTCAAGAGGGAATTTTAGTTGTGGCGTGTCAAAGTCAATGTGAATTCCCATTCGCAACCCATTATAATTCTGTAACGTGATATTTTCCAGTGAAATAAAATATTTAACAAGAAAATAAATAGTATCTTTCAGGATTTGGTCAATTTTAGATGGTAAAAGTGGGTTCTGAACACAAAAATGAAACCAATTAAATAATAATAATAATAATAATA
>JAUCMR010000169.1:8437456-8456848 GCA_032357425.1 Enteromius argenteus | reverse complement strand
CTTATTCAGTGTAGTGAAGCATTGACATCCATTCAAAAAACTGCCTCTGGTCTCCTTTCCCGGCATTAGCCGTTTAGCATTAGCTGTTACACTTTTGAGGGTAAATGTTGCAGGCTTGCCTTCTAGTGGCTTTGACCTATCATTTCATATCATCATGTGACCAATAATATCTACAGTTTTGCTACTTCAATACCACGCATGTATGATAAACCTTACATCCCTATATAATACATATCTAAACATCTCTTGAACGGGATGTGTGTGTACAGCTTGTTTGAACCCTGCTGCTGTTTATGCTGCGGGCATCACGCTGCGCTTAGAGCGAGAGTTAGAATGCAATTATAGAGCTTACAAGCCATTGTGTACTTGAGTGTGCATGTGCACGTGCCTAACTGGATTTTAGTCTACAGACGTATCAGCTATCCCTTGCCTATCCAGAGAGGGAGACTGTCCAATGCTGAAGTCATCGGAAAGGGAGACTGTGGAAGGATGCCAATCACAAATGAACGCATCTGTCGGGTGCGATATCATCACCAACTTGAAACAAATATTGATGAATGCTGGCAGTGAGCTTGACATGGAGGTGAGGCAACAACTTCTAATTGAGCACTGCATGGCATTTTAAGGCAAACATACAATTCTAGCCAGACTTTACATTTGTCTCTTTCTCTTTGACTGTCAATATACATGTTACGTATCAAGCCTGAAGAGAGTGACAAATAAAACGCAGTTATCTGTCAGAAATCTGTTTATGCTTCTGCTACTTTATATGTCAGACATGCAACATTATTTCTCATAACTGCAACATTATATCTCACAATATGACTTTTTTGTGATGTTAACTCTTAATCTCCAATTTGTGACTTCATAAATATCACAGTGTAGCTTTTTTTTGTGTTTCTTGTGATTCTAATTACTCACAATGCTTTTATATATATATAAAAAAAATAATCATTATAATAACCTATTATGTAAAAGCAGCTATAGCCACATACATGAACATCTAAACATCAATACAAATAAGCACACAAAAATACACTCAAAAACTCATTCTCAAAAAAAAAGAAAGAAAAAAAAACATGTACTTCCAGTCTCTCTTTTGTGTGAGTTACTAACAACAAGAGAAAATGAAGGGGGATCAGAGAAGTGGAGTGGTAAAAGGATTCAAGGATATAGATTGACTGAATAGGGCTATTAATTTATGGGTGATTACAAGTGAGTTGTTTGGAGTATTAACTACCTTAGCCATGCTCAGCCACTGGAGAAACAACACAGAATTTGAATGATGGAAAGAAACAATCAGGTTTAAACAAGTGACACCATATGAAATCAATCAACTGAGCAGACGTAAAAAGAAGGAGATAAATAGAAAAAAATCTGAAAAAAAAAAGAATTTTTCAAACAGCACTGGCAGGAAACTCTATATGAGTCACTAGCTACATGTCACTACTACACACATCTTTAGATGTCATTTCTCTCAATTAGAGAGAGTGAGAAGACCGTTCTGGATGCTCAGACTCTCTGATGGGAAAATCTGTGAGAATCTTCAAGATACAATGAAAGAAGTCTCTAATTTGTAAAAACATGCATGCGCCATAGTACTTTTGTGAATGTACGTGAAAGAAATTGTTAAACTAAGCCCTTATTTTAGTTTTCCTTGCACACAAAAAGTATTCTTGTAACATTAATATTAATTCATTTTAATTCTTCACAAAATCATGTTTGAAACATGGATGTCTCATGGACTATTTTAACCATGTCCTACTACCTTTCTGGGCCTTGAATGTGTCAGTTGGTGATGCTGTCTATTCAGGGTTAGAAAAAATATCTTAATTTGTGTTCTGAAGATGAACAAGGTTGTACGGTTTTGAAATAACATGAGGGTAACTATGCCTTTAATATTTATTTAGATTTTTTTTGTGTGTGTTTAGGTCTGTCAGTCACTATATTTTGCTTTTCAAGAGGATTAGAATACATTTGATTAATAGTATTCTTAGATTATTCTTATATATATATATATATATATATATGTATAGAGAGAGAGAGAGAGATGGCTATACAATCTTATTTGAGCTCTTTTGCTACTATCAGTCTTATCATATCTTTCTGGCCCTACTACTGTTGAATCTACAAGCAGTGTTGATTATGAAAAAATCTATCAGCAACAGACACTGTACAATACAATTCATACTTGTTTCCCTTTGGTCGAGTGAGCACAGCTTTCCTGTTGAGAGATGAGGATACATGCAGACAGAGCGGGCTGCTCTAGAGCACAGTCTGTGCCTCCACTGCGGTCTCAGAGCACTGGAGAGGAAGCCAACATTGTTGACAGAGCACTAACAGAATCATACCACACTATATACCTTGTTTTTTGTCATTTGCAAGAGCAAAAATTTGCTGATCGGTTTTAAAAAACAAGCACCTTGTTGTTATACCTTCCATTGTGATGTTACATATTTACTTTTTTTTTTTTCTATTTTTGCTCTATGCCTTTGACCCTATTACTTCTGTGTGTATGCCAGATCCATCCGGAAATATACTGTACAGAGGTGAGAGGGAGAGAGAGAGATCTAAATCTACCACACATGAAACATGGCAGCCCATGACAGGAGCTGTTGTCAAAGCTCATGATTCAGTTGAGTGATCATAACCAGAAATGGGTGTCACAGAGTGTTCTTGAGCACATGAGAGGGTGTTCAGGCAGTCTATTTCAGATGTGCGTCTCCAGAGCACTGTCTCTGTCAACATCCCAAAGAACGCATTCCTCGACAGACCAAGAGGTGGATACTTTATACTGATACCATTCACTATTAGTTTCATTTTCAGTAACGGGGTCTTATAATGAAAATCTGAATTTTACTTTTGTTCATTGTGTGTTGACTATATGAAAAGAGATGTTTCAGACAGTGTTTGATTCTTAGTGTGGTTCTCAGACAATCCCTCAACCTCATATCCATGAGCCACAGGGCTCCTTTCAATCTAGCATATGTTAAACTTGCCTACTACTATTAACCAATAGTTGCCAAACTATTATAAACTCACCTTAGTGAGCAAACAAGTCTAAATTCAGTTCCTCTAAAATTTATGGGGTTTTTTAAAAGGGAAAGAATGGAAATTTAAAGGGACTGTTTTTAAGAGGAATCACATTTAAAGCCTTAGGGAACGAAAGAAAAACAACTTTTATTTTAACGTAGTAGTAGTCAACATTTATGTTCTACAAACGCTTCAAACAGCAGCAGATCTGCTATTGGTGATGTAGCTTATTTCTCCAAATCTGTTCAGATGAATAAACAAACTATATGCACATTTTTGATGACTTTAGGGTGAGCTACATTTTTTGGGTGAACTATTCCTTTAAATTAAAACACAGGTACATTCATAAGTTATAAAAACGTCACTGAATGTAGCCTAGCCTATAGGAGACACTTGTACTAGGCTACATGTACCATTCCTACCTCACATACAAAAAAATTCTGACAATATGTGATATTATGCCTTATTTGTTTAGCTGGCGATGAATTATAATTTAATCAATCTGTTAAGCGTCTACACATGCTGCACATCTTTTCCAAGGCGTGATCAATGAAAACCAAACGTCACCCAGGGCTATTGGGTCTATTTCAGCGTTCAGTTTCTCTCCGTATATTCCCCGGGGGAGAGCACAACAACACCGTGGTCCCATCGCTATACATGGTGAGAACGTGGCGCCAGTCGCTAGTAAATAAATGTGGCGTTCTTGGAATATTCACAAACAGCTTCAGAACCTGCACGTGATACATTCCTGCACTTCCATTCAAACGGCATGGCTCTTGTTCATTCTTTCTTACCGCTCTTACGCTGTCTAATTTGCTATGTTGGAGAACAAAACACGGCCGTCCTCGATCGTTCTAATTTCGAGCTTGAACCGAACCGATTCAAGTGGAGGCAGAAGCGCTGCAGTCAGCTTCCGCCACCCCGACCGGCTGCAATAGGCCCTAAAAATGCCTAAAAATAGCTTCAGGAAAAATCACACAAGCCCGGAGACTACGGCAGACTCTCACTTTTTGTGAAGTGAAACAAATCGGTTATGTCATTGATTCCCTACCACTTGATTTCTCCACTGAGGGGAGAATTGTGTCCCAAGAATGCCTAATCCTGAGCATCTCAGTCGCAATGCATTGAGTAAACAATGTAGAACTATAGATAGAAATTTTGAATGATATAACAACAGATAGACAGACAGACACAGGTAGATAGATAGATAGATAGATAGATAGATAGAAAGCAAAAGTTAGAAGAAACTTTGATAAATTAAAAACTTTTTATAAACTCTGATGAAGAGGAACAGTTATGGTGATAGTTCACCCCAAAATTAAAATGTATATTGTTATCATTTACTCATTGTTTTTATGTTCCAAAAATAACTGCCGTCCATTAGAAGAGAAGAAAAGTCAATTACAAAAAAATGTATGGAGGCTGTCAGTCTCTTTTTTTAGTGATCTGCTGAAGAAGAAACATCATACAGGTTTGAATCAACATGTGGTGCAGTACATAATCACAGACATTGTATTTTTGTGTGAACCATCAATTCAACATTTTATTATGGTCATAGACCTCTATATCTATATCCATCTATCTAACAACTGTTAACTGCTGGTAACCATGAAGGAAAGTTCACACAAAAAAAGAAAATTCTTTCACCATTTACTCACCCTCATATAATTCCAAAACTGAATGTCTTTCTTTATTCGATGGAACATAAAATTATATTTTTTAAATATATGTAAATGTTTTTGTAAATACAATGGAAATCAGACGTCACTAACACAGTTTGGCTCAAAATAACCTTCAACCTTCAAAATATCTTCTTTTATATTCTGCAGGAGAAAGAAAGTCATGACATGAGGCTGAATGGGACAGAATTTACAATTCTTTGGTTAACTATTTCTTAACTATTTGAAAGGGGTTTTCAAATTTGTGGTTCACAATGTCTTTGCCTGTGTGTGTTGTGTCTGCTGCTGGTGCGCTGCAATTTCTTTTGTGGCTCTATCAACAACAGTCCCCCCAACAGCTGCATTGATTAGCACAGGCCTCTTTGGCCAAAACTAGATGTGCAGACATCTCTGCTGCAATGACAGACGAGCCCTTTGCGACAAGCTAGAGAGGGGCACCCACCTTACAGATTTGGAAGTGCTCAGACATCAGCGTCTCCTGGATTTCCAGCTCCCGCGGCGTCGGTGCCGTACTGGGGGTCCCAGCCGCACTGCCGCACGCGGGAGATCCACCTGGATTGACAGGTGAAGAAGTGGTCAACCCGTCCAAAACCTTCCGGAACTTCTTCATCTTTATCCTTGTCTTTATACTTCAACGTTTCTCTTGAACAAACTCAAAACGTGCGGTCGAGACGGTTAAAACGGCATAGGAGGTGATGCGGCTTCACAGCACGAATTCAGACTCCTCGTTTCTTCTTCCTTTCCGAATTTTATGTGCACAAAAAGTCGCAGAAGAACCTCATCTTCCAAAATAAGGCTGATGATCAGAAAAAGAAGATGATGGATTTGGGGAGAAAGGCGAGTTGAGGTTCAGTGCGCATTAAAGCCTGAACCAGGCTGGAGAAGAACCAAGAAACTTCATGGCACTTACGCAGGACGGTATCGCATCCAACTAGTAAACATTCTCAGGAGGCATGTCAGAAACATAATAAAGTACAACTGACTTTGGTAAAATGAATGTTACTTGCCGTATTGTATCGAGATTCGATTGGTATACACGGCAAAACTCACGTTGACCGCTTGTTGTTTGGGATCCCAGACGCAGAGGAGACACGCCGCAGAGAAGCAGCGTATAGCGACGTACCCACGTCGAAAATGGATCAGAAACTGCCTCGAAAGGACATGAAATTTCAGGACCTGTAAGATTTTCTGTGAAACCCCTTTCTCTATTTCTTTCTTCTGAGTAAATTAGGAGAAGAGGAGGCGAGCACCCTCGACCCGCACCCAGAATCTCTCCCGCAGTCGAGTGCGAGCTGCTGTCCAAGGTGCTGAAAGATTGAGCGAAAGACAGCCACACCCCTCTCTGTCCTGATTGGACCATGCGCCACGGCCCTACTGTAATCCCCGCCTTCCAGCTGCGGCGATTGGACCATGTGCTTGAGAAACCACAAACAATGAAGTAGTGATTTAATTATTATTAACTTAATATTACCTATATTGCCATAAAGTACACTACAAACGCTTTTGATATTCAAATGCACAGTATTTTTTTTTCATGCCAGCAACTGAAATTGAAATCTTTCAGATATTTTAAACACAGAGGACCACAAACGTCCAAAACATTATATTGCCATCCAATTTGACTTCGGTATACATCTGAACGCACTGCAGAGCTGCTAGCTGTGGTCGAGCTCATTTTAACGTGGATATGTAGTTTAGGCTTTCATTGTTAAGGGACTAGTCTCGGAAAACCTGAAAAAGATGAATAATATTATCTTAGTAATTATAAAAATGTTACAGCAAACTTAAGGATTTACGTTGGAGCTAAATTATGGTTCTCTAGTTACAGTCACACTCTATCCATCCAGTCCATAACGTGACTCCTCTGAGAGGCAGCGGTGGCCTCCAGGGGGCGCTGTGATGTGCATCTCGCAGATGCAGATTACATAAGCACTTACATCATCTCTCCCCTCGGCACGGCTTATTCCATTGAGTCTTTTCCGCTGAAATCTGCTCATGTTGTTGATACCAGCTCCAGAGATTTTGAAGCTAATGATGCTTCTGCGAATTTTATTTTGAATCTTATGATCAGATGGAGCACCCTTTACACAAAAGAAGATAAATTCAAACCGTATATTTTTTTCTATGTTGATTTATTTAGTGAATGTATAGTAATGTAATGAAAATTGTATAGACTATATATAATGCAGACTATCCAAAACAGCAAAATACACTGAAGAGCAGTCAACAGCTCTGATTTGTATATTCTAAATATAATCATTTTTATGTCTTAATCTTTTGTATGTTCTCTTCTTTTGGATTTTGTAATATGTGCAAAGCACACTGGCTGCTTACAAAAGCAAACGTATTTGCAACTAATTAACTATAACTTCATTTACTTGATAAAATTGCAATTTACCTGCAAACTACCTTTAAAACTGTGCCTGAAGAAGTTGATTTAATTTAGCTAAATGGTCAAAATTATTTAGGGTATTTTTAAAATATATTATATTATTTCTTTTTTTTCTTCTTTTTTTTTCTTTTTGCTGGCAGGTTATTCCAAGGATCTCTGAGAATATTTAGTAAATTCCTTAGAGATTAGTGCTTAAAGGTACTTAATTTTGGAATCAGTAGCAGCATCTTTCTTCACTGCATCCTTTTTCACAGGACTACAGAGGGAAGTTCATAATTACCATGATTACAGGGTAGAAACGTCATGCTTTCTAGTATTTTTATCTTGACATTTTCAGTTATCTATTGCTTTGACTGTTTATTGGTTATAAAATTATAGATCAGGCTCAAGCTCCCCAATTAACTGACTAGAAGCTCAGTAGGCTGCCACATGTAATTGCTTTTTAAAATCTCTTCATTAAATATACTTTTCATCATGAATGCCAAGGCCTCTTTATACCCCAGTCAGACAACATTTTCTATGACTGTCTGACGAAAGGAATCAGAGACTGAACTTTTATACTGAGATGCAAACAAAACAGTTGTCACCAAAATGTTTTTCGATTCTGTCATGCAACAAGGATTAAATTATTCAGGCTTTTTGTGCTAATGTAGCTTGTCACTTGATAAACATCCCCACATGGACTAGTTTATCTTAGCTGTATTATTATGTGGGCTATCACGACTGATGCATGCAAAGCAGTGTTGTTAAAAGAACTCAGTAGGGGCCTTCTCCCTCTGCTGCTTGGTGGATGTATTACAGAAGAAATCCCTTTGTTGAGAGGATTTGGGAGTGAGAAAAAAGCAAAATAATCCTCTTCATCGCTCCCTCAGGGTAAACAGCATCCAAGATAACGCAGCTGCCAAGACAACGGCACGGGGTGTGTGCTGCACGACGGGGCCACTGCGTTAATCTTCCTGCTCGAACCTGCAGACATGGATTAGAGAACATGAACACGTCAGGTATCCCATAGTGCAATGCAGTTGGAGAGTTTTGCCTGGGCATTACACTGATTAAAATGTGAGGTGGAAAACCATTAGCGATGCAGGCGGTGGCTAATTTATTCACAAATTCAAAATGATGCATGAAATAACAATAGAAAGGGTTAAGGTTGCACTGTGCCAAAATAAATGTTACAAATTTGATCTCAGGTAGGTGTCACATATGGGATACTTGTCTGAGATACTTGTCATGACCATGCCCTTGAGAAAGCCACTTTACACCATATGTCTCCAGGGAGGACTGTACATAAAACTGTTGTACTGCAAGCTGTTCTAAATAAAACATTTATGCAAAATTACGAGCAAGCAAAAATCAGTGTAACACCTAATTTACAATGAAACATTATGTGTTTGACACAGTCTAAATCAGTGACCGCCACAGTGACCTCAGCCTTGATGAAAGCCAAAACCTACCAATGTAACAGCACTGTAACACTTACAGTGAGCAGATCATATGAAGTGCCGTTGTCAACTGTTAAAAGCGCTATTGTTCTGAAGGTACTACCATCAGCATTTTATAAATGCATTGTAATAACAAAATTCTAACAACATTCTCAATTAAGCTAAGTGCAGTTCTATTCAGCATCACTTTTCAAAATGCCATCAGAAGGCAAAACTGCCGCAGTGATGTTACTCACTCAAGTCAGCCTGATGGCTATGACTGAATACTGTCTGTGTAGCTTGGCTCACAGCTAGAGTCAGAGGCAGTCTGCGAGGTGTCTGTCGGTTACAGGCGGCTCCTGTAATTTGATTTAATTATTTTCATCAGTGCAAATGCTGTTTAGCTGAAGGTAAATGGATCAAAGGTAGACACTCACTTTCAGTGCCCATGCAGTGAGGAAAAGAAAATTGTCTCTGTTGACAGGTCCCCAAAAGTCACTGGTTTTCAGCACTGTCATTTTTCAAATTAACCACTGTATCTCGATGTCAGCTCCATTTGACAAAGCAAATACTAGCTGGAGTTTGGCCACAACCTCTTCTGTATGAATGAGCATGAATGGGTTTAAGACAAATGTACCAATACATCTCATGACTTCAAAGTCCCCAAAACACAGATTGAATTCTGTTGCCACTTTGTCGAGGTGAGCAGAGTCATTTTTAGAGTGGAAAACATCCTTGTTTTCAATCCTCTGTGACATTTTTTCCAGGCTGGGAAATTTTTAGCCTACCGTTCTTTAGAGCTTAGACTTAAATGCAGTCACTGTGCTTATCATGTGGGGCAGGTGTCAGTCTTTCCCTGGAGCTCATTGCTGAGTGTATTCAGCTTGTGGTCAAGTCTGACAGAAACCCCAGGTCTGGCAACCATACATCATCTGGCAGTTGTTTGTGCTCCTTGTTTCTTGCAATCTTAACAAGTCAATAAAGCACTGTAGCACTGTCCGATGACTCAAACACCAGACCTTCATATGTGGCATCAAGCTCATCTAGTGTATTACCTTGAATAAGCAATGCTAAAGTGATAAATCAAGTTTATCAGATTATATGAGGAAAGTCCACGTCTTTCCCAGCCAAGGTCTGCTGATGAATCACACAATGATAATTCATGAAGTCAGGAAAATCAGGGTCATTACAGTATGCATTGCTGGTGCTCCATCTACAGTAACTGCTATCAGTATATGAATGGAAATATCATTTTCCCTGACATATGTTTTAAACTCTTTGTAAATATCCTCACCTCTTGTTCGCTCCCAGTGCAAAAGACTGAGGAGGTTGAAAATTCTAGAAAGCCATTCTGACAAAAACAACAACCTGTGCTGTTTCCTTTACCTCCAATGGTTTGTCGAAGAAATAACGAGTCCTTTAACACTTGTCGATCCACGTCCTCTAACAGTGATTCGACCCTTATTGTTTCTGATGCAGGATGGTGGTACACCATGAATTGTGATACACCATGAAAAAAGGTCTCTGCAGTTATAGCCATTGCTTGAATAAATCATCTGCTTTAAAACACGTTTTTAGCCATTACTTAGAAAAAGTCAGTAGCAGCCTTACTTTGAGCAGCAAAAAACTGATTGCTGGGTTTTCAACACAGATTTCAGCTCATCAACTTTCCTAGCACAGATTGGTGGGTAGCTGTCTTTCTATTTCAGCTTCAGAGTTTTTTGTTTTTGGTGGTGCAACAAACATACACACTTATCTTCCACTAAAGCGTAAAAGAAATTCCTCTTCTCATTCTCCATGGAGAGCCGCATATTGACGTTTGCATTGTAAAAATGTGCAGGAGTCCTCACATATAAAAAAATTGTTAGGTAATGTTTTCTCATTAGAATTGTACAATCTCCTACTAACTCAAAAAAATGTATAGGAATACCAGGAAAAAGCAGTATGGTGACAGTGTGCATCACAGCACACTATTTCGACACACTATTTCCCTTTTTTAATACTGTAAAGCTGCTTTGACACAATCTTCATTGTAAAAAGTGCTATATGAATAAGGTTACTTCACATCATGAGAAACTGAGTTAAAGATCAGAGGTGAAACTGAATATCAGTCAATCTTTAAAAACCAGACTGGCATGTTAAATGTAATAAACTCATTTGCTGCCATACTGAGCATAACAATTTCTCCCAGTGGCCTTATTCCTCAGCCTTATACTATCTTAATTATATTTTCATTTAGTGACAGTAGTTAAAAAAAATAAAAATGAAAACAGTACAGCTTTATCAAGAGCAAGCAATGCAGTTTGACAAACTAACCCAATCTCATGAACTATTATGAGGTGGTGATTTCCTATTTTATTATTTATTTTAAATTATTAGGATGCATTTTGTGTGGAAATGTATGATTTTTAGAAAAGTAAAAAGCGTAAGCATGTAAATCAACCCCTAACCCCATCCTGTAACCTAACCATCAGTAGGGCGTAAGCAGATCGTTCTAATGTGACTGTACAAATTAATATGAATTACCCACCAATTTGCCAAATCATAAAATAATTATGTAGTGCCATGAGGGTGGGTTGGACAAACATACAACATCACGGTTGTTTTGTCCCTATGTGTTACATAGTTTAAAACTAAAGCAATAATAAAATTTGCTGCTTAAATGTCCTTTGTATTAGTTTGGATGATTTCCACTATGGCTGCTCTGCTCAAATGAGCAGCAGCACACTCGAGCAGTTAAACCTGGACAGAGAGCATAACACACCAGCCAGCTTAATACTATTGTAATACCCATTCTTATTCACACTTTTTCAGGTGCTGATCAGAACTGTCAGCAGTGTAATATTAAAACACCCCAGAGATGTAAAAGACTTGTCAATCCAGCTTAACAATGTGTTCTTAATGGTACATCCCCACTAGCCTCTGAGAGAGAGATGCCAAAGCAACTCTAACACATGGAGTTCAATTTTATGATTGCACATCAGTGTAGCCTGAGGTAAAGCAGGTGCTTTTGCATCTTTCTTTGTTCCAACATACTCTATCGTAGACCTCCAAATGAATAATTTAGCATTCAGTAACCTGTTTCACACAGTTAGAAATGCCACACTGCTCAGTTTCCTGTCCCCAACAATTAGAATAAATGAGCCCCACAAGCACATCCACATGTGCCTTCCAGGGTCATAAATCACCTCACGGTCTAACGTGAGGAATATGATTAATAAAATATAATCGTCACGTCTTAGACAGCATGCATTGTGTAGTTTTCTTTTTGTTGCTTTAGTTGCTTGGCACCCGCAATAACCATCAGACCCGTCGCTTGCGATCAAGACGTTCACAAAGGCCAGTCACTCAAGATGAAGCTGTTGTTTTTCAATTAGGGCAAAAATATGACTTGACTGAAATTTTTAATTACTCTCAAACGTTGTTGCTAATGTGACTGTGTACCACGTGACAGGGTTTGAATATTCCCCTGTGAGGATATCCTGAATTCATTTCCATCTGGTCAATGTTTGAATGACAAAGTAAAGCCATGACGTTCAAAAATACAAAAATTCGAATTAATATTGATCACAATCGTTAATCAGGCACTATTAGTTACTTAATTGCATCAATTTAGATCAGTACTGGTGCATTTTTCCTTGTATTGCTTTAGGACATTTCTACACAAAAATGATGGCCTAAAAAGATTTTCCTTCTCTTTTTTCTTCCTAATTCTGTAATATTTTAAGGCATATACTATGCCTTCATTAAAAGAAACTGGCTAATTTTAAGAGTCCACAGTTTTATCCTTTAGAACAAGTTTTTGTTTCAAACCTTTTCGTTTACCACTAGTTGACCTCAGATCAGGTCAGCTACTTTTGTTTGCCTGCACTATCGATCTTACCGCCTACATGCCTGCACCAGTTTTGGATAAGGGTTTATTTGTAGTTTTCTCTGCCTCTGGTGAAAAAAAGTAAAGAAAGAAAGGAACAAAAATCAGGTGAAAGTGTCAAAATACAAAACTCCTTGCATTATTACAATCAAATAACTTCTTACTAAATTAAATTAGAAAAGAAAGAAAGAAAGAGAATCTTGTTATAAATATAAATCAAAAAAACAAAAGTCTTCATCACCAACATGACATGTAAAGGTCACATTATAATGTCCCAGTAGCCCCAGCTGCCTTTGTCTGTAGCTTATACTCATTATGTTCCTTGTTGGAATTTAAAAAAAAAAAAGAGAAGAAAAGAAAAAACACAAACCACAAAGAAAAGGACAGCCATTCATTTTCAGCTGCTTTCATCAAAACTGATTGAATTAGGGACAATGGTTGCAGCAACCAACCATTAGAAAAAGGAGTTCATTCCAGCCTCACCACCTTCATCTTCACTGAGCCTAATGCACTTCTTCAAACCCACGGCTGTCAAGAGGTCCCCTTCCTCCTTCAGCTTCATGTGGCCAGACACATGTCATGCCATTAGCCTGTTCTTTCCTCTTATTTGCAAGTAGTTCTCCTAGTTAGTTCTCATATTTCCGTCTTATTTTCACTACATGCAGCAAATGTGAACATGTCCTTACAAGCAATCAATTTAAACATTCCTCCACAAAAGCCCAGACTCACAGTACACTGTAAAAAGCATGACAATGGGGGGAAAAAAACAACAACTGATATTATGCATACATGTTGGGTATAGTTTAAGGGTCCTAATTTTGGACATTATCTATACCTGCGATTTATGTCAAATAAGTTAAAGCTAATAGAAAAATCAAAAGGAAATCAACTGAAAAAAGTTGGTGAATGTGCAGACAGACTGAAATATGGATCTCATGCTTTGTGAGTCTAGATACTGTGGAAAATAGCAATGGCAGTGTCAAGGCCGCTTGTTTTTGGATGTCATTCTGACAGTCTCAGTAGGGTAATGGGGATGCACATTCTGTCACAACAGAATTTGTGTCACTATCCTACTGTCACAAGGGTGAGTCACCAGAGCCTAAGATACTTGCATGCACAGAATTTATCAGTGACTCAAAACATCTGCTTTTGAACACATTCGATTCACTGAAAAGAACCGACACAAAAGAGTGATTTGAGTCGTACTTCTGATTCTTAACAGACGGCAGAAAATGCGGGACCAGGGAGACTCGACATGATTGCTGAAATGTGAGTGAAAATGATTATACAGCAGAGAAATGTCACGTCCCCTTACCAGACAAGAAGATATCAATAAAGGTTAACTTGCTTGTTACATTTAGAGAAACTGGCTTGCTAAATCTGCGTCGCCCAAAAGATGGTGCCCTTGGCGACCACCTACCATTAGAAAGAAGTTGACAAGAAAAAAAAAAATGTCTGTTAAGGATTCAGATCAGAGTTCAGAAATATCACGGACGGATTAAATATACTAGTAATGCTAGTAGGGGTTAGTGTGGTCTGAATGAACTATAATTGACATGAAATTATATCTTTAATCAAATATGGAGCAGGGTGCTGAACTGGTTTAAAATAAATGTTTCCTGGACACATGAGCAGCAGCAACAAATTGATGATGAGACAACAGTGACAAAATTTGGCATTAGCACTGGCAAAAAAAAAACAAAAAAACTAGCATATACGTCGATTCAAAGCTAATAGACACAGACTGCAGGGCCAAAAGACCAATTAGAACTTTAAGACCATTACGAAATAATGAGTTAGTCTAGGGCACTGAGTTTATTTGGAGGTTAGGAGGAAATGAACAAGTTAACGCAATCCATCCTTTTTCACATTTGAATAACAAACAGCACTGTGAGACTAAACTATCCCTTTTACTAATTAGATCAAACTTTTTGTTGTCCACAGACAACAACTGAGTTAGTAAATCGTCCCTCCAAGGTTTTTGACCTAAGTTCCATTAACATCATGCCCAAGCCTTAATCGCCATTTACAACAACTGATGAAGTTCCCATTTATGCAGCAAAGAGAAGTCTTCCAGCTCCAACCCACAGACAGGTACAGGGCACTTGTAATCGACTTAGAATTTACATAGGTCACAACAGTAATTGAGTAACAATGGTGCCAGAGACTTTGAGAGAAGGAACAGACTCATCCCTTGAGGGATTTCTTTGATTTGCATATAAATGGGCGGGTAAATGCATGCCTGCCATTATCGGCCCGCCTGACTGGCTAAGAGGAGAGGGTAATGAGTGCCTGCCCCTTTTCAATTAGCATGGCAGCATGCGTTCCATTTCAGTGCAAAGACATACGTGAGAGTATATGTGGAAAGGAAAACATTTCTCATGATAAACAGCTCAAAAACACTGCGATGAGACCTTGTTGCAGAGCAAACCAAGACTGCTAATCATGATCCTGATGATATTTTTTAGTGTTTGCATTTATGCATTAAACAGAAAAGCTAGGCCTGACAGAGCAGGCGTTTATTTCAGATTAAGCATCTGTTTTTCACTGGAAAATCATGCACCGATCTGCAATTCCGAAAGCTAGAGGGCCAAGTGGGAGGAAATGGCTTATTTTAGAGAAGCTATTCCAAGGCTGTTGCTCTTTGTGTTACTGTCATTTGGTGCCTATGACTCATAGCCCCATAAAGTCATTACATAGCTCTCAATATATGAAATTTACTTCTGCTTTATGCAGAATGTCACCGCCACGTGGCAGTCTGTTTGGTCAGTGTGTAACTGCATTTATTTATTCAGCCTACCTTTAATAGCTGCAACTAAATTAGCTCATCTGAATAAACAAAGTGGCTTTTTAAGTTAACGTCAGCCTGGCCGACTTCAACCAAGCAGACACGGTGAGCGGAGCTGAGATAGTCATAACCAGCTGAGGACAATTAACAACTGGTGGAAGACAGTAGTAAAGATAAGCTGTAACCCCCACAAGATTTCTCTGGTCTGTCTTTGTAGGAAGTGATTAGACTGAGCTGCCCAACTCTCTAGGGTCACATCATCGCTTGTATTTATGTGCGGCACCTTGTGTTCACTGTCCTTGAATGAAATGGCGTACAAATGTTACTGTACAGAATAAATGCACATCTAGGATAAGTCTTTTAATGCACTAAATACGTCACAGTAGGCTGTATATTGTACAGTGTCAATTGTTTAGTTTTTTTTGTTTGTTTGTTTTTTTTCAGTTTTTTCTAGCCATAGAATGGTAATAAAGCAAACGAATATTCTAATTCTGGTTCTTTAGTAAATCAATTTAAAACAATTCTTGCAAAAGGTGTGTTTATGCAGACTTTTTTTAATACCACTGACAAAAATGCATAATTAGTATTCAAGTAGGCCTACATGTAGTCAACAGCCAGCCAGTTACTACATTTAAGTCAGTTAGTTAAAAGCTGCTTGTGTGTGATTCTTACCGACTCATAAGTCTTTCATTCAGGAACTCTGTTTGTTTCATGCTGTAGTTTCAGTAGAGGTGATGTGGCACTGTCAAAATTGTCAACCCAGAGTAGTGCTTTGCTGAATAAATCAGTGTTTTGAACAAATCAGTTCATTAAATAATTAATTGATTCACTTATAAAGACAGTGGCTGCATCCATCAATCAAAAACAGCATATGAACAGAGTAGTATGTCTGAATTCACAGTTGCCTATCCTTATAACAAAACAGAATTCGTTCAATCAATGATTTGTTCAATCATTAATCAGTGATTGAATGATTAAATGATTTAGTGATTCATTACATATCACTTCTTGTACTTACTGATGATCTAAAGATTCAATCCATTTAAGAACTGATTCTAGGTTCCAACTCTGATCCCAAACCTTGGTAGTATTTCAAATCAGTTTGACCTCACTACCTTGTTTAATTCAGTGTGTGAGTGATATTTCAAATCAGCAACAAAATATCACATGAACTGTCCCATACATATTGTTTCATATGCTCAAAATTATTTCCAGTGATTGGTTCTTTCATGTTGCACTTTCTATGATTTATTAATATAAGTGCACCATCTTGATATTATTATGAATTTAGTTTACATCAGTTCATATACGATGCCTTTTTCGACATACCCTGTGTACTTGTGTGTATGTCTCATTCTTCCCCTCACAAATCAGCACAGGTGAATCAGTGAAGATGCTGTATTATTAGCGTATGTCTGCCTGAACACCTCAGTGTATGCGCCAGATTCACGAGTAAAATCTCCTTAGACACACTGAAGGCAATGAGAGGAGACAAGCATGCACAGCTTGTTCCTTCAAACACATCGAGAGCACATCATCCCAGTAGCATTGCTTTGCAAGGTGCCATTTTCATTCCAAGCTCTGTACTCACATGATATGAATATGATAGGCAGCGTACAGATAATAATGCTCATATCATCATCCAACACAACATTATTATCTTCATCCATGTCATTATTAACATTATCATCATTAACATAACCATGATAATTATAAATGGCTTCTGTCGCAGTGAGGGAGATGTTATGAGAAGATTATATGGAGATGAAGGAAAATGAGGACATCTGTTATTATTATATCCTTTGGTACATTTGATTTCTGAATTGAATTACTGGAGAGAAATCAACATGACAGTGGAACGGAGCTACACCAGATCCCCACATACCCTCCCTCTTTCAATTTTGTGTTTTTCTCGCTCTTAAGTCTTCAGAGAGGGATTGTGTGTATTACATAGTGTGAATTAGGATATCACCGTTACTGACACAAAGCACACACTTTCGGTCTTTAGGCTCTAACAAACCTGATGCTACTAAACAATACCTTGGCTAAGTGAGACACATGATTAATTGATTTATTACTTGCCTTTTTTTGTCCATTAGAAATAGTTTGGGTTTTTTTGAGAATGTGTGTGTGTGTGTATATATTAAATGTGGCATCAACTCTGACTACACTCTATGTTTATATTTATTTATGAATATTTTCCAGTGGTTTAGGGTCCACATCTTGACTGATTGATTAAAAATATAGATTTTTTTGGGAGTGTAGCTACTGTGTAAATATTATGCATTTCTATGTCTCTCAGTATTGTCTTGTACCTCACAGTAGGCAAACATTAGAATTAATTTATTAGAAGCTATTTATTTATTTGCTGTTTTTGTTGCAAAAGACAAGCCTTAAAAATTTTTTGGTATATGAACAAATGTCAGGGATGGACATAAACGGTGAGTAAATGATGACAGAATATTAATTTTGGGGTGAATTATTCCTTTGAATTTGCCCACCCTTTCTACTTCAATGCAAGATTCAAGGCCTGATGTTAGACCAAACCATCTAATGCCAGAAAGCTCATTACTGAATCTGGAATCTACTAAAAAAAATTTTCTTTGCATTTCTTTTTAATTCTGCCTCTAACAAAATGCCACATAGTAACATGTGCTTTGCTTTGTCAGTTTTTCATCCCTTCAGGCATCTCTGTTGAACGCCTTGAAATCCATTACCCATATGTGACGTTTATCTTTTTCCCTCCCTGAGTGGATGCGCTTTTGCTGGATTTTAGCATATATAAAACATGATAATCTCATTACTCTGTCACACATTAAATCAAAACAGAACTGCTCCGTGTGAAAAGAGAAGCTAAAAGTATATTGCTTAACATTTTCTAAAAGCTAATCCTTTCAATTTTATGACAAATTTCACTTTTAACTCTCATCTTGTCCTATGAGAAACAGCACCTGTGATCCAAGTTGGCCCAAATCTCACCCAAAATAAAAGGCTAAGATTCAGACCAATGCTGTTAAATAGAGGTGAAATTGAATAATAAAAATAATAAAGTTGATTTTTGGTGTTGTGGAGTTTGATAAGCTCAGGCCTCATTTAGTTTAAAATTAATGAATCTTTTGGTAACACCTTTTTTTATTTTTTATTTTACTTTTTTATTTTTTACGGTTACGCCTATAGTTGCTCACTAGGATGCATATTACTAGAATATAAGCCATTTATTAGTGCTAATTAAGCACATGTTAATGCCTTATTCTACATTACCTTATTCAACATTCCTAATCCTACCCAATACCTAAACTTAACCACTACCTTATTAACTATTAATAAGCAGCAAATTAAGAACTTATTGAGGCCATAGTTAATAGTTAATGATTGTTACCTATTCTAAAGAGTTAACATTCTTTTTTGTTCCATTGAAAATAGAAGTCACATGAGAGTGAGTAAATGATGCTAACATTCTTGAATGAACTGTTTCTTTAAGAATTGTATGATTTAAATTGATTCAGCAAGATATTGGCCTATCACATTTTATTTATATATTTTATTATTTGAAAGAAAAAAAAAAAAATAGAGTGAATAAATGATCAAAGAATGTGCAGCATTGCATTACTTACCCTGGTGCCTGCATCACCATTTTGGAGGTCATGGTTAAACAGACAATAATACCTAACAGTCTTTCCACATGACTAACCTCTAACAAGAAGAGGTGTGGCTCAAGCAATGTATAAATCACATTAACCACAGCGCCACCTTCAATGGCCCGGCTATAAATCAGGGGGTCACGTATGCACGTGCCACCAGCCGAGCAAGTCTGCATGCGTATGTTTTATATGTGATTTAATGCTGCGGGTTCATAAATGAAAATGTAATACAAGGACATGCTGCTTTGAGTCTCACATTCCCCTACAGATCAACTTCTTTCATTTCATTTATGACACGATGCGTAATGAAGTTCCTTATTTAGTGGTCCTTCGCCCTGATGTGCGAAGGTCTGACTGATTACTGTATTGATCAGTGGGTGGAACAATCAGCTGCTTGAACAATGAATCGATTGATTCATTGATTGACTTTATTAGTTTACTAGATTTTACTTGAGAAAGAAAGATAAAGGCCATATAGTGCACAATGAAATAAAAGCTATATATATATATATATATATATATATATATTTGAAAAGTACTGATAAAAAAATATATCATTTAAGATAT
>JAUCMR010000169.1:8406250-8425721 GCA_032357425.1 Enteromius argenteus | reverse complement strand
TGTATTTTACGAGTTGCCAATTCGTATGAATTTGTACAAATGACCTAAACCTACACTGGGTTTTAGACAAATCGTACAAAATCGTACGTGAGGTCGTACGAATTAGGCACCTCGTATGAATACGTACAAATTGGTCATGAGACTGTTTTGGACCTTGTAGCTTGTGATGATACACTGAGGTCTTAAGAAACGAAACGATCGGTCTGTGCAAGAAATAGTGAAAGAAACAGTATCTATATTTTTTTTTTACCTCTGATTCACCGCAATGTCCAACTGTCTTGAGTGCTTTCACAACAGCCAGCACGTGAGAGTTTAATAAGGTTTTGTCTGTGTGTATGTTTTTTTGACTCTCAAAGTCCCATTGACTGCCATTATATGACTGAATGCAACAGTTTGAGTTAGAGCTGCACAATTAATCGTTAAAAGATCGCAATCTCGATTCGACCCCCCACACGATCTTAATCCAGCATTTATACGATTCAGCCAATTATATTTTCAAGGACAGGATCTTGAGATAACATGCAATCACTCACAGCACGTCACATGTGGTTTTGCACGGGCAGCGGCCAGATGTGCTTGTTACAACGGTTTCACACCGCACGCGTCAGCCCGGGTATAGGCTACTTCACTTTCCGCGTTCTGTTCAGTCTTGCGGACGGAAGCAGCGTGTACGCAGAGCAGGAGCAGCGCGAGCCGACTGTGCTTTTATACTGGCAGCGTTTGTCGCACGCAGCTGAATCACAGTAGGCTAGATTGAATAGGCTATATTACCTTAATTTTTGTGTATCATTCTGTAAAATTAATAAATCCGTTTGCTGGGTTATATATAATTTGTCTCACATCAATTCACATCAATAATTACTAAACAAACAATACAATAGGCACATCTATAAAATATTAAATAAATTATATTTATATATAATTATGTTTACTTAACGTTTAATGGTGATTTTTTTTTCTTAACATTATTACATTATTTTTCATTACATTTCTTTACATTTAAAGCAAAGAGTATTATGTATTATTTTACTGTTGTTTTACTGCTGTTTGATAACCTAATGTTCAGTGGTAAATCTTTAAAATAAAAAAAGTTCTTTATTCTAAGCAAAAAAAATTGTGATTCTCATTGTATCCAGAATCGTGCAGCTCTAGTTTGAGTTAAAAACCCTTGTTTGTGTTCTACTGAATAAACAAAGTCACCTACATTTTGGATCTCTTTAAGAAATAAAGTTTTTCCATTCTTCTTTTTAAATGCCATCAGAGGCTCCCAGTCATAAGAATTCAGCAGAGATATCAAATCCAAATCCCTGGACAATTAGCAATACGGCACATGCACACACTCTGGTTGTAATCTTTGTTTTCAGTCAAAGTGTGCACTGGGTCCGTGCGTACACACTGTCGCAATGATCTAAAAGAGCATGGCGCGGTGCTGTTAGCATGTAGGCATACATTAAGGCTTCTGTCGGGGAAAAGTGGGCTGGTGTCTTTGTGCTGATAGTTTTTGTATTATCTATGAGATATGAATAGGTCTGGTTTAAATTACATAGCACTCTCTCCAGTGATTCAGAGCTCTTTTGAAAACAGGACAGCGCTTTGTTCTGTTGTCTACACCAAAGAACAAAAGCACTTTTGTGATCGGCCCTTAAAAGATGAATCCAGCATCATTTCAGAATTTGAGAGAGGAGAAAGTTTTTACATGATGGGGTTTAAGCAACTGTGCACAAACGTACCAAATTGATTCAAACTGCAGCAGCGCTAATGCAATAATAATAATTGTAATAAAAATACAGTAAAAAATACAGTTAACTGTTCTCCTTTGGAGGACTGTATGTGGATCACTTCTAATAACTGTTCTGGATTCAATATAAGTTAATACCCTAAAACCCTATTCAGAAAGGATTAGTTGCCACTCAGAACGTCCAAAATCAGTATCACCCATCAACTGTAATTCACACTGGATTTGCAGTGTCTGCAGTAAATGCCCAGATGGACGTATCTACTACATTTATGTGAAGCTGTTGGAAATTACTTGGGTGAAGTCTTACAAAGATGGAATCTTTTTGATTAAAGAAATACAGTAAAAATTGTACAATTGTTACATTTTACTAAAATGTAAAATGTCTCTTCTCTATAATAATACATTTTAAAAAGTTATTTATTCCTGTGATGGCAACATTGAACTTTTAACACCAATTATTCCATTCTTCAGTGTCACATGATTCTCAAAAAACATTTCTTATGTTGCGCTGCTGAATATTTTTGTGTAATTCATGATACGTTTGATGAATAAAAGGTTTCAAAGAACAGCAAATATTTGGAAAAGCAATATTACTTTTGATTGATTTAATATATTTTTTTTTTATTAAAAGAAATTTCTTTAAAAATATTATTCTATATTACTCTGAACATTAAACACCAGTATCAATATCAATATCAATCTTATTTGTCTGTTAGAAATAAAAGTTATAAAACATGGGCATGCTTACAATTCTAAAATTAGCTTCTTTTTTTAAATAAAATTAAGAAATGAACTGTAGAAACCAGTGCTTGTATTTAATAAAAGAGTTTCTTTATCTTATACATGAGTCATATCAAATGCATTAAGAAACAATCTAAAAATCGAATTACTCTAAAACAAAATAATCTGTATTAGGGCCAAGGTTATGTAACGTGCATCATTTTAAATAAAGTGCTCACTGATTAAAGCTTTCTCTAAACATTTTTTTTTTTTAAGAATTTAAAATTTTCTGGTCTCTTTCCATTGACCAACATCCACTCCAGACAGGTGCAGGACTAAAATAACAACGATATTTAAATGTCTGAAAACGATTTGATCCACTGGGCTTTTGCTAATTATTGATAGCATTTAATATCCCAAACATATTACAAATCAGCCATTGAAAAAAACAAAACAACTATGTTTAATTTACATATTGGGTGGTTACAGTGCTGCTATATGCACACTCAGAAGAGGAAGATAACAAAAATGAGACAGCATGAAGACATGCTGAGATAGGATCAGTGAGTGACTTATTACTGTGCAAGCCTGACCTGTCAGATCTCCTTATCTCCCCTAACACCTCACCAATCAAAGAGATTTTCATAGATCAATTTTTTTTTGCTCAACGAGGTGGGACATGGATGCGCTTGACCAATCGGATCAATACACTCTCCTGTTCTAAGACACCACAAAGCCACCTAAGCACAAAAGGCAGCACGGGGAGAAAACAACCAATCACAGAAAACATCCACGTTTGAGCCCACTCAGAAGACAAAGAACATGGGGCATCATGAAACTCATGTTTCAGGGATACTACTCCAGGAGAGAACATGGAAAATAAGTACGTGTACAATAGCAGGGTCTTCACAGGGTTAGGTGCCTCATCATTGGCTGTTTCGTTCTTCTGCTCTATCCTCGCCAATCCTCCTGATGTGTATCCTAGCAACAGCTTTGCCTCCCTGCCTGCCAGTTTGCTTTCAGCAGAGGTGAGGGTGAACACGTGCCACGTGCGCTTTACCTGCCTTTCTATTCCTTTTACACTCGTCACTCACCTCTGACACCGCTCTCAGTCCTCTCTCTTATTTCTGTTCCTCTAATGCATCCATCACTCTCTTAAGCATATGCTTTCTGTACAGAGGGTCTCCTCCCGTCTCTTGGGTACTTGACGGTATTCATGAGCCCTATGCAATGACTCCTATATAAATGTAGGGCTCACACATAGAAAAAAATTACAAGACAATGGGGACAAAGACAGAAAAATAGTTCACAATTAATCATTAAATTAAACAATTTCCTAATTTCCCTACAAAAACGTAATCAGAATCATACAGCGAAGATTGTTGATTTACATTTACAAAAAATAATGACTTTTTTTCAAGATTTAAAATTTTTTGCTGTATGGTTTTGGTTTACGGAAAAGAAATGGCTCATAAGAGTAATTTGTACAGTATTTGGATTAGGGCTGGCACTAATGATTGTTTTGGTAATAAGGTAATAAATTGATTATTCTGATGAATAATGTGAGTACTCTAATATTTTTTGTGGTAACGAAATAGACCTAAGCAAGCAAATAAACTCTAGAATTACTTAAAATACACATATATAGTATATATAGTAGGCAAAGACAGTGTGTCAAGTAGTATGTATCCATAAAAACAGCAGGAAAAACATAATTTGCTGTTTCTGGCGTGCACATCTAATGATAATGGACGCTTTACTGTCCCATGAGGCAATCGCTGAGGATTTGAAAATTGCAGTGAAGCGACTTGACTAATGCTGTAGGTTACATGATGACAACATGATGAATGTAGCATAATTACTTTCCTATTACACACTATTATACAGAACATACTTTTTGTTTAGTATATATTCAAAGTACCTACTCAGAGCCACTGTCACTGTGTTTTGATTTGGGCAGCCACTGTCAAAAAAATATGCTAAATAATTTTACAGTATATGCTAAACTGCTGATGAGCAGATAAAAAAGTAAACTTGTTTTCTTGTTTGCCAGGCTTCCACTGTAAGTCCATTACTGTTAACATTTCCTATTCGTTTACACTGAGGTTTGAAAATAAGAAACATTGATTATTTCTTTAAATTGATGAAATCACTTTAATGTCTTTTCATTGAGCTTAAGTATTCAGTCAGTTCCCCACAAACATGGTTCAAATCACTTTTAATAGCTTTTAAAAGTTTTATGAACGTGCATATACACTTCATGTGCACTAAAAACAGATGTATTTGAAGAGAATTAAGGTAAAGTGTTAGTGACTCTGAAGACGGGTCTTCAGTGTTCATTGGTTTTGAGAAACTGTTCTTTAGACTTTTTGCTCATATATTTTCCATCTGAACACATACACAGGTTAGATCAATTATACATGATTCAAGACTACTAGAATGGACTCAAACACACACACACACACACAAACTATGCAGACTTTAGTCTTTCGCTGGGTTCAGTCCACAATTAAAGCTTAAACAGGGACGGCCAGCAGTGTGCAAAGCTTCACAAATACTCTCTCTCTGAAACCATTATAACACAAGTCACGTCAAGAGCAGCACTTGTGTGTGTGTGTGTTTCACTAAGTACATAAATCAGCAGCTGTTGAAGTCAGAAGTGTAAAACAGTAGGCACAGAAGCCGAAAGGCATGATGATGATGTCAATGAGGTGCGCTAATCCTTACAGCCACCTCTACGAGATTACAGCCGTTTATTTTTAAACCCATTAAAATAACATTTCATTTCCGTTCCTGTCTGTGATTACTGTCTGCAAACTGACGCAATTCAGCATCAGTCTCCAAGTGAGGTTCATTCAAGTGTGTTGAAAACATTTCAAATGTTGGCCTCTGCTGCCATCATGTGTCTGAACACAGTTCTGCCAAAGTGTGGATCAAGCCATGAATTTATCTCTCACTTCGAGATTACAACGTAATTACCAAAAGTCGGTAAACAGATAACAGAGATCAAACACAGACTTGAATTAAAAACATCTTCTCACTTCCTAATGTACATGGCTTAGGATATTTACAGTGATGACACAATCCCTTGGTATTAACAACTTCAAGACGATCTGAATCTTTCAAAACCACACAGAGATTACAATAGCCAATATAAACTTATATCTTCATTGTATACATGAAAACTTTAGCCAGGATAAGCAAGATATTTGGATTAGAGAGCACTTTCTAATTGATTACAAAATCATGATCACCCTAATGAAAATAAAGTCAATTTGAAAATACATTTATTTCATGCTAAGTATACAGCAATACATTTACATAATTATGTATTTAATAAAAAATAACTTGCAATTGTACTCTTGGTATACTAAATTTGAACAACTAATGTTATACTTCATGCACTTTAATTGACCGGTAATATTTCTGAAGTTTAACTAAAGAACTAAAGATAAGCTGAAGTATAGTTGATTGTGCTAAAGTGGAACTATTACAAGTATACTTTAGGTACATTTCAAATTTCTTGCATTTAAAGAACAATATTATTCAAAGTAAAAAAAATAAAATAAAATAAAATCCTAATCAATAGTGACATTAAAACACATTTTAGGGTTCAAATAAAAAAAAAAAACAACATGCACAAGTGATACTCCTTATTTATACTTTTTATATAAATCAGTCTAGAGCAATATGCCAGCAAATATATCAGTAGAGTTGAACTATTTTACAATGAAATAAATGTATTTAAAATTTTACCAGTGAACACAGATTGAACCCATTGCTCACATTACCATTACTTACAAGAATATATTTGTTCCATGAAATTCTAAGGGAAGAGAGAAGTCAAAAATGATGCATTTTAATTTAGTACACTTGGTTTTCTTCAACTGATTTCAATTCCATTTGACCAGCCTAGTATGAATTGACAATATGACCAAAATCTTGGGCATTAGCCTATTAAAAATTATGGTTTTATGCTCATCTGTTTTCTATTTTAATGCATTTATACACTTATTCCTGAGATGGCAAACCTGAATTTTCAGCAGCCATTACTCAAGTCTTCGATGTCACATGTTTCTCTTAGAAATAATATGCCGATCTGTGCTGAAAACGGTGCTCTACTTTTGCTATATTTTTCATGATTCTTTGATAAATAGAAAGTTTAACAGCATTTTTGGAAATATAATTTTTTTGTAACATTATTAATGTGCATACTGTTATTTTTGATTAATTTAATTCATCCTTGATTTTTTTTCCTAAAAAACCCTTTCCGGCAGGGCATGTGCAAACAACCAATAATAAACAAACATCTTTCACTTTCATACTCACCAGTCATGGGGTCAAACAGCTGGTTGGCCTCAAGGTCAGTGAATGTGTTCATGCAGCAGGGGCAGCGGAAGGAGGCTCTGTTAGTCGAGTCCCGTTCGTCCGTCTCAATGCGTCTGCGCATGTGGTCCAGCTTGTACTTCACCACGTTAACCAGCAGCCGGTAGTTAATGAAATAGTAATTGTGTCGCGTCGTCTTCCCGTCAGGTGCTGTCTCCACACGCATACGACATTTGACAAACTTGTCAGCCTTGAGTGTGTTCAGAACCGAACGCAGCTGCTTGCGGTCGAACTTGAGCAGCTCCAGCATGTCCTCTTCACGTACACAGGGGTTCCGGATCAGCACATCCAGAGCAAGAGCATGCTCGATGCCATAGAAACCTCGCACAACCTGCTTGGCCAGCCGTTTCAGAGAGGCAGGGACCTCTGTGAGGAGCTCTGGTTCAGTCATGATGGAGGGGAGGAAGAGAGTAGAACTAAACAAGGGAAAGCTGGAGAAACAGAGAAAAGCAGGAGGTGGAAGTATTTTCAAGAAACGGAAGAACTGGAGTGGACTGTAGTAGAAAGGGGCAGCTCGTCTGGTATGAGGTAATAGTATGACGGAGGACTGTGAATAGTGGAAGAACAAAAAAAAAAGTCACAAATATGATCCAATAACTGTCTATATATCCATCCAAATGCCAACAGTTCTATTTATTATATTTTTTAGAGATTTGTTTTTTTAATTTGCCCTGCTACATATTAAAGTTTTTTCACAAAATGCAATTTACTAAATAAATATGTAACATCATAGATTGTTTTTCCAGAAAAAAACAAAACAAAAATATACAATATGATTACTGACTAATTAATTAATATTCATTACCATTTCACTGTTCAATAATAACTCCTTGTAAATGATATTCCTAAGATTAAGTCATTCTCACAGTTTCATTCTATGATCAATGCATGTTAGCCAGATAGATAATATGACCTTTAATTAATATGACATTAAATTATACACAATTCACAACAAGGCTGCCTAGAAGATTTGTTCCAACATGACATGCCGTACAGAAAGCTAAGAACCATAAACGACCAGCTTTAACCGTTAAATATGACCAGAAGCTGGATTTTGATGGGTTTTAAGGTAACTACCTCATGTTAACAGAGAGCTTAAATACAAATGTGAGGGGGCTCATTTTAGGAATCATATATTTACCCAGTTTCAGTCACTGTAAATAAGAAGAGCAGATAAACAAAGTATTATTTATTAGTCATTATCTTCGGCTGCAAACGCATAATGTTTGAATTAAACGAACCAAAACAAAGTGACTAACGTTAACTGTACAGCTCACTGCCCAATGAAGCTTAATTTATCTCGTTTCTGAGTTAAACATTAGATTATCGAAACCGAGTGTAATAAAGGATACAGTTAGATTAATATCGTCCCAAAAAAGCAACATAAAAGCCTGAACGATAGGTATAAGAACAACTCAAACCTTTAATTTTCCTCCTGTTCAGATCTAAACAAGTTTCCTAGTTCAGCATCACGCTAACGTTCAGCGGAAATGACGCATGAGATGTTGCTGAAAAGTCCAGGGACGATTTTAAAAGTACGTTACGTAAAGTGTAATAATTATGGATATACATAATATTCACATTTGCAAATAAATGTTCATATATTTACCTCGAAACTATAATGCAATTATAAACAACAACTATTGCTAGCATTATGTGTTAAGGGTCTATTTTGCTGTATCTCAGTATCATTGTTTAATATACCGATCACCAGGATATAAACTGTATGCGTTTTGACACGTTTTAGTTATTGATTTATTTGCATTAAATTCTTAAGTGAGGTTATATTTGAAACGCTTTTGTCATAGAATGATGTGCAACCCGCTTCCTCTTTTGTGCTTCCTTGTTGTTTCCACGGGCTGCTTCCACGTGTGTTCAGAGTGATGCCAGTAAACAGCAAGAGAGAGCAAGGAAAAGATGCTGCTGTGAGTCTGAAAGTATTTATGTTTTGTTCTGTTTCATTGAAACCGGATCAGCTCAGATCCGAGAACTTGAAAAAAGTCAAATATGGCAGTCAAAAGGAAGTTAAACCACTAACAGAGGTGACAATGGTATACCATGGTATTTAATAGTAATCTACTGTTCGGCCCATAGTAAGTACCCTAGTAAAATTGCATTAAATTTTGAAAATCAAACAAAATATGGTATTGCCAACTCAGTGACCATAATACGGTACTATCACAGTAATATTATTTTGAGTTATATAAATATTATATTATTAATATAACATTTATTTAACGTATTTATATAATATACATACTAATTACAATCTTGTTTTGACGTGTTATTTGCTAATCTTGAAGGAATAGTCAACCCCAAAATAATTGTTTTGTGATCATTTATTTACCTTCATGCTGTCCCAAATCTGAATTACTTACTTTCTTCTTTGAAATGAACTTTTGTCCATATTTTCATTGACATTTCTCTCAGGTGCAGGGGACTAATGACAGCAGTGTGGTCAGTAAGGTATCAGCAGCCGCACAGGGCTACTTCCACGATGATTTCCTTAAGCATTTTGTGTGCAAGGTGTCAAGAAGAGCTCCACTGATTAATAGGTAAACGTTTAGGAGACGGTTCTTGCTTCTTCAGTGATTATATTTTCATAAAACAGATATGATATTTCTGATACATGTATATTTTGTATCTCAGAGGTTATTATGTGCGCTGGAAAGCAGTCGATCACTGTGTGAAACAATTTTTCCATGCCACTCAATCCTGCTTGAGAAGACAGGTGGGATGAAGTGTTCATGTTTTGTGTTATGTGTTTTTACTGTAAGAAAATAATATATTGATCATATTGTTCTCTTGATCTCAGATTCTTTCACTTGGAGCTGGGTTTGACTCCCTATATTTCCGGCTGCATGCAGAAGGAGCCCTTGGAGGTGTCACGGTTTTCGAGGTTGACTTTCCAGAAGTTGCCTGGCGCAAGGCTGCATTGATCAATAGCAATACTTGCCTGAAGGACATGTTGCCAGATAGGGAGACTGTCTCAAATCAGCAGACTAGTAGGATGTTCACTGTACCACATATTAATATATTAATAGATTATATTACAAAACATAACCACTTAACGGTACTATATATAAACTGTATTATCTATACAGATATGTGCATATTTTGCCAGCAATCTTGTCCAACCCAATTTTACATTTCTAAAATGTGTATTAATATGTTTCTTGCTTATGTGTAGATGCTGTGTTCATCAGAAGTGGTCATTATAATCTCATTGGCGTGGATGTCAGGAAGGAGCAGGAGGTGGAGGCAACTCTGAGCAGAGCTGGACTGCAATGGGATGCTCCTACACTTGTCTTGTCAGAGGTCGTGCTGACTTATATGGAAACAGAATGGTGAGAATGCAAATTCAACTTTATCTTGAATTGCAATGATTAGCATATGTGCTATCGCGACCAATGAGTCTTGCCTGCAACATGTCTTGAGCTCATTCTGTCTTTCTAATAGCTTTCTTTTACTTTGTAGTACAACTTTTTAACAAAAAAGAGGCCACATCTGACTTTAGAGCAAACATGATCATGTGTTTTGGTGATTTTATCCAGGTCAGATGCTGTGATTGGCTGGGCTTCCAAGTTACTCCCACAATCTATGTTTGTGATGTATGAACAGATCCACCCAGATGACCCGTTTGGCAGGGTCATGCAGAACCATTTCCTGAAGCTCAATTCTACCATACACGCCCTTAAACAATATCCAGACACTGTCGCTCAGAAGCAGAGATTCATACAGAAGGTATGCCTCAGATTAATGTATTATATTATGTATTATACCCATTTCTTTTTTTTTAATACTATGTAGCCAAGTAATAAGACAGATTATGTAACTGTTTATTATTCTATATATACATCTTCAGATTAATAAAAGACCAGACCGGTTTACAGTGTCGTTTTATATATATATTATAACTTTTTGCGAACATGAATAAAATTATTTTAATTAGCTCAAATTATTTTTTTTACATTTGAAGGTTGTATTGGCCTTATTCATGACCATTTTAAAGTGTTAAGGGTTGAAGCAATACAAAGATATATACACTATGATTTTTTAACAGTAATTTAATACTTTTAATCAGAATTGGTGCATTTAATGGATTGAAAGTGACAGTAAAGACAGTAAAAATAATTTCTATCTCAAATAAATGCTGTTATTTTGAGCTTTGAAGTTTTCAAGGAATCTTGATTAAAAATTTTATTCCAACAATGTTTTCAACAATGATAATAATACATGTTTTTTGCACCAAATCAGCATATTAGAATGATTTCAGAAGGATCATGTGATACTGAAGACTGGAGTAATGATGCTGAAAATTCAGCTTTGCCATCACATAAAATCAGTTACATTTTAAAGTATATGTATAAAGTATAAACCTTTTTAAAAAAATCATACCAACTTTAAATGGATAATTGTCAATAAGACAGGAACCTCATATTTGTCTGCTACAGGGTTGGGAAAAATGTGTCTGTCTGGATATGAACCAGTTCTACTTTGACCTTCTTCTTGAAGACGAGAGGCAGAGAGTTGAGGGACTGGAGCCTTTTGATGAGTTTGAGGTGAGGAAACAGCCCCAATCCCAGCAAAGACCTTTGAGTGGTCCCAGAATCACCACTGAATCTGACCTAATGCCTGATCCCAGACTTATGTTTATCTTTATGATAACAGGAATGGAACCAGAAATGTTCCCATTACTTCATCCTTACAGCCTCCAAAGGCCCTGTGACCAATCAAGCACTTCTCAAGCTACCGCATGGTAAGTGTCGGTAAGATATTTGGTATCATGTGTATCATTAGTTGAGGCAGTGCATTAGAGGTACATGTGCTCTTTTCACTTCTAGTGTCCTCCATCACTCACATGACTCCTCAGTGGGCCGAGCGTCCTCCCCTGGTTATTCAGCCCTTGTGTGGGTCTCCGAGTATAGAGGCTGTTGGTATGGCTTCTGCTGTCCTGGCACCTGGAATCATCTTACTCACCGGAGGCTGTGGGAGGAGCGGAAGAGACACAGCAGCGAGGGCCCTGATAAAAGAGAAGAATGGCTGGAAATGTGCCTTTGTGGAGGCTCATGGAGATAGAGGTGATTCGAGCAGTGCTTTATTTTTTGCTTTTGATAATGGTTTCCTTATTGGATTTTTTCTAAGTGAACATGAACTGTCTGTTAGTAAATCAACAAAATTAGAAGTATGTATCGCTTTTTGTGTATGCACTGTATGTTTTTTAATAGTGTTTGCAAGTTGTTATTAATAGATTTTTGGTGATATGAAAATTTGTAGGATTTAAATCCTATGTAATCTCTAAGGTTTTGTTTAATTTATAACAATTTGATGTAGAGACAAGTCTAATTATGTATGTATGCATATCTTTGCCTCATACTGTATTCCTTCTCCTCAGTGGTTAGTCTTTATCAGACGTTGACCTCTATCCCTGGAGGTGGAGCTTTTCTCTTCGGTGGCAGAACTTCTCCACTCAATCCAACAGGCAATGTTGTGTGGGTGACCTTTAACCCTCGTAAAGAGCAATCCCAAAGTGCTGTGCAACTGTCATTTAAGAACATGGTTTGTACCGGCACTGGTCCAAAACCACGATGGCGACATACATCAACCTTGATAAGTTATAAAGGTTGGAGATTTTAGTTTAGATATTTTTTGCAATTTTCTTATTATAAGGAGAAAAATAATAACTTCATAATGTATCGTTTCAGATAAGAGCTTTCTATTTGTGTTTGGAGGACGTACAGAGAAGGATCCAGTTCTAGGTGATGCACGTTTCCTGTGTTTGGATGACAAGCACTGGACTGAGGCATGGCTTTCTCGTATTTCTAATTTATAATCTTTCTCATATTAAAACCTAATTGAAACAAACACACGCACAAGTTTCAGCAGCCATTACTCCAGTCTTCAGTGTCACATGATCCTTCAGAAATCATTCTAATATGCTGATTTGGTGCTCAAGTATAATTTCTTATTATTAATGTTTCAAGTTCAGAAGAACAGCATTTGATTGAAATATTTTGTAACATTTAATGTCTTTCTGTCAATCCATCCTTACTGAATAAGAGTATCAATTCAAAATCTTACTTACCCCAAACTCTTAAAACAGTAGTGTATATTATATTTTGTCACCTTATCTTGTAAGGGCAGCATAATGTTATTACTTTTGTGTGTTTCAATCAGGTGACAGTTGTTGGTGCTGTTCCGGAAGCCCGTCATTCCCATTCTGCTTGTCCCTTCGGTGGGGGGCTTGTGATATTTGGAGGTTTGGGGAAAGGTGGCAGACCTCTTGGTGATGCTTTCTACCTGAGACCCACATCATCAGGTTTCTGTTGGGAGATGAAGAATTTACATCCACCCCCAGTACCCAGGTTCAAAACCACTTGCATATTTGGGTGTGAAAGAATGAAAATGTATTGTGAAGATGTGCCACCTCTCAGTAATCAAAAATCAGTCTTGGCCTCTATTTTCAGATATTCTCACTCAGCCCATGTAATTAATGAGAAGTTGGTTGTGGTTGGTGGAGTTTGGCTACAGGCTGATGGAGTACCAGGAGTTGCTGTAATAAATCTAAACACTGGGAGCTGTGTGGAGATTCAGCTGGATACTGTAAGTTACTCTCCTCATGGACTCTAGCAGTGGTTAATGGTTTATTATAAATTGTGGCTCTAAAATTTTATTGGATAGGCATAATAAAACAATTCTGACTGTATAAGCCATGTTCACTGCTGTTGCACAGTTCAAATAAGCATATGTAATAATTCAGGAAGTAGTTAAGTTGTGTGTCAACCATGAACAGCCTACAGATAATTTAACTACATTAGAGGGATCATTCAAATTTGGATGGCACTATTTTTGTAATTCATTCATTTAAAAAAAAAAATTATATGAAAGTGACCCCACGAGTGTTGTCCTTTCTTTTGTTTTATTTTTATTTTTTAAACTGGGTAGAGGACTTCGCTATTCTCTTTGAGAATTTGAGTGATCTTTATAACTTCATGGTTATAATTATCATTCTTGGTATGAACAGACCCTTAGACATATAGACAGTTTTGAAGGAAATAAATGAAGGAAATGTTTGATGATTAATATTAATAAATTGAGTCATGAAAAATCTGGAAATATCAGGGAATTTTAAATATGTGGGTGTTTTTTTCTTTAGACTGGAACAATCAGGGAAATAAATCTAGAATATATTTGTTTAGTAACACTTGGCAAGAAATTTGTAACAGCTATGATTTAAAAAAATTATAATGAAAATGCTTATAAAGTTAGGTATGGGACCTCATGTGTATAAGCAACCTAAATACATAAATATTTTATTATTCTCATTTTTGCAGCTGACTAATTAATTTAAAATCCCCAGCAATTCCCATTATTCTTATGTTAAAAAAATGTATTTGTCATTGCTTATCTTTTTCACTACTTTTATTATTTTTTATTTCAGTCATCTGTGCCTTGGCCCCTGATGCTGCATTCATTCTGCTCGGAGCTGCTGGACTCTGAGGGGTCTGAGATGTTACTCATTGGTGGAGGTGGAAATTGTTTCTCATTTGGAACTCACCTCAATCTCCACCCCGTGACTGTAGATCTAAGACCAATACTTTGCTATTCATATTAGTCTAAGTACAAACTACAAACAAACAACAAATGTGCTGCTGAGTGAATCTCCATCCAAACTTTATTTCAGCTGTAACTTCAGTGAGTCACAGCCAAATAGCCCAAGTATTTTGACACAGGGACATCACTCTGTGAAGCGACGGAAAGACTGCACGGTGGGACAGACTGCACCCCACTCCACTGGTTTACGGTAGTTGCCCTTCTCCAGGAAGTACTGGTGGCCACGGTAGTTGGGATGCTCGTAGAAGATCCAGTAGCCATCCAGAACTTTGCAGGAATTGACCTCTCTCAGACGGAACCTCTCCAGCACAGATGGACAGTCTTCAATGGACTCTATAGCCTGGCCTGTGAAGTCGGGCTTGTCGTACAACTGAACCTTGTACTGCATTCCACTTGCCTGCATGGGTTGGATATATTTGGATACAGTATTAATGCTATAAAGATATTCATTCAGGGCACAAATTCTGTTATTTTATAGATTCAGCATTTTTAGGGGCCTAGCCCAGAATGGGCTGTAGCCCCTATTGTATCTGTATGTTTTCTTTATTATTATTATTATTATTATTTTCATCCAATGGGAGTCTATAGCAGCCCTTTGAAGGGAACATAGGAAAATGATGAAATTAGGCACAATTGTAGACATACCCATGAATAGTGATCAGACCAACTTTGGGAACTCTAAGACCAACTCTATAGTGCACACATTAGTTCAAAAATTCATCATTAAAATGCTTATAACTCATGAACTCCTAATTCTACAAAAATAAAACTTAGTACACCTGATTGCTCTTATCATACTGAACACATCCAATAGCTTACATTAAGACTCCACCAATTACAGTAGTGGCCATTTAAAAAAAATGGAACAGTATTCAGTCTAATCGCTACTCCTCCTTCAAAACTGATCCAATTCTTCTTAAAATTGGCTCAGATGTTCTTTGGACTGAGCCGCACAGAAATGACTGAACAGATTTTTTTTAATTATCATTGTTCAAAAGTTATGATTTTGTGAACTTTTGTGAATGTCAACCCAAAAATGGTTCAGAGGCAGTAACTCGGCCAAACTTTGATCGATCGAAATAAAACTTGGTACACTTCATCAAGACCATGAACTGAGAGTCCATGCCAAAGGTGGGAACAGTGCCACCTATGGGTCTTGAGATACCGGAAATGCTTATTTTGGCTCATAACTTATGAACAATTGTTTAAAAAAATTATGATCTTGGCGTCAATGGATTCCTTGGGTCATGCTGAATGAGTGAATGTCAATTATGTCAGGATGGGCGGGACCACGTGTCCACCATTTTGAAATTTGTCATAAATGGCAATATCTTTTGAACCATTTGACATATCGGATCAAAAAATTGGTTGGCATCATCAAGACCGTATCCCGGAGGTTTCAAAACAGCGCCACCTAGTGTTACATAAATTTTGTGAAATTTTGAAAACATTGATCAAATGATTTTATTTTAATGTAATTTTATTCCCTGGGTTATGACGATCTATCAATGTCTCATTTGTCATTTTCCATGAATGTGCATGTCCGCCATATTGAAGTAAATGAAAAAGTCTTTTTGCTACTTCTCCTTCAAAACTGATCCAATTCTTCCCAAAATCTGATCATATGATCTTTGGACTGAGCCGCACAGAATTTATCTTTGTTCAAAAGTTATGAGGTTGTGAACTTAACGAGGTGACCAAAGTTGGATTGGAGGCTGTATCTCGGCCAATTGAAATGAAACTTGGTACGCTTCATCAAGACCTTGAACTGAGAGCCCATGCCAAAGTTGGGAACAGTGCCACCTAGTGTTAGTGAACTTTTGATAGCACTGTTCAAATAATTTCATTTTAAAATCATTTTATTCGATTCTGACGATGTATCATTTGTCATTTTACATGAACGTGCCTGTCAGCCATGTTGAAGTAAATCAAAAACAGTTTTTTCGCTACTCCTCCCCCAAATTTTGCCCAATTTTGTCCAAAATTGGACAAAAAAGTGCCAAAGAACTTTTTGTCAGCTCATTCTCACACCTTAACCTTTTCTCATTCAGAGTGTGTCAACTGAGTGGCGCACAGGCGCAGTGGGCTAAACTGCTGATCCAAGACCTACAAGGTTGTGAGTTTGAATCCCGTGTAGAGCTGTTATCTGAAATGGTGCAAGTGTTTTGTCTGTTCCAAAAGTTAGGTCTTCCGTATGCATTTGTCTTCTGTCAGAAAGGTGTTTTGGTCATTCTCATCTAAACATCTGTTCAAATTTGAACTTCTGTGCTTCTGAACCTAACTTTTGTTTCAAAGTGCGCTCTATTTCTGCTCTTCAACTTCTTTCGGCTCTACACTGCTCTGCAGCCCATTTGCGGGCTTGGCCCCGAAATCGCTGCTTGCATCTATATTTTTTTACATGGAGTTGTATAAGTGTTGGAGAGGATGACCTCTAATTTCAAAACAAAGTTGATCTGAAATTTAATTTAGTCCTCTGCTTGGTCTAAATGTTTGCTTGCATTACACATGCAACTCTAGTCTTTCAACAAGACTGAATCAAATACTGCAGACCATGTGGACAGTGATTTATTGGCAAAAGCCATGTGGACTAATTAGGTTAAACTGACGTTAAACATTTAGGAAAGGTCTATGCATGACCTTCCACTACTCATACTGTCCCAGGCTTTAATTGAATTCAGTTCTAACACAGCATTGTGAAACTGCTTCAACATTATGCCCAGTCTAAAAACATAGCAAATGATATTTGTTCTGTTTTATGCACTATCTAAGATATATCTCACTAATGCATGCTGTTGAATTTAATAGTTGAACTTACAAAGCGGATGAGCTTGCAGGAACTGAGGCGGTCATTGAGGCCCATCCAGCCCATGTATTCAGGATAGTCTCCTCTGGTTAGCAGATACCGGTTACCCGTGTAGTTGGGCCGCTCGTAAACCACCCAGGCCCCACTTTCCACACGAATAGAATTGCAGCAGCTCAGGTAGGTATGGAAGTCAGAGCAGTCACTGTCACACTCATAACGACGGCCCTGGAAGTTTTTGTCCTCGAAAAACACAATCTGAGAGACAGCAAGATAATGTTAAAGAGCATTTCATACTTGAATGACCACTTAACATAATTTCAAAATAATGTTTTAGCCACGTTCACACTGGTTTTGGCTGGTTGACCAGCAAGCAATGTGACCACTGTTTTATTTAAATAAATGACCAATGTGACTGACATTAACTGGTATCCACTGATATGCTATGGAGAATTTTCAGGATGCATTAAAATATAGTCTTGATCAGCTGGTTTACCTGCAGCATTAACACATTTAACAAGCTAACAGATATATTAACCAGTTTATGCCAGCAACCAACCAATATTGCACATTTAAAACCACAGATGACCATCTTAGATCCAAAACAGTGATCTGTAATTTAAAACATAGTTTCATAAACATAATCTAATTCAACACAGTCCTAAAGTACTGATCTGACTTCAGGCGGAGCTGTTTTTAAAAAAAGGTTCTTGAAAATAGGGCTTTTAGATTATAGTTTCAAAAGTTAGTGTCATCATTTAGGCATTGCATTGCATTCAAGTATACAAAAAACATATGTCATGAAGGATCAACAATATAGCAGCACTATTTGCTAGGTAGACTTTAAATGCATTTCTCCAATGTATATTTTACCCCTTATTTGTGAATTTAGTTAATATAATTAATACATCCATATTTAACAAATCTATACAACTAATTTGCTGAACAAAACACAAAGATACAAAGCAACTTCTGCATCTGCCATTAAGGTTGAGAAACATTGATTTATATATATATATACATTTTTCATAATTTATGCAGCTGCATTAAATTTAGCCTCTTTTCCATTATATTCAAGTGATTTCCTACTCACCCTGCCCATCTTGAATACTGTATTTAGTCTTGTCTGGGTGTCCAGAGTGATGTTTATGGGGCTGTTTAAATACGCAGCTCCCAACGTCAAAATGACGAGCAGGGGAGGGCTAGATATTTACTTTGTCATGAAAATGAGATCCAAAAATCGAGTCAGTGATTCTAGCACTATTCAGTTTTTTTCCAGAAAAGCAAATGGGGATTAAAGGATAATGACTAGCCTGGCACGGGCATTCATTCAAACTGAAACAACGCAGCACCCTACAACTGGACCAACCTGAACCACAACAAACACAGCACACTGGCCAGCACCTGATGCCAAGAGCACTGCCAAATAAAGAGCCCAGACTCATTGGATTGTATCATGCGTTGCTGAATGGCACTCATTACTCTGGCTCAGCTCTTTTCAACAGCACAGCCACTGGCAAATGAACCAACTAACTAGACTAAATCTGGAGAAAACGTGAGCGGTTTGCATAGACAATTGAACAGGCATCAATATTTTAGGTTTTAAAATGAGAAATCTACTGTGAAATATTTAATAAAGTAGATATACCCTGCACCAGAATATGCACACTTCCCTGCTACCAAGTGTGTGTATTAGGTGTGTTATGAGTCAGATGTCTGAGTACTAAGTATTCAGGGAAGAATTGTATACACTCAGCTGTATTCAGTGAGATAATAAAGTGCACAGGCATCTTTCTGATTAGGCCAAGAGTCAGGAGTCATCGGATTCAAAATATTTTGAAAACAAAATTTGACCATTGCAATGAGGGTGGTTCTTTTAAAATGTGTCAGTCAGTGCTGTAAACACTAGAAAAGTTGTGGTTAAATTGTTCAATATCAACATGGTGGGGTACTGTGCATATAAACTTAATATACATCCAGAATTCCAGAAATATTCATTATAGAACACAGAAAACTATTACAATTTTATGCACAAAATGAGCTTATTTAAAATTTGTTGCCCACTACAGGTCTCAAAATAGTTGGGACAGGGGCAACAAAGGGCTGAAAAAGCCAAAATCTTTTTAAAAGATTCAGCTAAAAATGGCTGTCCACCAACGTTTACCATCCAACCTGACAGAACTGGAGAGGATCTGCAAGGAGGAATGGCAGAG
>JAUCMR010000169.1:8358937-8374011 GCA_032357425.1 Enteromius argenteus | reverse complement strand
TGTTAGAGAGGTGCCAGCTGTGGCTAATTCGTCCAACGATCCTCCCGAAACTTGTTATTATCAAAACAATCATTAATTTAAAATAGTGCTGTCAAACATATAATCACAATTAATTGCATACAAAATAAAAGTTTTTGTTACACGTGCATGTGTATATTTAAGAAAAATGTTACGTTTATATATTATATAATTTATATGAATATAAATATGTAAATATTTTCAGAATATATACTTTTATGTGTGTCTTTATATGTAATATACATACTTTATACATAATAGATATACACACACATATTAACAAAAACGTATATTTTAGATGCGATTAATTATTTGGCAAAACTAATTTAAAACCAACTAAATATATTTAGTGAATTCTTTTGATAAAGCAGTTTTTTAAAAGGAACACAGAAGTCTTTATTCTTAGAAAACATCACCTTTTGTTTTATTATCCTGGTAAGTGTCTCTCATAAAGCTCATTACAGTTAATAAAATACATCTGGACCCGTTTGCCTTGGGTCGTGCAGCCCAACCCCTCCCCCCATATATGCAGGCACATTCCTCATGCAAATTAAATGGACATGCAGGAAACCCCAGACCCCAAAGTCCATCAAAGTTCCTACTATCCATATTCGTACCCCCTGACCTAGGTAAAGAAAATAGAAACCAAAGTATTCTATTGTGTTATAAACAATGTGCACGTCAGTCAGAATGGACAGATGGTGCACGTGCCAACTGATAAAACGAGATGATATCAGTCTAGTTCCAAGAGATGTGCCAAATTATATGGCAGCTAGTGAAAGGAAGTGGCACTGGCTGCTCGGTTTCAGCCAGTCTCTTGCTGGTCATCAGATATCAGAGATGCTGAGGTGATTTTCATTCCTGAAATCCATAATCACACGTTGGTGAGGATCAAATTCAGTCTGAGGTGTTTCTGCTTCTGTGGGCACCAGCTGCAAAAATCATCTGTCAGGTTCCTCATGGGAGTCTAATCTTATCATAATAGCAGATAGATATAAATACATAAAATCAATAAATAAAAAGACCAGTGAAATAAAAGTGCAGTGCTCTCTACTGTGAAACGACCAACAGCTTTTTTTTTCTTTTGACAAGTATTGTGAATGCTGAAAAATGGGAGAGCGCTATAAGATTTTTTGTTTATATTTGATGAGAAGGCACGCTGGCTGGATGGCTAAAGCTGTGTATGTGTTTATTTCAGTTGTAGATATGCTAACTTCTGTGGCTGCTCATTAGGTGTCACGCCAAGCTCTCAGAACCCTACATGGGCTGCTCAGCATATGGCATGCTGACCACTTCGTAGTCTGATTGCTAAATGTAATTACTGTTTCACATGTTACAATGATGTAGTTTGAGCATTTTGGTCCAAGTGTGGTATTCAGTCTTGAGTATGCCTGCGATCACAAGGTGTAACAGAGGCTAATGCATGCTAGAGTGCCTAGCATGTCACGCATGGTGTGTGCAGGGTCGAAAATTAACACTTGCCAAGTGCAAATTTGAGTTAATTCGTTTTAGTGAGTAAATGAAACAGCCAGATGGCTGGTAACGGTTTTAGCAATTTCCACATACATCCAAATTCAAAGTTAATTTTGGACCCTGTTTGTCTATGCACAATTGAGCGAAGTGTTACACTTTCAGCTTTCTCCAAATCCTATTTGTTTTGACAATATAATGAATACGTCTATAAATCGACTGAAATTGATTATTTTCTAGAAGTGGAGGACAGGCATTTCCCAAGGTCTCCATTCTGACTAAATATGCAACTCATGATTCTGGCTAGTGATTGATTTGGGACAGACTGGATGAAACAAATGAAGTATTATTGATAATGTGTTGTGACAGCTCACTTGTTTATCATATCTGGAAATTCAAATATGAATTCGATTCACAAGGTGGGTAATTTGTAGAGTAAAAACATTGTTTTGGTAATACAGAGATAAGAAACACCACCTGACATTTCCTGCTTTCTGTGCATGATTAGTGCACAGCCATGCAAGGTAATCAGTGCACTTTTACTTGTTATATTAAATTCCCATAGCAAGATATGATCACAGTGTGATCTTTGCAGTTCTGATCACCATGCTTTGTTGACTATGAGTCCTGTGAAAACCCTATAATGCTTTTAGAAGAGGAACTTCATGAAGTTGTGCTCAAAGGAGGGTAACTGGCTGGTGTCAGGTACTGAGGTGCTCCCACGTGGTGAATACCACAGCGGGCGGCTCTGTTCCAAATCATAGTAAGCTGCCTTATTATAAGCTGTCGACATACGCAGTCACAATCTAAAGGACAGTTCTAATAAAAAACAAACCTCATAGATGACCAAATTAAAACGTTAAAATGTGAAACGTTGAAACGTGATGCTAAGCACTTTTAAGCTTCAAAGGCCGTTTTTACAAATGGCATGAATTTAAGCGTGCACACACTCTAAGATCAAATCTGTGCGTAGGCACACTTTATAAATGAGGCTCATAGATTTTAGCCAAAACTAGGTATTTTTTAGAAAGCATCAAAGGTGTCAGTACCATGTCTATGATTCCTAAACTTGCTGTTTACAAGTCGATAGCTGACTAGGGTTTGGAGCAGAGCCACAAGCTGTCCAATTACTAGAGTGTCGTCCTGAAGTAACAGCAAACAGTTTTGTCTGTCATTCAGAATGTAGGTTTGACAGGGAAGTTGCAGTCAGCCCAGTTCACTGCTCCCCTATTTGCTAAGTCAACTAGTCATAGTATTTATCTTTCAGTCTCTCACAGTGCTGGTCCCTCTTCATCTATGAAGCTGATATGCTCTGTGGAAGGCCTCCCTCCTGCTGCCCATTCTTGCATCTCAAACTCTAACTGAGGAGATCCCGGCCTGGGGTTCTGCGGGGACCGTGAGGTGCCAAAAGAGGCCTGGGTTTCTGGCAGGGAGTCCAGGGAGCAGGGCAAGGGTGGGGAGGTATGCAGACAAGAAGGAGGGGTGCACGACCGGGGCTGAACCCGAGGGGTGGTGGAAGTGGAGGAAGGGGATGAAGGAAACGGACTGATCCCCAGCCTGTGGTCACCAGGGGAGTTATTGATCGAGGGTGGTGCAGAGCAATGTGAGGGTGGTGGAGGTGGGGTGTCCTGTGAGGGGGGTCGAGGTAGCAGACCTCTGCTGTGACTGGCAGGTCGGTGAGGACCCTGGCAGGGAGAGCAGGAAGTAGACTGGGAGCGGAAAGTAGGGAGCGAAAAGGAAAAGGTTAGAGATGGGGATGTGGGATGGCTGGTTTGCAGTGGCTGGGCTGAAGCTGCCTGGGTGCCTTCCCCCTCTGTTTGTGATGTCACAGCAGAAAGAAGTACTGGCAAGGAAGGTCCCCTCGAACAGCCTGCCTGAGCCTGTGCATGGGGTCTCTGCGGCGGACTGGTGGGTATGAGACAGCTGGGCAAGCCAAAGCTCCCAGTGTCTGCGCTGTCCAATATGGAGCAAGAAGGTCTGAGCGGTGCAGACGATGGGGCTGTGGGCGAAGGAGCTGGTGGCGTGGATTTTGTTGGACCACTGCTACTGCTGGGAGATGGAGGCATTGTTGGACTGAGGGCTGTCAGGAGAGGTTGAGATCCAATGACAAGCAAGGGCCGGAGGAGACGTGTCATTTCCTGTAGCTCCTTGCTCAACTGAGAGACTTGCTGGGATAGACTACTCATCTGTGAATGAGATCAACAGAATATAAGTTAGAGAACATGGAAGTTTTTTAAATTAAACAATGTCCCTGGGAACTATTTCCTTATGGCTATAGTGTCCACATGTCTTTCGAATCACAAAATGAAGTCATTTTAGGATATAAAGAGCTTTTCGCTTGGCATCTGGATCCTGATCAATCTCTCTGGGTTTATTTTTCTATGTTGACCAGACTCTATTTTATCCTGTACTTACTGAACAAAGATGTCTTTTATGATAGTGCAGTAGTGCAGCCTTTTTACCAAAATCAATAAGCCTCTTGTCTTACACCATTTAAAAGTGGTAAAATCAATGTAATGCATGGCCTCTAGTGGCTTATTGGTTTTGGTAGAGCCTCATGTACTTTCAGACATCTTCACAGATATAAAAGAATTGTATAACCTGCATGTTGTGCAAGTGTTGTGATAATCAGGAGTTTGTCTGAGTCAAGACCATATTTCTATGGTCTTGGTCTTGTCCTTGACTCGGACTTGACCCAGACTTGAGACCTGTTCTGGTTCAGAGTAATAAAAATATATCTACATTGTTGTTGTACTTGAAGTTAGAAGTGTTCTGGAGGTTTGTGTCACACTGACATTTGATTTATTCTGATATAATATGTTTGTCTCATTTACCTCCTCACTCAGTTTGGTGATGCTCTGCTTGGTCTCCAGCTGCTCCTGGTTCACTGCCCACAAACCCACAAAAATTGTGTTAAGTTTGTTGTACAGTAGAGAGGAAGAGGAAAGATTGGATGGACGAAGAAAAGGACATTTCCCTGACCGTCTGATGCATATTGCACGCAAAACTACAAAAGAGCTACAATCTAATTGGCCAGCTTTAATTTCTCAGAAATTAAACCCCACCATCAGAAGTTTCATTAATGAAGTTTCCAAGCTGTTATGATGAATGATTGAAAGGAAACATTAATAAATAGATTTGTTAAGGTTTGTAAAGTTCAAGGTCTATGGCATCAAGTCTTATCCTCAAAGGTACTGAAGAGTTTTGATTTGAGACATTTAGTGGGACAAATATCCTTAAGCAGCAAAATAATTTTGCTTTGATGTTCATATTCAATTTCAGATGCACCAGCCCTAAATGTCATGTTAAAAAAATAGTTGGCAGTTTTACGTATTGGTCAGATGGTCCCTTCCTGCCTAAGTGGGCGGTTCTTGGACAGAATAAGCAGCAGAATAAGTCTGACTGTGCAAGACAGTTTATTTTTGGAAATATTACTTCATAATATTTCTTTCTAGAAATCGCATTCTGCCTTGTAGTTGTGTATGTACCTGGGGAAGGGGATGGAGGACCGCTCTGAGGTAGGGTGGGACCGAACTCAAACCTTTGTGTTGAGCTGGAATTGCTTTCTGTCTCTATGCCATCCACAAACCTGCAAAGAAATCAGGCAAACATTCATGTATAGTCATTTATTCTTATTATGATTGATCATGCGATCCTGAAAACTAAAGTAACGGGTGATGAAAATTCAGTTTTGCTATCAAAGGAGTAAATTCCATCTTAAAGAATATAAAAATAACAGCATAAGGACCTCTTGCAAAAACATAAGATCTTAATTATTCCAAACTTAAAGAAATATAAAAATGCCTAGATAGAAATGGATTCCTTTACTTTCTGCTCATTAAATTCAAGTTGTAGATAAGTCTTGATTTCTTAGTATAAAAATGAAGAGCCAATTACTAGAGCAAGCAGCAATTCCACCCAAATTGGTTGTCATGGTAGCTGGATACTTCTTAATTATGAATTAGTAAAGTTCTTATGAGAGCCACAAGAGGGCTACAGCTCACTAAGGACGTGATGTGTCTGTGTACCTGGGGCTGAGTTCTGGAGGAGCGCTGCTGAAACTGACCACAGGGATCTGGAGAGTGGCGGGTCGCATGTGGTCTGATGGAGGGCGGAAGGGGCGAGGGGGGAGAAGAGGCGATCTCAGGGGGGAGCTGAGGCCTCGGGTCAGGCGAAGAGGGGAACGTGGGGCCCTTGACACTGTGTGCTGCTCCTCATCATTCTCCTCATCCTCACGGATAGCAGGAAGCTTCTTCACCAGACCACCATTGCTTTCCCAGTCCAGCTGAGAGAGACAGAGCAGATTTAGTTATTGTTATGTTTGTGTCTGTATAAAATGCAGTACCTCATACCTCATAATTTTCTGATTCTGATCATTTGTTTATAATTTGAACCTTGTAACTAAGATTTTTGAGATGTATATCTTGGATATTTACACATCTCTCTGGAAAACCTCATTTTGATTCTAATCTAATATCTTTTAATATTCTCATATTAAAAAATAATTTAAAATACATGGATATTTCATGTCTATGTACTGATTTATTTGATAAGTAGTTGTGTAATAATAACTGATCATGTACAGAATGCCCATCTGTTCATTTTTTTTACAAAATAAACCCCAAAAACCCTTCATGGAAAATGTCTTCTACGTTTTAATAAAGATTAAAATAATTAATCAAGTATAATGTCTCTATTAAATGCATTTTTCTCTAATTTTAGCCACTATTATAGTTCAACTTGAATCAGAATGATTGAATGAAAATTAAAATGATTTTTGAAAGATCATATTACACTGAAGACTGGAGTAATGGCTTTAGAAAACATTCACAGTATTACTGTTTTTTTGTTTTTTTTTGATCAAATAAAGATATTTCTTTCAAAAACACGAACAGTAGTTCGATGTATGTATGAAGTATGTTTATATGCAGTATGTTTACTACAGTTTGAAAATCCTCCATTCTTCATCTTGAACAAAATGTTCACATTGAAATTGTTAACAATCTGATTGCATTATTTACATAAAGAATAGTAGTCGGCCTTCTCACCTGCATTTATTTGGAAGCTAATTTGTAATCTTGCATTCATTTAGCCTTCTACAGTCGCTTCTCACTGAAACAGTGGAATTGTGTTGAACCTAGGGTTATCTCCAACATTAACAACATTCTACTGCTGCCTTGCAAGCACTATACTTCCTTCTAAAAATGCAAATCTAGTTATTAATAAAGAAAACATTCGATTTATAAAACCATTCTTGTTCTTCAATAGCAAGGAATTCTAAAAATTATTTACAAATGGGAAGTAAAGGGTCATGACCAGTGTGTGGCAGACTTACACAGCCTGTTGATTTTTCTCATTCCTCTCTTCCTTTCTACCACGTTTCTCCACCTCCAGCTCAACTCCCTGCATATTTTCCATTGTACTAGATTAAGGATCCGCAATTGGTTTTTGCCCACAAAAACACTGTTCTTTGTAGAAGCTAAAAATTGATTTCGATTTCTTGGTTGTTGACGCTCAGCTCTGCATGTTCTTAGAATGTCATAAAAAGAATGGCTGCGAGCGGCGTTCTCCTGCGGCTTCTCAGAAGAGGTTGCAGAGAGGAGAGGCGGCACTGTTTATTTTGGTTTTGTCAAAACACATAAAAGACTATGTCAATCAAAGTCCATCGCTATAGGGTGGCAACACAGCCTGCATCCCTGTATTACTAACAAACATAAACCAGGAAGGAAAAATAATAAAAGAATTTGAGCAAACTTAATTAACGTCTCCCCCGTCCCTTTCTTTCCATCCCTCCATTTGTTCTCCCCTATTCAATTTGACTGAAACCTCTCCATCTTTATCTGCAACCCCCCTCCCGTTCTCCGCACCCTGCCTCTCTCTTTCTTCGCATCTTGTTTTTTTCCCCGTTCCTCTCATGATCTCCACCCCCATGCTCCGTCTGCAGTCCCACACCCCACCTAAAGCAGAATTTATTTTTAGCAATCTCCTTCCAATCTTAGTAACACAGGCTCCAGTGGCACGAGGGGAGCGTGTGCGTGCAAGATGCTTAAATTGGTGTTTCTTCAGAAGTTTTCACTTTCTTTCCCTCCCCTCCTCCAGAGAACGAGGTCTTTATTCAGGCATTTCCATGTCCCTCGAGTCACCAAATTCAGTCAATCACAGCTAAGTATAACAAGAAAGAAATGAAAGAACGCATTACCTTTTTCTTCCAAAGCTCTAGTGCACAAACACACAGGGAGACGAACAGTAATAGGGAAGCAACCCCAATAATCACACTTCTCTGTATGTGCGAGTGTGTGTTCATTGGTATTCCCAATGCATTCTGGGGTTGCACACATGTAAAATGAGCATCGATGCTGATCCGCTATGTCTCATGGCACCAACAAACTTGATTTTTACATTTTCTGAAGGAAATGAAGCGCTTGCGTATGCAAAAGTCTCTGCCAAGATGCCAAGCTATTGTTGCTGGTTGTCGAGGCATTTCTATGCGGTTGCTAAGGTATTTTGAGAGCGCATTGCTATACAGCTCATAGAGTGTACTGGGTAGTCTAGGTCAAACAAATCCCTTCATAATGCTATGGGAAAACTGTATATCTGATTGAAAAATGATTTGAGGTTAAAGCTGCGACAGCATCTTGTATTTGTTTACATGTTATGTACCTGCCAACCACTATTCCTTCCCTCTCTTTCTCTCCTCAAACACAACTACATCTTTCTCTAGCTGGAGTGAAAGCTGCATGTGACACCTTGCAGAAGCAGCACTGCAGGAAAAAGTGAAAAGGAGAGAAAAAAGGCACCTCCCCTCCCCCGCGCCTCTCGTTTCAGAGCTATTTTTATCTTACAGGATCCAATCTTAGCTCGAGGCGCGGGGGACCCAGCCAGCACGGAGTCCCCGCCTTGCCTCTGTACTATTCTTAGCATCGGCACACACTCCAAACTGCAGCCTGCTGCTATTCCTGTCCTTGCAAGTTACACTCAAGGCTGGGAGAACGTGTGTGTGTGTGTGTGTATATGTGTGTAAGAGAGGGGTCTCGTGCACAGGCATACATGTGCATCCTGAAGATGAGGGGGGAAGGGGATTTATCCTAGTCAGGGAAAGGACACGGACTTCGAGAATCTGCAAGAAGGAAGGAAAGATGCCAAGGACAGCAGATGGGGATCCATTTTGTATTCCGCTGGTTGTGGATGTGGGCACTGCAGCGTTACACACACATACCTCCAGTCTGTAGGTCACAGCTCATGAATTCATTGAGTAACGAGTACCTCTACATGCACAAATTCTCTATGGACAACCGGTGTGCAGTAGAAAGTTACAGATTTACAGTTTTTATTAATTTAGCAAACACTGTTTACATCAGCCTGGATATTTGGCATGAAAAGCATAAATAGAATGGTTACCGCAGTATGGTAAACAAAGCAATGCTGCACAACCTTCTGTTTCTCATATGCTTGTCATGGAGAAGAAAGTAGCACTATACTGTATGTTTCCAGGTCTTTCTTTCTTTCTTTCTTTCTGATAAACAACCTGTTCATTACAGCAGTAGCTCTTGGCATGTGACCAAAAACATGCATCTTACTGGTTGTTTTTCTTGCTTGTGGCAAGAAAGCAATCTTACCAAAATGGATCAACAAACTAAACTGTAACTAGAAATGCGTTACTTAAAAAGTAGCAGCATTTAATTCTATGAGCTGAATCACAGAACCTAAACAGGTGCAATCTAACCAACAAGGGGACAGTTTGACTTACATAAAAATATTTTTATATGCGTTGAAATATCACCTTGTGGAAGTGATCAGCAAATGCAACAATTTAACAATTGAAGTATGTTTCAGAATAAGGCAAACAATATATGTAACCCTGGACCCCAAAACCAGAATGGATATTCACAGGTATACATCATGTGAAAGCTGAATAAAAAAGATTTCCATTGATGTATGATTTTAGGACAATATATGGCCGAGATACAACTCAAAATTTGAAAATCTGGAATCAAAAAAATAATAAATATTGAGAAAATCACAATATTTGGAGCAAATGATGACAACATTTTAAACTGCTGTGTGAACTGCATGTACAATCTGTGTAATGATTCTATTTTTATATCAACTAAATAATTTTATAGGTAAAATCTTAAACAAAATTGACACAGCAGAGAATATGAACCATGATAAATGATCATGAAGGAGACTATTATCGCGTTTCTCTGTTTGAACGATGATCTATTTATAGGACTCCTATCAGCTCCATTGCACAAGCATACAATATTGATAATCTGATCCAAGGCGATGTATCGACTGCCCTGTACATTTGTGGTAATTGCGTCAGTCTCTCATGCACATGATTCAGGCTAAAAAAAGCACACGCACACACTGCTTGACCTTTATAGTCAAGGCTGTAGAATCAAAGGTAATACTCTGGGATTGCCACCCTTTGCCCTAAATACAATCATGTGTGCTTGCAAGCATCACTCACGTCAGCTCCACTGCCCTCCCGCAGGTTATAGGTGAGATCGTGCTGGATTTCGCTGACAAACTTCTGGGCGTATTCGGGATAGAGGCGCAGTACTTCTCTTAGTCCCTTCAGGCTGATGTACTGCAGGTCGCAATACGTCAGTGCTTTCACATTTGCGTTGGTCTTTATCACCTGCTCTTTCGTTAGCGAGTCCGATCCAATCAGGTCCCCCTTTCCTGTTTGAGAAAAGCATACAGAAGTCTATTTGTGGCTTAAACAGGCTTTGTCATGCAAAATTCATTAGTATGCTTTTAAAGTTGCATATGCATGTTAGACCCCTCCAGTATTTTGTGTAAGCTTGTTCAGACAAGTAAACAAAGGCAGAATGTCAATCAATGCTCAAGTTCTAAGGAAAAACTTTCTGTTCTAGGTTTGAAAATGAGACACAGAAGGGGCACACAAGGCAGCCATAGAGGCTAAAAATATTTTATAGTTTGGTGCAAAGGGACTATGAAAGCAGTGACAAATTCTGAAGTGTGCTGAAGTGTCAGAGCACCGCATTCTGGGATGGCACACCGGTTGGCACACATTGGAGGCAACTGAGTTCAGCAACATTGGGAGAGACATGGGTGGTAGACCATATGTGCATCTTTCATCAAGTAAGCAGGTGTGGTAATTATGCATGGTGCGTGTGTGTGTTTGCATGTTTGTACTTTTGCATTTTCAAGAGCTCTATGTATCTTGTCTCCAAGATAGCATGGCAGAACACGGCTGCAGTTGTTTTACAATTTTCCTTTAACTGGCTAAAGGACCTTCCTTATTTCTCCTTTTTGTTGCTCTTTTACCCCTTGTTCTCTTCTGCTTCCCTTTTTGAGCAAAACATGACTGTATATTGACAAGCAAAGTAGCCATGTTTTCTGCCAAAACTACATCTGCAAACTACATAGATTAAAACAATCAGAACATAAAAAAAAAAAAAAAACAGCATATGCTGGTTAGGTATGTTTTGAAACATTGCTGCTGGTTTGGGCTGGTCCTTAGCTGGTCATGTGCAGATCCTAAGCAACTAGGAGCAGCTTTGGACCAGCACAAGACCATCTTAAACCAGCTCATGACCAGCCCACGACCAACTTAAAGGGGTAGTTCACCCAAAAATTAAAATTGTCCTGTCTTTTACTCACATTTCAAGCATCCTGGGTGTATATGACTTTCTTTTTTCAGACGAATCTAATCGGAGTTATAATAAAAATTGTCCAGAGGGGCAAGCCTTTGAATGGGTTTAAATGGGTTTAAATGATAGCCATTACACTTCGGAAGACATAAAATAATGTGCGCGTATTCGTAACAAAAATGTCCCTCAAGCGGCTCTGGGGGGTGAATAAAGTCCTCCTGTACCAAATCCATGTGCTTTTTGTACGATACATATCCATATTTCAAACTTAATAAGCACTTTTCTCTTACGTCTGCTGTCTGTTGAAACCAGTCCCAACGGATGTATGCATCACGTGTGTGCCTCTGGGAAATGTAGTTTTAAAGGAAACAACATTTCCTCTTGGCTTATATCCAAATCCTTCTACATTTTTCTTTACAAATCCTCGGTTTGTGCTTCTAATTCATGACTGGGGTTTTGTTTTGTTCTCTCTCGGTGCTCATCACTAATCACGCGACGCATACATCTTACGTCATCCGCCGGGACCGCTTCCGGTTTTCACAGACAGCAGACATGAGAGAAAAGTGCTTAATAAGTTTGAAATATGGATATTTATTGTACAAAAACACATGGATTCACTATAGGAGGACTTTATTCACCCCCTGGAGCCACGTGAGGGACATTTTATTACGAATACACACGTTATTTTACATCTTCCGAATTTTAACGGCTATAAAATGGGACCATAGACTACCATTTTTATGGATATATATATATATATATATATATATATATATATATACCATATATAAAATATAATATATATATATATATTTATTTTATTTTTTTGTGCCTTCACAATCTTTAATCAAAAACAAACAAACAAAAACACATGCGCTTCGGTTCGATGACTTGGTAATAAATGTTGCCAGACGAGTTTCAACCCTTTTCCTCAAGCAACCACTACATGAATCATTCATCCACTCAGTTTGCATCGTCCTTTTTCTATAATCAATTCCCAGTGAACAAAATCAATTCCCATCCGCATTGTTTTCTTTTTATATGTATATAGTTTAAAAAGCCATTTTCTTTGGAGATGTGTCACAATAGCAAAGAAAATTAGGTTACAATGTCCATTTTACATTGATTTTGTACAGGAACCAATTCTCACTATTAACTAGGGGCTTATTAGCATGCCTATTAGGCTGTTTATACCATATTCCATGAAAGGTCAGTGGGAAATGGGGTCAAAGTTGAAAGTTTCTGAACGTTAAGCATCACATTACAGAGCTCGACTAGCTTTCAATCAGTCAAACGTTCAATCCATAGAGTTCAATGCATCAGGACACAATGGAATGAGCCACGTGACAGAACATTAACAAGAATCTCTTTCTTTATCTCTCTGTTTTCTTGTCTCTAAATCTGCTTTCTCCTGCTCTCTCTGATTCAGTCTCTCGTTCTCCTCACAGCCCAGACAGACTGTAGTTCTACAGTGCAATAACACGTGTAATCTCATTGCGAGGTGACATGAGTCTAGGTGGAGGAAGCCATTTCATATCACAGCTTTAATTAAGACAATCACTCCCACTCCAACCGCTGCTCAGAGACGTCTGTGTGTCTGGGTGTGTATTTATCGGTCTGGTTCCAAGAATAAGTGTTTATTGCTATCTGTCTTGACTAATTGTTTGCTTTCGTTTCAAGCTTTCATTTTTTATCAGTCATTGCCAATTTGCTCTGTGTCTTTTTCTCGTGCTGTCTCTCTGTTTTCCTGGCTGTCTATCTGTTTGTCTCTCTCTCTCTCTCTCTCTCTCTCTCTCTCTCTCTCTCCAGTATTCTCTGGAGCCTCCTGTAGATCCTCAGGTCAAGCTGTCAGATCGATAACGCCACAGGAAAGTGCCATTACTTTGCGTGTGTGCAGGTGGTGTGTTTTCAACATCAAACGTAGATCCTCCAAACACTGAACCAAACAGTCAGTGACAGTGAGTGGACGTGGATGGGAACACAGACAGGCTATATATGTGGACCTGAATGAGAGTGTGTGTGCATTCAACCACAGCTACTCAAAACATAATAGTTCAGTCTTAAAGGCTGTATATCTCCTGGTCAAATGGCCCATTCATAAAAGGAAAGTGGAAGTGTGAGATTTATTTATTTTATGCTATTTATTTACTCTATAAGAAATGAATACTCTTCTTGAGGTTTAATGCATTATGCTGTTATTTTTAAACCTATTAATGAAAATAGTTTAATGAATTAATGTAAGAATGTGTATTTATATATAAACATATATTTAATAAAAAATTGTTTATATATTTAAGAAAAACATGTTTATATAATAAATATATTCATAATATAAATTCTATGAATATAAATATATACATATAAATGTATGTATATATTATCGAAATATATGTGTGTGTACTAATTTATACATACATGATACATACATTCACATGTATATATTAATATTCAAAGAATTTATATTATATTTTAGTACATATATACAAGCTTTTCTTAAATATATGCATGTATGTGTTTGTATTTATACATGCATAATAAATATAAACAGTACACACATATAAAACATTTATTTTATATGTGATTAGACACAATTAATCATTGCCTAGCACTATATATTATATAAAGCACTGTCTACTGTAAGTAGGCAGTTCACTAGGTTTTGGAACCAAGCTTTAATATTCAGAGTGAAATAATTTGTCTGCCTTGTTTGGCATGTTCTTTTTCCCATTCCTTGATTCACTCCCTCCCACATTATTTTCCACGTGTGGAGATCTATGGTTCTCGCCTTCATGTGTCAGCCTGTATTAATAGTCAAAGCACTTTAATAATGCATTGACCATCAATTATTAAGTGTGTGTGAGAGAGGTGGATGTGGCCTAGTGGCATGCCAATATTTGATTTGATCAGAGCAATAGAGTTCAGGCATTTGGAGATTAAGAGACCCCCCCCCACACACACACACACACACACACACAAGAACCTTTAGCTCAGCAAGAGCTCTGGCTCATCGTTTACTGTGACCTTTTGAGAGCTTTTATTTCCAGATTAACTGTAGGCACTGTACAAGAGGGGGTTCAGATATGACAAATCATTTATTTATGATGGAAAACTGTAAGCATCTGAATCATGTTTGGTTCTTTGGTATGAATTATGTTATCTTTTAGAAGTTGTATAATTCTGTACAAATCATACCAACCAAATGTTGTTATTGTTGGGTTTTTTTTTTAAAAAAGGTCTGGCTCATATGAAGGGTCTAAGAAACAGAGTGTGAGGATTTGTGTTGAGAAGCTGCTCCACGCTTGATGAAAAAAGACCATAGTCCATCTATGGTCACAGCTGCTGTCTTGCAATTTTCTAAGAAAAAAAAAAGGAACAGGAGACACAAACAGAAAGAAAGGGTATGGCAAAGAAGGTCCTGGGTGACTAAATTTAAAGAACACAACAAGGCCTTGGATTATGAAGAAATTAAGTTTCTGTGTATGTTTGTGCAGCAACAAACACTGTACAGTTTCTGAATTTAAAATACATATTCATTTGACATTTCTACAAAACAAAACATTATCCCATTCTTATCCCATAATCTCTTTTTGTTGTTATTGTTAAATCAGGTTTTCAACAAGGGTGAGTATATAATAACAAAATTCATTTTGGAGAGAAATACTGCAGTTAAACGCTGCAAAGCAAAAAAAAAATGCAAATATGTATTTTAGCTATCATCATTCAGAGATGCTGTTTCATCCTAGCAGATTATCAAGATTCTTTCTGCTAACAGCTGAAGGCAGTTTTGCCTGCAGTTATCTTGCTTCTAGAAGCTTCCCAGCAAGGTTTTTGGGAGGCATTGTGTGTGTACAGCTCCCATGAATCCTTTCAAATGAAGCAGACAGGTGAGCACTTTTTTATTATTAAATAACCCACAGACTATGCAATGATTTCCATTTGAAATAAAACCCTGGCCTTTTTTCT
>JAUCMR010000169.1:8292724-8306926 GCA_032357425.1 Enteromius argenteus | reverse complement strand
TAGCAAATGGCTGCAATATAACAAAGAGTGAAAAATTTAAGGGGGTCTGAATACTTTCCGTACCCACTGTATATACACATACACACTCTCTCTTAAACTGCATTGTTTTACTCAGTCCTATCCATCCTTCCATGCATGTCCCTGGCATTTAAGTCAAATTTTCAGTTTATTATTGACTGTGTGGAGACCCCAATACTTGTGTTTGAGTTTCTTTTTATTTCTAAAATGAAACTTTAATCAACACATTTAGTTAGTACTTTGAATATCTCAATGTACTGGGCATTCAATTGTTTGAATAGGCAAAGGACATTCAGTACAGTATGTTTAAATAGTACTTTTTTCAGTAACATGAAACACGTACATTTCATGGAAATAAATAAACATACTGTTTTCAGGGTCTTCTCAAATAAATTTATTTTTAATAAGGTTTTTTTGTGCTAAACAGTCATAATTTCATTTTTCTTACCCATGCAATTAAATGGTCAGTTTTTAATTCTATGCCTCTAAGACTTTTATGCAAAAACCCTTCTCACATGTGAAACATTGCTTTGCTGCACTCATATATGGGTTGCGGGTGCTGTCAAGTCCTATATAGTTGACATTACCCCAAGACTGCATAATTAATCTGTGTAATTACTCAGAAATTAATATTTAAATATTTGGCTTTTTGGACTGGGAAAGAAAATTCAGTTCTTGAACTTTCATTATAGTTTCAACATACAGTAGAACTATTACAAAAAGCAAGGAAAATATATATTTTTTATGATATTGTGATGTCTAAAATGATAAAGTACAAAGTCAGTTCTTTTGTATTATTGTCAGGTTTTTGAATTCTGAAAGGGTATGTCTGAACATGCAAATGGAATCGACATTATAATATCCCGTCACCGTCAAATTTATACACGAGACGGACAGTGACAAAACATCTAACCTTGATGTGTCAGCCAATTGAATTAATCACCAGGTAACGCTTGTCATTGTTGGATGAGACACTGGCTTTTACCTTGGGGGGATGAATAACGAATGCAGAATGGTGTGAAGAGACACAGACATGCAGTGGGACCTTTCATGTATTCGTCAGAGGAAATCAGCTCTCGTGACATAATGAGAGGGTCACATTGGCAGAGCTCTTCAACACCTGCACTTATCATTCATGAAATGTGTGAGAAAGAGAAAGACTTGTCACCTGAGTCCTTTCCTTCCCAGGCATTTGAATTTGTAAAGCTTCTTAATTAAAATGATTTATTGGAGAGGCCGCACTGCGAGCTGCCATGACATGGATACAGGGACAATCATGGGTCAATTATATCTGCTTTGACTAGGGGCAGATCTCATGTCCTCTCAGTTAAATCTGCTCATTATGGACCAGCACCTCTGCATCCATCAACATACATTTTTGGAAGAAGTCTCTTATGTTTACCAAGGCTGTAAATTTTAAACAAAGTGAAATACTTTTAAAAATATTATTGCAATTACGTTTTATCAGGCGCATATTGTCAGTCACCACAGAAAATGATTTTGATTTGTCAGTTAAACTGAAAAGGTACCAGGTTTAAATTTAATTTCCAGTGATTATAGTTGATTTAATTGCACAGATACTTTTTTAAACTGAACTGAGCTTGACAATGACATCTCTGAATTCAATAATGATGAAATGCCTTTAACTTTACCTTACTAAAATTCAGTGTTTATTTCTTCTCGTTTTACATTACTGGCACTCTGTTAAATGCTTTGACACAATCTCGTTACAAATACAGGTGACTTGACTTGACTTAAAAGCAGAAGCGTAAATCTTGTTGTACAATAATGAAGTTTTTATTAGCAAAAAAAAATATTTACGTTGCAAAGGTAAATCTGATGGGATTTGCTCCATTACTTAGTGCTTCATGAATAGTTCTTGTGTGCTTGTGACTATTATTCAACTGGACAATATTTTTTAAATTTGTATAGATGCTGTTTTTAAGTGATTTTATAAAACACTAGTCTTATGCAAACATGTTATTTAATAATTTTACAGTGATGGATTGTATTTTTTCTGGATCTGTAATATTGGCCATAGACTTCCATTGTAAGCGCATACAAACACGCTTTTCTTTGCTTTTACAAATTATTTTCTGTGGTAAGTGACAGCACAGCACCGATGTTGATCATAAAGCTGAAGTTGCATTTAATAGAGATTACTCCCTAACTGCAATGTTATTTGCAGAACCTTGTGGGTGGTGAAGGCAGCATAGTAAAAACAGCAGAAGTAAACAAAAACCAAAATCAGTCTAGACATCTGTTTTGAACATATTTTGATATTCTGCCTCTCAGTCTAGTAACATTAACATCAGATATCCTCCTGTAAAACATCTTTCTCTATTCATTTCTATTTTTAGACAGGATTGGTTAAAAAGGGTAATTTAGAAAAAGATTGTGTGCGGATGCAAGAACGAGGGGTTGAGAGTGGACTAAGTGCCGATTGATGTAGTTGGGTAATTCATTTACTCAAAGACAGAGGTATAAAGAAAGAAGAGAGAAGCGAGTGAAAGGAAGACACAAAATCAGGAAAATAAAATAAAATCACACAAGCAAATAAAACAAGTGTCTGAAAGTCTGAAGTGAAGCTGAGACAGATTTCTGGAAAGAAATACACTATTCGTGCCTGTCCAAACTCAACAAAGCAACTCAACAAAGAGCCAGTGTGTGAGAACCCAAGAGTGGTGCCCTTTGCCTCTATTGTAGGCCTGTTCCTGGCTGCCTGCTGGTTCATGCCACTTTGTTTGCCCTCACATTGTGGCCCTCAGCTGCCAGAAACAGGTGACAGGTTGAATGTAATTTAAAACCCTGTGGTGTGAGGTGGCAAACTAATATAATTCTCCGACTCCCCAGACACGGCATGAGGTATAATATTGGACTGGTAATTGGGTTGGGTGAAGGAAAGCTTCTGTGTTTTATCAAGTTAAACATAAACATGTTGTGTGTGTAACTTTAATTGTAAAGAGTGGCAAAGTTGTCAGTGTGCTGAACTTTTAAGTGATAAAGCACCACAGGGGATTTGGGGTTCTTGAGTTGGCACATTAATACTATGTAGTGAACAATATAAATACAAAGATGTCTCTGTCGTATTTAATGAGCTTGTTAATGTCATTGATATATTTATTTATTTAAATATGTCATGTGACCATCTGGTGTGTTTGATCAACGGAAAACCTCTTCGTCACTGGGATTTGTGTTTGTCAGACATTCTGCGCTAGTAGCTAAGCATGAAGCTAGGTTAATCCTCAGATGTTCTCGATTCTGATCAAAATAACAAATATATAAACCTCCAGGGAATCAGTGAACCGTCACTCTCAGAATTCTCAAAAGAAAAGTGCCAATCAACAAATAATTCATGGAACGGTGCACCATCCTGATTGAATGAAACACAATAGGAAGAGTAATGAACAACCACACGGCTCCTGCTATTCAATCAATAGCTTTGACCTGTGCTGTAGTTTGGTTTTCCTCTTTCCCAGATGCATCATCCCTTGTTAGAGCAGTCAAACTCATGATTTGTCATTCTCCATACTGTAAATTCCTCTCAGCCTACATATTTCTTGGAGATACTCTTAATTCGTCCAATAGCTGTTGGCTAATTGGCTAAGAGGATGCAGAGGCCTGTCTGGACCATGTTGAAAATGTGAGGATTAATATTTATGAGGAGGAGACTGTACAGTGGCTGTACTAACTGCTGAGGTACAGAAAATCAATAGTGCAATGAGTTCAGTGACAGAACATCTGACACAGGTGATTAAGAAGAACAGGGAACAGAGGACACAAGGACATTCGGAGCAGACAGTGGCAAGAAAATGGGCCTGGAGGTTAAATGACACAAAAGAATGAACAACGCAAAGAGATCCTTTTCATCTCAATTGTTTCTCCTAGTTACCAGTGAGATTAAACAGAGACTTTTATGTGATTTATGTAATCCTCCTGAGTACAGCTCCACTATTTAATATGATTTCGTCAGACTTTCAGAAGAGATCTTAACGATGCTTAATTCACACTGTGCTTAGAGCTGTCAAGATACTCAAGAACACAAGTGTTTTTCATCTTCTCATACCATATTATTCAAGCTCTCCAAACAGTGTGTTGGTACCGTATTGATAACTAGTCAGAAGATTTTCTAATATAAATGTAATATTTTACATTACCACTCTGTTTACGTTTACAAATTGATTTTCTGTCATGTCACACCTAATCTTTTAAAAATATATTAAATAACATAGAATGTTTAATATTTTAATATTATCAGCATTAGCATGAAAAAAATTTTTTGGCTTATCAATATCGGCCAGAATTTTAATATCGGTGTGTTGCTAATATTATGCAAATTGTGATTACAGTTAAGTGATTACTATTGTTGTTGATGTCGTTCTTGTTTTATCAGTTTTCAGTCTTTTTCTTTTTTTTTTAATGCATGGATTAGTGTTGTAATTTTAGTGCATCCTTAATAATTTTATAACAATGAATTCTTACTTTCCAAAACTGTCTGATTGTATCCAAATTATATTCATTTATATTTATCCTAATGAATTTAAGGATACATATTTTTTATAAAAACATACCTGAGAAATCTAACACTACATTAAATCCAGGTACAAAGTTTCCGGCAACAAGCAAAATGACTGTCCAACACAGTCTAATTAATTACTAATTACTAATTCGTATGTAAATTGTTCGACCTCACTGTCAGTGACTGGTATGTTTGTGGGTGGAGTTAGGTGTGGGTCATCCGTACAAATTCATACGAATTGGCAGCTCGTAAATTTATTTATCAAAAATTGTATACAGTTTTATGAGTGAATTCGTATAAATTAGCCACCTTGTAAAATATGCACAAATTGCTGTGACATCGGGAAGTGTTGTGTAATGTGTCACAGTTACAGCCAATTAGACAACCTGGTCTAATATGTACCTCTGTGCACGTTTTGTGCAACACCATTTTTACGTGCCTTACTTCACTTTCCGCCGCAGAGAAATGTGGCACTTTAGTGGCACTAAAACACAGATTCAATACGTGAACCCTGGTACGTTTTTATTACACTGATAAGTATTCCATGTCACGCTAAAAAATACACCCAGGTACGTTTATGCCATGCGACCAGGTAGCAATCAGAATATATTTGATGCATACTTTATATATATCTTTTACAGTTGGATAGGAAAACTAATGAAAGTTAGCTTTGTTGCTTAATCACCTTGAACTTGCTTGGGTCAGGTTCTAAACATCTAAGCTATGATAAGGCAACCTCTGAGCAATGACATTTTTCTCTAGGAAGATGTTTCGGCTCTCATCAGGAAGACATACTGTGAACAAGGAGATAAAGAAAGCTCAAATCATTTGTCTGTGCTCAATGATCATTTTGAGAGAGCATTAGGTGAGGGATGGGTCGAGGGGCCACCACAGGCGCCTCATCAGACAGAGCGAGAATAAGTGTGCACAGCTGATAAAGGGCCATTTCATTTGAGCCGTGTGCGGCAGAGCACGCTCCCAAATTGCTCTGCCTCCTCTACAAAGATATGAGTCATTGAGAGAAAGGGAGCAGAGAAACTATCAGAGGGAAAAGCGCAGGAGATTACTGTGCATGAAATAAACAAGCTTGATACAGCCGGACAGAGACAGGATCAGAATAAATGGAGATGCAAAGTGATACAGTCCTGTAAATATATGCGTATTAGTGAGGCAAAGTACTGAATGAGGGAGAAAAGAATGCAATGAGCAGAGAATGAATGAACTCGCATCCTCAGACCAGCACAAAGAGAGAGCAGGTGCCTGACAGGAAATGAGGAATGACAGAGCCATGATGAAGGAGTTCTGGGCCATTTGTTTCATTGCGAGGTGGAACAGGCGCTGATGGAGGGATGGAGTCGCTTGTTTCATTTCGGCTTCATCATCATTAGCTACTGCCCTCGCAGGTTAAACAAGCACATTTTAACTCTCCGCTGGCATGTGTCCATTTATCATACACAGCTATGGAAAGTTTCAGAAATTCTCGCAATGCCGAGCAAACACAAAGACAACATTCCTGCACACAAACAATGGATGTTTTCCTTCAAATTAGGACTGAAGATTGAATGCAATGTTACACTGCATCTTAAGCACAATCTGATAGGCTTACAAGGAGATTATAAAAGAAGTTATTCCTCTGTCATCACTGAAACCCAAAAAGCTTAATGATGTGACACTAATGTGATGTGAGGGCAAACACAAATGGAACATGTAGTTTATTAGACCAATGAGATTTCAGTGTGGGTGGTGATTTCAAATATGAAATTTAATCGTAAGCTTAGTAAACAGTTTGGGAGAATTGGATGTTTCCCCATTCAAAGAGAGAGGAGCTGCACTTGGATGCCTGAGGGGCGTTTCAAAGATGGCCGTCGAGTGACATGACTTGTCCTAAAGAGACTTTGATTTAGTTAGGGCACATCTTCTAGCAAGTATTGTTTTAATCGCAATCATGTCTGATTAGGATACAGTTTTATTAAAACTGCACTCTGGTTTTATGAAACGTTAAATGCAAAAAACATCTTTACCGGAGTGAGTCTCGAAAACACAGTAGTTTTCAGTTGTGTTTAGAATTCTGTCTGTATGAATGTGCAACGGAAGTCAAGCCCGTATTCCTTACCAGTAACCATAGCGACAGTGACCGAAGAAATATCAAAGATGGCGACATCCATAAACTGAAAGTCTTATCACTTTTTGACATGACAAGAGTGCAATTTGACCGCGAGTTCTTTCTTAACATTTTCATTAAGCTACAGCCGTTTTTAAATTTTCGGTGGAGAGAGGAGTATTTGAATCGCGCAGCGCACACAGAACACAAAACTGACGGGATAAAACTTTCAGATCACACGCAGCTTATTTCTCCGTCACTGTAAGTTACCGAAAACACACATGAAAACATGCACTACATGGTAGATGCACGTTTTGTGCGGCATAGCGGCTCTCTCTCGCAGTGTATGACGTGACAGACAACTAGTTGTCCTGTTCCACAGCGCCTGTGTTCCGAGAATGCGGTTGTGAGACTGGAAAAATTTACTAGTGTGAGTTTGGTTACAGAATGTGGTTGTCACACCCGTAAATAACCGAACTGTGTGTGAACATAACCGTATTAAGGTCTCAAAAACAGAACTGACAACCGTATTCTGCTGCTGTGTGAACATAGCCTAAAACTGCTCACATAACAGCTTACAAGTGAAAGCTATTTAGGTGTAAAGTTATGTCTAGCAAAATTTTAACATCTCTACTTAGTCATTCTGTGACTATTTTTAACATCAGTGGGATTTTAGCTCCTTGTGTCACTGCAGCATAAATAGGGTTTAGAACACTGCAAGATTAAGCGGTTGATTAATTGTCTCCTGGCAACTATTAGGGCTAACAAAGCAAGATCTCTAAGCCCCAGTGAGAGCTAATTGCAACGACTTGCTGTGGAGTGTTTAGGGAGGCCTAGCTTTGCTTTTGTTTGAAGGAGTTAAACTCTATTAGCTTATGTCAGCTCCTTGTCACACTAGTTATGTGTTGCAAATGGTTTTCATCACTTTCAATATTATAAATAAAATAAAACGAAAATCTCAATACATTGCATCAATACAACCAAGAGAAAGAGGGAAATATTTTTGAGATTTGCACATGCTGATTTCCCACCTTATGAAATGACAAGAAATTAAATGAAAATAACCAGTAGCTTTTCCGGTACAATACTGAAGTGAACCCAAAACAATATATTGTAATTCCTCTAAGCTCAGTATTTTCAGCGGATACACAGCTATGCCCCAGTGTCCACTACCGTAGGCTAGCTTGCAGAGATGACAATGATTGAACCAAGATTTCTCAGGGGGCTGACAGTGACCGAAGACAGAAGTAACAGCTTTAGACCTCAAAGCAGCATACCCCTGTCCTAAGCCTGTTAATCCCCTCTGTTCAGCCTTCTGGGAGAACAAACGGAAGTGATTTCCAGCCTCCGGACCAAGCACTGGCATCCAATATGAGTCACACACGACTGACCATTAAGATATCCCAGGACCACCTGCTGCTTACCCTTCCATCTTTTCACCTTTGGACTTACATAACTTGATAATGAGCTGCACTGGGTCAGTGTTTACTGTCATATACATCAAAGCCCTCCAGACACGTTAACATGTGCGCTCTAATGTAGCGGTCATGTGAGGAGGAGGAGCACCTTGTAACCATAGCAATGGAATAAATGAACAGTGCAGCCTCTGGAAAATCTTCTGTTGTCCTTCATTTGTTACATTGCTGTGGTCAACATCCTGTGGGAGAAACAATGAAAAAATTCACTCAAGCTTAAAGGGATAGTTCACTCAAAAAATGAAAATTCTATTGACATCAAACCCATATGTTTTTTTTTCTGTGAAACATAAAGGAAAAGAAGAAGAAATGTAACATTTTTAAAAATACCCACAGAAGGAAGAAAGTCATACAGGTTTGGAACAACATTAGTAAATGATATGAGAATTTTCATTTTTGGGTGAACTATTGCTTTAAGAACAGACCCAGCTGGTTACCAGCATAAGGTTGGGAATGAGTATGTATCTAGATAATGGTGTTTTGGCTGTACTAGACTTTCATCATGTCTTGAACCGGAGATGAAAGAGGCACTCTCTCATTACCCACCCTCGGGTACTGAGGACTGGAAAAATACTATTTTCATTCCTGAAGACTCCACTGAAGACCACAAGTGTCATCTACCCCTTCTGTTGTAAGATCATCTTAATATTAGCTATATTGTTTACCAAAAGGCATGTTCTACTGAGTATTAAAACAGACCATGTTTTGACAAGGCCACCATCAGAATCGGTGTCTTCCTGTCACACAGCCATTTTGCTGTGGATGAGACAGTGCCATTTTGAAGCTGTCATGGGCATCTAGAAAAGGTAGAAGGACAAGCAGGTAGATCCATCAGATAGTGTTAGTGCTGTTCATCGGCCTCTGTTATCTCACAGCCTGTAAGATGACACAACCTCTAGCACTTGAGGAAGGACTGTCATGCGTAGGTCATGTCAACGTGAGGCTTTTGAAGAGGAATAGAGATGTCAGTCAAATGACCAGAGATGCTTCTCTCTGAGTTTTCTACAAACCCTATGCAATGATGAAAAGAAGAATGGAACTGGCAAAAAAAATAGTACACTGCATGTTTTGTAGCTTTTAGTTAATGCTATAACAGACAAAACTAAGCTTCAGCAGAGATACACAGACAAACACACATACACACTTACACACATGTGTTTTTATGGTTTACAGGGAATCTCTACAGACGTAATGTTTTTTATGCAGTACAAACTGTATTTTCTGTCACCCTTCACATAAGCCTACCCCTCACAGAAAACTTTTTTTGGGGATTTTCCACAAACCAGTGTCATTATACAAATCATAAACCACATAAACATACACGCACACGCACACACCAAATGTAGAGTCTTGTTCTTTGCAAAATGGGCCAAAATATTACAAGTAAAAGACATTTATAATTAGATTTTAAATAATTGTCATTCTTTCAAGCCTTCTATTCGTCCAAGAATATTTAGGGAGAAAACAATATCATGGTTTCCACAAAAATATTAAGCAGCACAACTAAATTAGAATGATTAGAATTATCATTGATTAGAATTATTTCTGAAGAATCTTGTGACACTAAAGACTGGAGTAACGTTTAAGTTTTTGCATAATTACATTTTAAAACATTCAAATAATTCTGTGTTATTTTACATAAATATACTTTACAATATTGCTGCTTTTTTAATCAAATAAATACAGACTAGCATAACTTTTAAACGATAGTGTATATAAACACAAAAGACCTCTTCAGGTGAGTTTAACACTATTTTCGCAAATTATTTTGCAGAAAATAAACTTGACCTGTTTTTACTAAAACAGACCCTCTTAGCTTCACATTACTCTTCTCGCTTTTCTTTTCATCTCCTTTTACTTAAATCAGAACTAAATTATTTTTTGGAGGCATCCAACTCCAAAGCATGAAACCAGCTTTCCCTAACCCAAAAAACTTCAGTCAAATTGCTCTGAGCAAATCTGTGCCAAGTAGATCCTAGTAAATAAACAGAACAATCTGAACGTCAAAAAATATATGATATATATATAAATTTTGGTCAGCTGTCAGCAAAATGATTTGGTTACTAACATTATTCAAAAAGTACTGTGTGTTCAACAGAAGAATGAGAGTCATACAAGTTTGGAACGACATGAGTAAATGATGAAATTTTCATTTTGTTGTGAATCAGCTTCTTTGATAGTGTAAACGGGGTCATATGTAATCCAGTATGATTGCTCCAAATAAAGTGTCATTAATGCTGTTTATTTACGTCATTTTGTTCAAGCTCAACACTAAATGTTCGTTAAGGGTGAGTCAAAAGGCAGCAAATAAGCACCCTATTTTCACACATAATGTTCTCATGGCAAGACTCACATGACTCAAGGCAGAAATCACCCAATAGTCGCATCTCTCAAATAGCATTCCATAAACTGTGGGAGGACATTATATAAAATGCAAATGACAGTTAAACACAGAGGGAGGGAAATGCAGGAAAATGAGAGAGAGGGAGAGAGACGAAGAAAAGACAGTGAAGCAACCCCCGCTATTCCCCTTTTTGTTTTTAAATGTTTACACCATTTTGTCTGGTATTTTGGGCTTCTGCGCACAGAAGGGACGGCAGAGCGGCACTCGCTTCAAAGCTGAGTCTGAGCAGCAGGGACCATGGGCGCTTCTTTACAGCTCAGCGGGCTGTCTTTATCAGAACGTACTCTGCAGCTGTGAACCCTGGCAACATGAAGACCAGAGAAAATGAGGGAGGGAAAGGAAGGCGTGAGATATGCAAAGGAAGACTAACCATGTGAGAGCAGGGAGGGACAGGACAGAGAGGGAAGAGACAGCGAAGGGAACTGCGCTTGAATATCAGATCAAAGCAAAATACGGCTTCGCAAAATGGAAAGATAAAGAACCATGCAGAGCACAGCTTGCTTGATTTTTAACACTCAACCCATTTTTTTCTTACCACTTGACAGAATAATAAATTAATGTGACTTTATAAGCAGTCTGAGTCTGGAAACGAGATCTTAGAAAAATCTGGTGGTGGTACTATGGCACAATAATGGTATGGAGGTTTCTTCAACTTCACGCACTTTTATGCACTTATTAGCTCCTTTGAAAACTTTTTACCAAGACTTCATCATTTATTTTTGCTGTTTGCAGCATGAAAAGCATTTTGTGTGTGCATTTGATCATTTGACAAAGTTTAAAAATCCTTAATACAGATTTAAAACTGATCCAAACAATCAGCGAAACTAACTGTTTTAATATTTATTTGATTCAGTTATTTTAAAAAAGAATGACTTGTATGGCAGTCATAAAAAATAGATCTAGAATAAAAATATTTAATCAAGAAATTTGAAAGAAAAAAAATGTTAATATCACTTGTGAACTGTGAATTAAATTAGGCATATATATTATAGCGTTTATTAATATTATATTTTTATTCAGCTTTTATTTTTATATGTTCACTTTTCAATGTTATTTTAGTTTAGGTTTAGTTTTGTTAGGTTTGGGTTTGGTGTAGTGATATTTCCAACATGATAGAGCATTAATCTTTAGCGTCACTCACTGGATATTTGAATTCTGAATGGCCGTAAAATGTACCTCAGTAAAAATGCTGCAATACGTACCTGAACCAACGTAAAAAAAAATGTGCCATGGTCAAAGTGTGTTTTAGTGCCACTCTCTGGACATTTCACTTTGAAAGTTCTGAAAAACATTCAATAAGGGGTTGCAGAAATGTATGTAGAGGCACGTATTTCCAATGAGCCTGGGTTGTTTATAAAAGAAGTCTAGAGTGCCAAAGCACCCATAGATGAAAAAGCACCTATGTGTAACACAATACGGAATGATTCCATGGTCCACATCGACACCGATACAGTCATACCATGTTACCATTTTTATTTATTTATTTTTTTGTTAGTGAACTCCAACACGGGTTCAGTGATGACTCAGGCCACCATTGCTTTGTCATAATTGGCTTAAGAGGGTTATCATCTTTCCCCAGACTAGCCATTCTCCTGCTAGCATTAAACACTGGCTCAAGAGTAGGCGACCGTAATGGAGCACTTTTGTATCTGCTGGCCCGGGGGCCACTGAACGGAGCACCTCCATTACGAGCCGCATTAACGGAAGCAGGATTGAGCATTGCCGCAGGAATCAATCTTTTCAATCGCATTGCGCTCGCCAGATTCAGATGGTGTGTCTAAGACCCAACACTTTGGCTCTAGGGGCCTGCTCTCGGTCTCGCATTAGGCCTTCATTGGCGATGACGTGACCGGCCGTTCCCCTGACGCTGGAGCAGGAATGGGAGACATACGAGCGACATGGAAAAACACAGGCCAGATCCCTCCAGGGGATTCAATAAAATCTGCCAGTGGTGCCAGGTGCATGGATGCTAAAAGGGCACAGGGTTGTATGAACTCACTGTTACAGACCATTAAGTGCTTTAAGCAGATGGATGATCAGGCATCAGTAGAAAAACTTGCACTGATTAAATAGGATTTAGGGTATCGGGTGACACAATAGCCAAAGAATTATACATCAGGAGCCACTAACAAAAGGCTGTTGTAATGAGAGCAGGAATAATTGTGTTGTATGCTTCTTCGATTACTTGCTCTGCAGCGCATTGGTGACTGATCAGAAAAGTGATCTCAGTAACCCTTGTTTGTGTTGGGTAGCCTGGATCCTAACCATTCAATAGTTTAATTTCTAGACTTTGTGGTAACTGAATAAGATTAATGTGCTATTGGATTTCTAATTTAATGATTATTTTTAACTATTCTTTCAACGAAGGGTCAATATTTATGAATCAATCTGAATCTGTCTAATTGACTCATGTGATTCTTGAGTTAATCTTAAAAGGGATAATAATGAGATTGTGAAAATAATATAACAAACTGGACATTCATTCATTATGGTAGATGTTGAGTCAGCATGGATCAGATCTTTGTATTTTTCCCACACTCTGTTTCTTCCCATATGTTTTCACACCACTTCAGATTTCTTCCTCCATCCCACTCTCTGTGGTTCAGAGGGAGGCTGCTTTTGTGAAGCAGGGTCCCAGGAGTGGTACTGCACCCATTAGGAGACAGCATGTAACATTCCTATCACAGGAGGCCAGTCAGAGACACCTGCCCCGGCCTCCAGAGCTCTGCAGTGCCCTGAGGAGCACCACGCTCTCCATGGTGAATGACACAGTGAAACTACAAGTGAACTGCACACTCAGGGAAAGACGGTTAGAGAGTTAACACTTCAAAGAAAGTATATGAATTGCTAGCATTATTTGTACAAATCTGAACACAAAAGGGAGACCTTTCCCTTAATATTTATATTCCCATGTGTCACTTTTTAAATGCAAAGTGTAGGCACAGTGAAGTACTAATGTCAGTGTGATCTATGCAATCTGACAGGTGGTTGGTATCACGCGCTCTTATATCATTGGTGTTACATCACAGACAGCAGAAAAGAGAGATTATGATGTTTGTTTGAAGTCTATGTGAGTGTGATGGCACATCAGACAAAATGCTCCTTTTTAGCTTAGTAAATATAAACTGTTTCATTTCCTAAACATTTAATTTATGTTTCAAGTTCAAGTTTGTCAGAAATGGGTTTTTTTTCTAAAATGTACACTGTTTATATGAAATATAATTAATTGAATACAATGAATGTGAATATAGCTCAGATTTAGTCTGGAAAGATTTCAGTAAAAATATTTGAGGTGACTTTGGTGTTTTAAGGCAATATTCTTATCGAATCAAACACAATCTGAGATATTGTTCAAATCTGAATCTCTAGAGGAAGCATGGAAGATTGGAAGAAAAAACTTATATGTTTTTGCAAATAAACTCTTCATTTATATATCAAAAATGTTATTTATTTCAAAAGTTATGGAATATATATATATATATATATATGTTTTTATCTTCGCATTTTAAAATATATTTCAATAAAAAAAAATATATTTTAAATTGTAATAATATTTCACAAGACTACTGTAATTTTGATTCAAGCTTATTAAATTCCACGGTGACGCAGGTGTCACAAACACTACTGATTAGCTGGAAAGGTCTTTTTAAAGCATTATCCCTTACTTTCAACTCTGGAAGTCCCT
>JAUCMR010000169.1:8229724-8247385 GCA_032357425.1 Enteromius argenteus | reverse complement strand
TCCCGATTTTCATCCAAAATATCTTAAATTGTGTTCCAAAGACGAACAAAGCTTTTACGGGTTTGCAACAGGGTAAGTGATTAATGACTAAATCATTTTGGGGTGGAGTAACCCTTTAAATAGTAACATTTTGGTTGGGCTGGGTTGGTTTGAAATGTATCCCAGTTGTCCAGTTCCCGCTAGATCATCTCTCATCAAAACACTACTGATCAGCACTTAATGAGCAAACTTTATTCAAATCATTAGGCTGACAGAATAACAGACCTTTGTTTAAGAGGGTCATGCATACCATCCATTTGAAGCAGAAGCAGAGACCATCCTCTTTCCTCCTCTCGCAAGTGTGCACACACACACACACACACATACACCCTTTCTCAAGCCAAATCACGTAGTTTGCTTGAACCCAGCTTGGGTTTTTTTTTTCCATGCACTTCCACTAAAGTACCCTGTAGAGCATACAAGGACAGCAGATCAAATAGGAAGATCCAGCTGTAGGTGGGAAAAGAGGGAGTGTAGGGTCAGGTGGAGAGAATGGGGTCCAAGGGACTGCTGTTTACATCAAAAAGATGGGCAGTGCATCTGTCCCAAGCAAACACATGTGTGAACACACTTACGCACGCACAACCTTATGCCATCTTTTTTTTTTTTAAGTGGATGTCAGCTTGAATAGGGGACATCAAAGCTGAGGCCTTGTCGTCTTTCACGCTTATGGAGCCACAAAGCCCCACCCTGGGGTTCTTGTCCCGTGAAACTCGGCGGGCTGCTTGAAAGTGGCTCTAGTCTAGCCTTTGCAGCAAGAAAACAGAGAGACCTTCTCGCACTGAAGGACCGAACACCTCCTCCGGAGCTGTCACGTCTATTCTGCTAGAAAACCATTGTGCAAGTGGCACCTCAGAGATCCCCGCTTCACCTTTCTTTTTCCTGCAAATAGTTGCCGTTTTAGGGCAACAGGGTGCTGCTGAAAATGAAAGAGGGGAATCTTGCAGACAGTTACTGAGTGAAGACATCAAACGCCTCTTGTTTGGCTCAGCTCCCTGTCTTTCCCACAGTCCCAGGTTGGCCCCAATTTTTGTGCAAGGAACATGCCGTGCCTCTGCACTTATGCTTGGCTATGAGATTGGGAAATGTTGAGAACTGTATTCACTTGTAATTGAGTAAACGTCACGTGTGTTAACTGCAAAGCTCCAACCTGCTAGTGTCGGAGGCTTCAGTTGGCTCAGAGTGGCTCCCTGTACCCTCAACTTGGGGGTATTTTCTGAGCTATCTGTCTGTGATGTGCAAACTTGCACCTTGCGTGTTTGAACGTATGTGGGAACTCATGCATGGGGCTGTGTTTTACTGGCACAGGCTGTGATGTCCACAATACACAGAACCTGCGGTTTCTAAGTGGCCAACTCCTTCCCAGAAGTGACATGCTCTCTGGCCGCTGTCCAGAAGCTCTCTAGCCCAACAGGCTTGATGGAGCTATATCAGATGTTTTTTTTTTTTTTTAGAAAGCTCATACAGATGATCTTGGTCTGTGGCTCTTAAGGACATAATTGTTTGGGCACTATGTTTACATGCATTGACATGCATTAAAAGCTCATTTGAGTAGGACTAATGTGATGATTCCAAGTGATATTTGCACATTTGGTCAAACAGACCTAGTCTTCCAGTGTTATTAAGCACATTTAAACAAAAGTCTGTTATGTTGTATATTATATTACAAACTGGTGTTTATCATTCCATTTTAATGAATAACCATAATCGTAAAAATGTTTGTAGTGTAAATAGTTTTACAGTTTACAGTTTATTCTTCTAGTTATTTACCTACACTGGCTTATGAATTGTAAGTCTTGTATATTGAAAGAAAATCAGGCTACAATTGCCTCTGAAAGACAGAGAGGATGTACAGTGTGTTATTTAGTCATTTAAAAATCAGTTTTACCAGCCTTATTAGTGGCCAGTGCGTCAACATATGGGCGTCCCGAGTTCAAATCCTGGCTTGAGGACCTTTCCCAATCCTGCTCCCCTCTCCCTCCCACTTCGCTTCCTGTCTGCTCTACACTATCCTATCATTACAAAAAAAAAAAAAAAAAGTTTTAAGCATTGTATCATGATAAAGATGAAGACTGTAGCTCATCTACTAACTCAAATTTGAACTTTGTTGTCCATATATTCTCTTTTTCATTCTAGAGTATGAGACATATGTGAACTGTTAACTTCTGAATCTTTCATGATGTTATACAGAAACTATGCTTTGGAAGCCAACTGAATGCATGCAAACATTGCCTTCGAGTTTTTGAGTCAGTGTTTCTCCTTTAATTTTTTGCACAATTTTTGTTTTTCTTTTGCTGAAAAGCATGGCCTCAACTAGCTCTCTCTTAATAACAGTCTCTGTAGCATGAGCGCTATACAACGATGTACTATTTTTGGAAAAGGGTGGTATTTGTGGGTTTACGCTCTGCATGTATGCTGATTACAAGGCAGCTCTGACACACGACACCCTGCTGCATGGTCTGTGGTTCAGCCCAAATATCAGGCACCCATCAGCTGTGGCATGGGGGACACCACCTCTGACTTTTTATAGTCTGGGGTCCCTGCCCCTAAAAACCTCAAGTTTACATTGGCAGCACAGTGCAGCGCATGATGTTAGCGCCTAACCTCAGATAGAACAACCCATTACGTATTGGTTTGGAAATGGAATAGAGTGAATTTTCTTTTCTTGGTCCAAAATGGCAATATTTCTTGGCGACGTATTGTGCAAGTGTCTTGTTCACAAAATAACATTTGCTCATATTTTTTATGTATCATTCATCCAAAACAGTTCTCCCTTAAAAATTTCTTAAGGGAGTACAACAATGTTGGAGGACAAGCATAATGTTAACGTCATCATCAACAAATTATACATGTAAAGTAGGTTTTGTATTTTTATATATATATATATATATATATATATCTAAATATAAATACTTTAGTTATTTTGTGATTTCCAGCATGTGTTCACTATAATTTGTATGCAAAAACAGTTTGAACTTTCTGCTAAACATCTCTTTTTGAACTGCACCGATATATAATGTATGAGGCTGAGTACATGATGACAGAACTGTCATTTATGGGTGAGCTAACCATTTTGAAGCTAATGCTAAATGATGTAATTTTCCTTTACATTCAGGGATGGACGTACATCATCGCCGTTTACTGCTTGGCCCTTTTCATCCAGCTAACAATGCATCAAAAATAGACCTACAGCATTGCCTGTAAACACTGTAATCAGTGTCTACCTCTACAGATATTTGTAGTGATAACATTCTGCGTCCCTCTTATTTGGAGACTGTGTTTTCCGACTTGTTTTTGTCCTCTCTATCCTACCTCCCATCTTGTCCACATTTCTTCTTCTCCCTATGAAGTGTATAGCTGCCGCTACGCTCCACCGAAAAGATTGTACAAGTCTATATCCGTCTGTGCCTGTTCCTTTCATTCTCTCTTTTTATTCTTTGAACGTCCACACTGTCCCGGCTCTGGTTCTTCCAGATGGTTAGGATAAGAGACACCTGCCATGTTCACAATCACCTGTTTTGGTTCCTTTGGGATAAGCCCTTTGCTGGAGTGCCGCCTAAACTGTTTGAAGACATCTTGAACAATGATTAAAAGACAAAGCAATGCATTTTTAGGAGGTATCTTGTATTAAATATGCTTCAGTATTTCTGCCTGTTCAGTACTAAGAAGCATTTAGATTCTTTATGTTGTGTCTGGAAGGGTTTGGGTTTTTATCTCTGCCTTTTGTGCAGTATAAATCGTTTTAAATCCTCTGGATCATCCGTAATATTTATCTGTGTTTAGCCAGGGTTGCGTAGTAAACCTTGACATATCAGTACACAACCCAAACAGATTGCTCACCTTCTGCTAATGATTGTCAAATTTTAACAGGGTCGTGCCCTCATCAGTAGATTAGGTGTTGTCTTTAACCCAGAGTTGATCTCTCCTGTCCCAGGTTTGATTTGTGTTGTTTGAGGGTTTTTCTTTTTTTTATTGTTGCTTTGTTTTTTTTTTCATTCAGGATGCCAGAGGCAAGTGGGTCTATCACGGTGCAAGGCCAAAGTTTGTTCTTACAGCGGCTGGTACTACTGCCCAAGTTGTCACCAGGACAACCTCTTCCTTATACCTGCACGTCTACTGCACAATTGGGACACTAACAAACACAAGGTACGTGTTTCCAATCCATATCTTTAGTATCATTAATAATTCTGTAAGTTTTCTTGGTGCATTTGAGTTTAGAAATCAGCACCCAGCAAAAGAAACCAGGCATCCAGAAAAAGCTGTAAGTGATGATGATTGACAACACTGTTTTTGTGGCTCAGGTGTCAAAACAAGCGAAGGAGTTTCTGGAGTTTGTTTATGAGGAGCCCCTGTTAGACGTCCAGCAGTTAAACCCGTGTCTGTATGAGCATTGCGAGGCATTGGCAGCCATTCTCAAATTGAGACAGCAGCTCCAGTCTCTCAGGGCTTACCTCTTCAGCTGCCGGGCCACAGTGGCAGAAGACCTTCGCCGCAGGTGAGCCATGCCAGAGAGTATGAATAGGAAAGATATAAAAAGGAAAAGTGAGAAATTTTCATGTGTGTTTTTCCATATTTGTCATCCTTTTCTATCTAAATGCCTGCTACAGATGTGAAAACGCAGAAAATCAAACCTGAAAGTTTCAGAGGCAGTATGTAAATGTGATTGATACAAAATGTATTTTAATTTTTATTTTTACATGCAATAATTTTGGATGTAAATGTGTGCTATTCGCTTAAGATAGGTTAAACATACCAAAATTGTGCATTTTCATAATGTATGTGAATCAGCTTTGAACTAACGTTATTCTGCTTTGTTAACCAACCACTGTGTGTAGTGAACCAGAAGATTACTGAATTATTGATTATTGTCAGTTACTGCAGTATAGTGGTCGACCAGTAATGATGTTTCCATAGGAAATGTGACTGTTATGATGTTACACGATTTAATGATAGCATGTCATGTATTTAAAATGGCCGATGTTAAATGGGTTAGTGAAACTGATGTAGTAAGAGCAAAGCTCACTTAGAAGAGTAGAAGTATCAAGTTGTTAATCATATGTGTGTGATTTTGTTTTTTCTCTTGTTAAGAGCCCGCTTAAGAGACTGTATTGTCGTTAGTTACACCAAAACAGTTGGAGTTATAAAGTCAGTAAGATAAAGTAAGTTCAGAAATATTTCATTGTTATCAGTGCATGAGTGTATAAATATTTCCTACTTGTGGTAGTCCAGTGATTCTGATTACAGTGTTTGATTTAGGCCAGCAGGGACACACACTGAGCTTTCCCTCTTCCATCTGTTTTGTAGATTTGTAAGATGGTACTGGAAGTTAATATATTTTGGAACAACATAAATATTTGTGAAGTCTTGCATTGCACATAAAGTAGTGGAAGACTGCCGCTGGTTGCATTTGGTTTGTTGCCCTGGCAGTATGTACAGAGGGAGCTTGGTTGTAATATATGTATTAAGCATGTAGCACTAACAAAGTATGAATTTTTAAAAGCTGTTTCAAGGAATGCATTTGGTTGCTGGGAATAAGGTTGCTCCTTAAGCTGATCTTTAGTGGATTCCTAAGGGCCAGGTTCAGTGGGAATGTGAAGGAGCTGTGTTTATGTGAAGGTTTCGGCACTAAAAGGCTTGTCTATGTGATGAATGCTTCATGCTCTTTCCAGGGTCAGTGTGGAGACCACGAGATTGTGCTAAGAGGCCTTAAACATTCACACCATGAGAGACAAAAGCGTGCACAGCTCTGTGATAAAATATTACATACTGGAAAGCTACCTCCAGCTCTTCCTCAAAAAATGGCTCACCTCCTTTTATATTGACAGTTAATCATTAGAACAAGACAACTGTTTACTTAATTTAGGGATAAGCGGATGTTTAGAAAGAGGAAAGTTTTAAATGGATAGTTCACACAAAAATGTAAGTTTTATGATAATTTACTGACCCTTTTTTCATTCTACGTCTCTTTTGCAATCTTGTATATTATCCTATGTATATATGTATGTGTGTGAAATTAAGTTGTGCATGTTTGTAGAAACACGAGGTTGAGAAAATAATCATAAATGTTTCATTTTTGGGTAAACTAAGGGGAAAATGCAGTTTATTTATCCTTGTCCGTGAAGAAACATCCTTGGATTGACAGTGAAAACTCTTTTTGTGGTGAACTTTCCATCTTTTTCTATTGAAATAAAGTATGGCAGGCCAAAAAAACCCCAAAAACCTTCAGATGTTGACTTAATGGTGTTGCTAATGCACTCTTAGCTACACGTTCAGAACACTGTTTGTTGTTTGAATCACTGAATTATTGAATGGGCCAGTACCCTTTCCTATGTATTGGCTCCTTTGAACTCCATGGTGACGTAGAAGCGGGATGGCCGTTTGAAGTGCAGACGTGAGGGCTCTAGCAAAGGGAACCTCAGTTTGAACTGAAAATCCTCTCCGAGGTTCATCTCCTTGGAGCGGTCCCAGCTGCCTACTGAGCGGCGACTTTATCTGGCCGCTGTGTTTACGGGGTGCAGCAGCGGTGACCCTAGCAGGAGGCAGGGCTAGAGGGCTAGTGTTTATGGCCAGGCTATTAACAGGCATCAGGCTAATGCTTTGCTTTTCCAAACAGTGTAGGATTGATGAGGGCGGTGGCGCTAAAATATTACCTTAGCCATTCATTGCCCAGCCGGGACACTCATCAGCGGTTGCGAAGAGGCCCACGAGTGTTTACACTAAGCCACAGAGAGAAGGGGGAGAACTGTCACAGTCCACACTGTTGAGTCTGATCTAATGCACCTCACTGATTCACAGGGGCATCCACACGCATGCTTATTACCTTTGTCTGTACCTTTCATTAGTTTTCCCTCATGTCTGGGCTCGGGAAACGAGAACCAGTTTTGAAATGCAATGCTGTTCATGGAAACTGGAACGCTGTCACTGGATCTGCAGTTTGAAACATGCAACATAACCAGTATAGTCCATTTCCAGAACTATTGTGACCCAGATCTTTTTAGTGAATCTTAAGCAAACAATGTGACCATTGTAGTTCATTTGTTGAGTGAATTGTTCTTAAGATTTGGTTCTTTTTACTGAATCAAAACCACAGGACAGCCAGTGTAAATGTGGCAGTATGTAAATGTGATTGACACAATGTGAGGTTGTATTTATTTTTTAACATGTGAAAAGTTTGGACGAGAATTTTAGACTGTGTGCAAAGACCTTAAGACTTTGCATAGCTCATCCAAAAACGCAAATTCTGTCTCACCCTATATTTATTCCAAACCTGTATTAATTTTTGAATAATTGAATGAAATATGTTATATACACTACTGTTTAAAAGGTTTGTTGGTGGTAAGAGTTTTTAATGTTTGTTTACTCAGGCTGCATTTATTTGATAAAAAATTCTTTATACTGTAACACTATGGAATATTATTACAATTCAAAATAGACATTTTATATTGCAATATTTTTAACATGTAAATTGTTTAGGTGTTGGCAAAGCTTAATTGCCAGCAGCCATTACACCAGTCTTCATTTCATATCATCAGAAATCATTATTATATACTAATTTGATGATCAAGAAACATTTCTTATTGCCAGTGTTGCACTGATTAATGTTTGCGGAAGCTAATGCATTTTTTAAGATTCTTTTAAAATCTGAAGCTTTTGAACAGTAGTGTAGTGCATTTTTGTTTGTTTAGTGGTGTTGTTAATACATAGTTAACAACAATTATTGGACTGCATATCACATCTTAAACATCTATGCAAAGGAGTAAATGTACCCTTTACAAGAACTGCTATATACATTTACTCATTAGTATATACAAATGTAAACCAAACGCATTAAAGTCTTTATGTTCATTTGTTGTAATACTTGGTAGTATAAAATTTGCACAATTCTCTGAGTAACTGCTACAATAACTCTGTTTACATAAATATGGTGCCTCTAAACTTTTCTTCTTTGTCTGCTTTTGACCAATCACAGACTGCAGCATATCCTACAGTTTCTCTGCCAAAAAAAACTACCTATCCACAGGCAGTCAAGAGAAAAGAGAAAAACCAACATACAGTCTCTTGCTTATGTGCTTGCCACCCTCTGATTACTGTGGCTGGATTTGGTTCTCTTTTGTTCGACAACAACCCCCTTATCGCCTGGTTACCACCACTGTAAACACTTATATGTATTTACCCTGAGAACGGACAAAAGACATAGACATGGAGCTCTGCCATGAGCAGAGATGAATTTATGCTCAAGGAGATAAAAAGCCGAAAGATTGACTGTCACCATAACCAGAAGTAAATGAACACCCGTAGAGACCCAGGTTTCTTTTCACACACTGTCCTGACTTGAACAAGCTTGACAAAGGCAGGCAAATCAGCGTAACAACACATCCACAGGGATTAAGTTAGGATTTCATCTTGTCATACAGAAGATAGCGCATTAGACCATGGAATCTTGTCAATGCAATATCTTTTCTTTGTCAGCCTTCCTAAGATGTTCAGTAATACCTCACTTGTTGTATCAGATTTGTGGGTATGTTAAGCTTTGAGCTCTGTGGTTTCCAGACTCTTTATTAGGCATTCATACCTCTCTAAGGCCTCAGATCTGTCAGGTGTGATCTGTAAACACTTTAGTAGAAAACTCTATTATTAAAATAAAGGATTAAATTGATTTTAATTTAAATAAATCTGGTTCCTCTTATCGATTCTGATTCTTTAATAGTCTTATTAATGATTCTTTTAGAACTTTGAAGTACTAAATCTAAAGAAATAATTATGAGCAAAATTCCGTTCCGTTGCTTAATTATGAGAAGTTTGATAATAAATACATTTAAAGGCTTTTAATGATGTTTAGAAGCATTCGGCTGTATATGTAGATTCATTAAAACACCATCTCGCATCAGCCATTGGTTCAAGAATCTGACTACAATGTTCACATGGACATATAGTTTTTGATTCACTAAAAAGAAGCAGCTCTAAAGAGTCTGAGTGATTTTGATTTGGTTGCTTTTTAAATCAAAAAGGATATTTCTTTTTCATTAATGAATTTCGTGAACACATACAAATTGTTAAACTCCTCTGAGAACCATACAACATTGTCAAAACAGCAAATTTATACTCAGTCTTTGTGTTTTAGAACATATATTTCAAAGACATTAAACAATGTGTGTGCTCTTGATAAAGTATCATTTTACATGTCTTACATCAATCACACAACAAAGCAGCTGTCATCAGCTCTATTTGTACTAATGACACCTGCTGCAACTCTTGTCTATTGACCCTTAAGCTTTCCATAAACAAATGAAAAGAGATTTCATCCACAGCTTAGTAAACATCCCACCCCCTGCCTCCATGCCTCAGTTTAGACTTAGATTAACACCGTAATGATGGCTTGGCCTAATGAGGCCTGAGGGATGAGCTGTGAATGGGGTTGCCTGGAGTACCGCCATGCTTCTCTTCAGCCAGCAATGAGATTATGGCAGTGAATGAGAAAAATGGAGATCCACCACAATCCCCAAAAGCTGAAAAATGAGGTGATGTCCAATGATGTGCACATCCAAGTGGGCCACATGCATCAATACAAACTATTTTAAATCATATGTGACTTTGTATATATATAATATAATAGCTGTATTTACTCCTAAATGCCCCATTATAGCTCAAAACTACCCAACATACTTTCCTCCCATGTCATAATCCCATAAATTCCCTCTCTCCTGTCTCTTTGCTGTGTTTGTGGCCTGCAAGCCTGTCTCTAATTGCCAACATCTGTCTGACGGGTTGCTAATGATGGGCCCAAGCCACCGAGGAAGCGGAGTGGATGAACTATTAGTGGGCAGAAGTAAAGATGCACTGGTTTCCAGTGCCAGACTACTTAATCGATCCAATTTTCCAGCCTTTTGTGGTTAAAAAAAAAAAAAAAAGACTGAATCCTGTTCAAGTGGCCAGCTATAGTGTCTGCACCAATAGCATTGTGTCTGAATGAATTGATTTTTTTTGCATCTCCAATGAGGATCATTTCATTAGAGGGATTCATCTGTTCTGTTTGCTTAGTTGTCAGTGGATATTATGGACTAACTAGTGGTGTGGTAAAAGATGAGGTCGATAACTCACCGTTTTTAATTTCATTTGCTTCTCATAACCACGCATCCTCTTTTTCGTCATCTGACAGCATGCCTGTTGCTTTCCTGGTCCACTCTTTTCTGGATAATTCTGTGGGCCCTTGAGTTTGTAATGTGAGCAGGCGTGGGTGAATGAGAGAGCGAAAGAGCGAGTGTAGGCCCATGGGAGGAGAGAGGTGAAGAGGGCCATAATAGCCAGCCAGATGGAGAGAGAGAGACAGAGCCGCCCCACTTCACCCATAATAAGGGGTAGTGCTTTTAAATGCCTATTTTACAGCCTTTTTCCAATTCAATTGAATTAACCCCTATTTCCAAGCAATTTGGACCCATGTTGTCATGGTTACAGAGGTGGGATGATGGGATACTAGCGTTCCACCTGAAACGGATCTGTATGTATATGTGTGCAGGCTAATGCAGTTATTTTTTTTACAGATATGTGCAGTCTCAATTTTGATTTGAGATAATATACATATGCTTTTCATGCAAATGTGATTTTCTTGCTGTTTCTGCAGGATCTTCCCGAGAGAATACCTGCTACAGCATGTGCACCTCTACTCGTTGGCAGACCTACAGCAGGTAATTTGATCTCTTTCCTCTCCATCTCAGTTTTTCTTTATATATGTACACATGTAAGTATAGGCCCACATGCACCGTTTTCATGCTTATTTCATGCTATGTGGGAATTCTATGAAATTCTGCTAAATGGAATAAAATACTGTAAAATAAGTTACACTTGCTCCAAAAAGTATTAAATTGAAATGTCATTGCACTACATAAAAATATCAATCCAAATGGTATTCACAAGCAAATTAGGTCTTTTTTACTTGTGTATGAAGTTTTTTTTTTTTTTTTAAGAAATGATTTCATGTGGATGTAAGAAATTGATCAGTAAATAAGGTAAAAGCGGTAACATTTACTTTTTCTTTTCTTTTTTCAAATAACCCAAGAAAATATCATGGTTTTCACAAACATATTAAGCAAAATAAAATATGCTTGTCAAAATAAAATAAATGGTTGACAACCATGACATTCATGCTATTTTTTGTGCCTGATGTGTTGACATCTTTGTTCCGGGCCACTGTATGTTCACATTCCTTCTCGTCCCACCTGATTCTGATAAGACGTCATCGCATTCACACACACAGACACACACCTGTAGCACACATCATCGCCATGCAGAGTGTCTGTTCAGTGTCATCTGACAGTGGGAGTTGAGAGGCTGTGAGAGCGAGCTGTGTTTTTCACACCCTTCCTCTCACAACCCTCACTGTCACTGTAGATCTGTATGCACCCTCAGTGTCAATGACACATTAACCTTCTGCTTATCACTTTCTGTTGTAAATCCATCAGTAATAAGTTTAACAGGATTTCTGTAGGTCATAAAAAAAGTCTTGAAAAATTGTAATTTTTCCTTCCACAAATGAAAGTCTTAAATCCATTCATTCAGTTCATAAAATCGTGCTATTAAATGTTGCATAAAAGGATGCTTTTGCTTGCTTGTTTTCCAATACAAATATCTAAACAACTTTAAATCAAGATACATTTACTTGAGATACAGAATAAAGATATTAATTATTTTATTTATTTTTTTTGTGAAATGAACTGACTTTAGTAGGAACAAGCATCTTTCAGTGACGTATGAAAACTTGTTTAACTTTGGATTTGTTTAGAGCCCACTGGGAAATATTTGTCCTTTTTTTTTAAATCATGAATTCATTTTTCGTTTTTAAACTTTTCCCAGAAAATATCTTAATTTAAGCTTTTACATTGAAAAACAAAACAAAAGTATTTAGTACAATCAGTTTTGTGCAGTGGGATCAGAAGTACAGTAAACGTTTTTTGTTAAAATTAATTAAAAAGTAACTCTTTAGATATTTATATTTAGAGAACATATTGGCACATTGTGTTCCCTTTTCATTTATTTCTTACATTTTCTTTAGTTGGTCTTAAGAAGTCTTACATTTGCCTTCATAAAACTTGCAGAAATCCTGGTTACAGCTCATACTTTCAATCATATTTTCTTATTGTTGGCTTATTGTAGCACCAAAATTTTAAATTGAACTACAATTAATGTACATGTACATGCTTGCATTCTTTAAATAACTATATATCAAGAATATATGAAACTGTGCTCTCATATATCCCTCTCTTCTTTCCTAAGCTGCCTGTTATCATGCCTGAATTTTTGTCACTCCTCTGTTTCTTAGGAATGACCCTTGCCCTTATTTTTCTGTTGCTCTCAGAACATCTATTCTCCTGTCCCACATCCCCTCTCCCTTCTGTCTCCTGGTGGGAGTCTGGAGTCCCACTCTGCCCCACGTTCCCCCCACCCAGCTAACTAATTACTGCCATTCAGGAGCAACAGGCAGAAGAACAAAGCGTGACAGTCCTGCCATTCTATTCTTCCCCAACATCCCATCGCCTTACACTACTTCTCTGACCATTTTTTAACATCTTTTACATTCTACATGTCAATTACAGCTTATATATTTTTATTATTTATGTATTCATTTATTTTAAATTTAATGTATTCATTTTTTTTATTGATTTGGTTAATTAATTCCGTTTCTAAATAAATGTTTATTTATTTAAGAATTGTTATTTTTGCCAAAAAAAAAGCAGTCTCTTTAAACCTTTAACACTAAGTGTTGCAAATTGTAATAGGGATGCTTGCTCTGTCTTTTTCCCACAACTCCTTCTCAGTATTGGGTCTGTGTGTCTTAAAACAGAGTACACAAACACATCTAGGTGTTAAAACATGCATAATATTTTGTTCTAAGCTGTTTATTTTGAACCAGTTATCTTTGTCACAAAAATTTGGCTCATTCTTGCATCTTTAAAGTGAAGCGATACTGTTTTCTGTGGTTCTTAAATGCTCTCTGTACTGTCAGTACTTTGTCCCTCTTCTTGTGTGCTTCTTATTCACGGCATTCGCCACAAGGCCTTTATTCTCTCTCCCCCACTGCCTCTGTAAGGCCCAAATTTGAGGCATTTCCCATTCACGTCACATTACTTTCTCTTTCAGCTTCTTAATTGGCTTACCTTATTAAGGAGCCATTTTCTTTTAGTGTTGCTACTTAATGCCAGTTCCTCCGCAGCTCTGGAATGCTCGCCCTCCGTGTCGAGGTCAGTGAATGCTGAACTATCTCCAGCAAGACTCCAAACACTATAGAGTAAAAACAAATGCTCTCCCCATTTACTTTAAACAATTAGCACAGAGTTTTGGGCTGTCTTCTTTTTTTTTTAATGACCCCGTTGACCATATTTGTTTGCCCAGAAGCCAGCTTTGTTTGGCCACTGCCTTTTATTGATATCTCCACTGAAAGAGTAAGAAGAGTTTCACCAAGTTCACCAACATAGACACAAGTAGCATTGGTCTTGCCAACAATATGCACTTAATTGAGCTCAAATGACAACGTTGAGGTCCTCAGAAGTTACATATGGGAATCTGAAACATTGTTCTTTGAGAATACAATCATGGCACCTGGTCCACCGTGACCAATGTATTCACATGGTCCACATATATGACGAAACTTCATGCCGTTTTTTTTCATGCCCACTTCTCAGGAGACCCTGGCAGGCCATCTCTCTCACTTCCTCGCACACGCGGGTTGTAATCCTGTTTTGCGAGGCCCTGGCAGGGAGGGTGTTATCCAAACAGAGCTAACACTCTTTTTATCTGTCTAATCTGGGCCCTTTCTCTGCCGTTTAATGGAGCGGGCGAGGACATTAGGGCCAGGGCTGAGGAGGGGATGAAGAAGTAGGCGCTAAACTGTGGTTTTAGGGGATTAAGCAGCTAACGACAAAGCACATGCAAGACAGGAGCAAAAGGTGGGGGGTTTGGGGGGAGTTGATTTGGCAGATGTCACCCATGCCCCCTGTAATAGCCACAAAGATGCTGTTTTACTTGGCTACATTATTTTGAAGCGTGTTTCTTTTTTCAGCATAATTTGAGTTTTAGAATTTTTTAAGTATTTGGTCTCTCCCTTTTGTTTTAATGAACACTTCAGCTGCAAGTTTGTGTCAAGTTTTTACAAAATTGTGCAGTTAAAGTGCTTGATGAAGCACAAATCAGACATGATCATGTCATGCAAGTGGATTTGAGGTTATCTGGAGTGCATCTTTAGTGCTTCAACTGACCATCTGTATGAATATTACACATGATTTTTGTAATGTACTTGTTTAATGACTAATATTTTAACTCTTTTTAAAAGAAGTAACCCCTAAGCTCAACAGGGCTCCATTTATTTGTTCAAAATGACAGTAAAAAACAGTAATATGGTAAATTATGTATTAAAATGTAATTTATTCCTGCAATAGCAAAGCTATTCTAGCAGTGCAAATGGCATTATGTGGTAGAAAAAACCTATCCAACTATTATGACCTCCCTGTGTTTTAATTACTGTAACTCATTTTAATCAGTCGAACCTGTTGCTGCTCATGCATAAATTCACACTTTCACTACTTTGCCAGTAACTCTCTTTAACAGCCCTTTAGCTCTTCACAATCCCTCCCCATCAAGCCTGCTGCAAGCGTATTCGCTGTTTCACTCACCGTGCCTGCTAAATTATTGAAATGTTTAATTACTCCCTCTGTCAGCATCGATCAAGGGGAGTATATATCATCTTTACCAAAGGACGGCAAGTGTGCTCACCCCGCCGCTTTGATTGGTGGCTTGCAGCGTTTCCTTAATAGCTTGCTATATTACTCCTCCACATGGGAAATGGCAGGGTATTGCCTTCATGCTTCTGTCAGCCCGGTCAGAGTAAAACAGGGGTGTCTGAACTGAAAGCTACTTGATGGATGGATGGTTAAGGGCCCTCCTGGTGCCTCTACTGAGAAAGCTTGCCAACAGCATCACCTCTATGTTCATTGGGCAATGATAGCGACTGCTTTATAGCAGTGTGGGTTTTTCTGCTTTGAGTTCTTCTGGCTTGCACAGGGCTTTGGTGAAATGTTAAGATGTGTTATTTTTTTCTAGTAATGAAATGCTGAAAAGAGAGGTAATGAAAAATATTTTTAGTGCATTTAATTTAAGAATTGTTCTATATTTTTTCTTAATTAATTTTCTTTATATTTCTTATTTTTTATGTCATTTTATCTAGAGAAGCTTCCTTTTAAAGGCACAATATAAAAATAAAGATTATTATTGTATTCGTGAACATGGCTGGGAATCTCACTATTTTTCAATCTTAATACTTAATATAATTTAAAAAATATTAATATACTATATTATAAATATACATCTGGAAAATGTTTGCTATTAAAAAAAAAATAAAAAAATTTTTAGTTAGCTGTTTTTATTTACAATTAGAGGAATCATCTGTTTCAACAAATTTATTAGATTCAGATTTTTTTGTTCATAAATCTTATATTGCCATAAGTAGTATTTGAGGTCTCCCAGTCTCCCAGTCTTAGAGTGCAATACATTAACTCCCACATTGGGTATTAATGCACAAATGCAAGAAATTTGCACTTTTTAATGTACAACCCTCCATTATAACCCTAACTAAAGTAAATAAACATGATCCGGCAACTTTGGCCATGGCTGGAGAGTCTACGTTCCCTGTTCCCACACAAACCTTCCCCTTTTCAACCCATTCTCCCCGTTCATGCTGCGTATGTGTGTGCGCGTGCGCGTCTTTCGTGGGAGACCGCGGTGGTCCTTCCTTTATTCTTTCTTTTCCCCCGAGCCCTCACGTCCCACCCTCCCAAGCTCTCCTCTCTGCTCCACTGTCCTCTCTTCTCCTCCTCCATTCTTTGGCTGGCTCCTTGTGGAAGGGCTGAAGAATGCTGGCAGGGCCTTTAATTGGTGTGCTGCAGTGCTGCCAGGTGTAGCCACTTGTCTCTGCCCCCTTGGTGAATATGCACTGGAGGTCTAGGCCCCTTCCCCTGTCTCATTCAGCTGCCCACAATACGCCTTCTTCAGCGCCCCGCTTTCAAAGACCAGGCCGATTTTTAACTACTCTGGCCGATAAATGGCATTCACATATTATTTTTTGCAAACAGTCTCCCAAAAGGAATTACCCCACCCTCGAGCCGTAGCCAACCCCCCACTTTCGAAGCATTCATTAGTTTTCATGTGGATTCCTGATGTGATGTCTTTTTTTTTTTTGTACTTGGTTCCCATTGTAGCATGTTCTTAAGTGTTTGTCCAGTTGCTGAAATTCTCAGATAAACCTCTAACTGTTAACAGGAGGATTACTGTCTGTTTGATAATGGAATTTGTTTTTGATTTTTGCATAGATATTTTGAACCTGCTCCTCTCTCATAGCTGTTGAACACATTTGGTGAAACCTATTTCATAGCAGAATGGCTTGGGTCATGTTTTACACTTCCCTTGGTTCCTCCTCCATACTTTTCCATCCTATTTCTCTGCAAGTTTAAAGCTTATAGGTTGGCCCGCAAAGAATCTGCACCTGCAAAATGTTCCCAGAAAGTTCCACATCCTCTATTCCTTTGAATTTTTGTTTATTAATATTTTGATAAATTTGCATGAGCTTTTCTGATAAGTCTATTTTACACATTTTGCCAATACATTCTACAGAATTTTGAGATTCTGCCTTATAGGGTGGGCTATAAACTAATGGTAATTTGTCAGCGGTTCGAGATTTTGACACATTTTGACAGATTCCATTTATCACAGTTTATCACCCTCATGTGATGTTAGTTTTAGTTTATAAAAGTTTTAGTTTATATGTTCTATTAATTTTTAAATCATTCAATTGATTTTAAGATGTTCAACTGCTATAAAAGATGAAAGAAACTCAATTTGCTGTCTGATAGATGTTTCTATGCACATACATCTGGAATGTGTGCAAAAAAGCTGCCAGTCATACAGTTTTGTATACTACATTTTTTTTAAATGAAAAATCTCAAGCACTCTTTATATAGTTTGTTCTTATTTTCTTACTGTCTGTTTACTTGTCTTCTACAAACTTTTTACAGTAGTTAGGCTAGTATTAGTGTTTGCTTTTAAAGCAATATTGTGACCTTTCAATAGTTTCTAAAATACTGGCAACATAACCTTATTTCCAGCAAAAATAACTATGCTGTGATATATAGTTAACATAAAATACTGTGACTCATATATTAGTCATATCACCCACCTCTGCATTCCACTTTTGTAATGTATTTCTCTTTCTTGCAGGTCATAGATGGAAAGCTTGCTCCCTTCCTCTCTAAGGTGATCAAGTTTGCCAGCTCTCACGTCTATAGCTGTAGTCTGTGCCGGGAAAAGGGCTTCATCTGTGAGCTTTGCCACACTGGCCAGGTCATCTATCCCTTCCAGGAAAACGCCACCAAAAGGTGAGAACTGTAGCCATGGCTTCACCTTTAAATGTCTTATGATGATATGAAAGCTGAGATGCTATACAATGGCCAAAGTAACTTTATAATTGTTTTTTTACTAATTAGTCTCAAAATGATTTTTAGTGGATGCATGAAGTAAGTTTCCCTCAAAGACAAGGGACATCACAGGTGGACATCAAAGATTTTCTTCATCACTGATGATGAT
>JAUCMR010000169.1:8212553-8229624 GCA_032357425.1 Enteromius argenteus | reverse complement strand
TATTGTAATCCCCAGCTGTCTGTCAAATGGTCTGCAGCTCAATGCTGATGATAGTCCTGCCCCTGTCTCATGTTAGTCACACCCAGCGGGCGGTGGGTTGAGGTGTAATGGTGCAGTGATAGGCCACCCTGTGTAAGGGGACAGTTAATCCCTCCAGCATCTCAGCTTTTTTCAGCATGCTCTGCGTTGTCCGCTTATGGCCTGCAGCTGATAAACCGCTCTCTGGTCTTCATACCATCAGTGTGACTAGAATCTCTCAGACTCTCCAGCGAAGTGGAGTGCAGTTCCCAGAACAGATGCTGCTGTTTAAACTTAGCTACTCACACAGCAACACTGATAAAGCCTTAAAAATGATTGGATAGGACTGCTACAGTTACAGGTGCTTTATTTCATATTCTAAATATATGAAGAGTTCATTTATTTATTTATTTATTTACTTTCAGAAATCTTTTTTTTTATTATTATTATTGAGCCAATATTCCAAGTAATATCAATCAAACTGCAGTTGGGTTGTTTTGGTTAAGTAACAATAACTCAATAACTGTGATATGTTTTTAGGATCCTTTGATGAATAGAAAAATATAAACTACTATTTACACTATTATTTAGTTTTTTTAATGAAATTACTATTTTTATTCAGCAAGAATGTGTTAAATGGATAAAATACACTAGTAAAAACTAAATGCTGTTCTTTTTAACTTTTTATTAAATAGAGAATACTGAAAAGAGTATCACAGGTTCCAAAAACATATTAAGCAGCACAATAGTTTCAAGGCTGATAATACATTAGCATATTAGAATGCTTTCTGAAGGATCGTGTGACACTGAAGTCTGGAGTAATGTATCATGCAAATTATGTGCTGCATCACAGAAATAAATTCTGTATATTAAATTAGGAAACCAATATTATATATAATATAATTTTGATCTCAAAGTAGAAAAGGACAGATTAATTAAATGTAATTACATAAATTGAATTGCTGCATTACTTTTAAAGTAGGTATTTATTTAATGATAGATCGTTTCAGGTCTGTTCTTGGCAGTTTGAGCGTGTTTGTTAGTACAGCTGGATCCAGGTGTTGTACTCAGCGCTTCACTGTTTAGTTTATCCAGAATTTTCTGGGTGTGTTTGTATGCACTTCATGTTGTATCTGTAATAGTACATGCTCAATAGGGCATAGGCGTGTGGTCATAAGAGCAGAAGGTGTCTCCACACCCCACCATAAATCCATAAATTCCACAAACCTCCACCACACCTCTCTGAGGAGCAAGTACACATAGCCCTTATGGCTTTGGATCCTTACTGTTGGAAAGAATTATTTATTTATAGAGACCAATTTAAAATAGACATCCTGTCAGCTAGTATTATCTTGTTAGCATGCTTTAGGTTTTATTCGTTTTGGGTGTGCTTCAAATTGTAAGACATTTTCAGTTCTGGTAGCCTGTTTAATTGATAGTGCTCTGTAAAGAGGAAGTCAGATTGAGAGTTATTAAAAGTTTAATGAAAAACAATGCCTTTTCAATGCTTTTGTGCAAAGTGTAGACCATTTTCAGGAATAGACCACCAGTAGTACTTCTGGGTAGCATGGCACAACCTCTTGGCCAACAGTGATCTTTAGTTTTACTCTTGGCTTGGCAGACCAAAAGCTTTAACCACTGGGCTACTACCGCCCATGATGGTACATAGAAATAAATCGTTGCTCTTTAGAGGACTGAGGAGCCCTGGAGTTCCTAATTGTTCTAGTAAAGAAGGGGATTTATATAGACTGGGAACTTTTTTAGCCTGTGTCATACACACACACACACACACACACACACATATATATATATATAGAGAGAGAGAGAGAGAGAAAGAGAGAGAGAGAGAGAGATGGATGGATGGATTAATAATGTTATTATAATTTAAAATATTGGGTTTCTATTTTAACATACTTTTCTAAAGCTGAAATTTCAGCATCTTTACTCCTGTGATTTTTTTTTTTTTTTTTTTTTTTTTTTTTTTTCAGGATTCTTTGATGAATAAAGTTACAATTGAACAGCATTTAACAGTTTGGTTATTTTTATTTATTTATTTTTTTAAATAAATTAATAATAATAATAAAATAATAAAATAAATTATTTAAAATCAAGAAATGATAAATACACTGACTGAACATTTAGGTGAGCTAATAATAAAATAAGTCTAAAAATGACCCTCCCCCACACACTATCCCCTCTGATCACATAAAAGAGGGATTCCCATCCATTTTCTCAGAGCCACACTTGCTGCATTTGAGCCCAAAGGCTACGTCAAAGTTTTGATATTCTAAATATATTTGATCAATGGGATTCAAGTAAATACCAAGGTGTTATAGCTAGTTCTGCTAGCGATTATACTGGTCAAAAGTTTGGACACATTACTAATTTTAATGTTTTAAAACTTTAATGCAAATCTTTTGCTCATCAAGCCTTCATTTATTTAATCAAATATACAGAACAAAACAGTTATATTGCGCTGTATTACAATTTAAAATAATGGTTTTATGCTGTAATATCCCCTTTTTTTCTTGATGTAAAAAGGGGTGTGGGTGTGGGTTTTGCTGCTTCATTTTGAAAATTGTTGTCTTATCATATTATTTGAAATTTCCAGAAAATTACCAAACATTTTCCGCCCCTTTGCAACCCTAATTATGTTCAACAAACAAAATATTAATCAGCAGTTTTCAGCACTGATAATATGTATACATATATATTTGTTGCATATTTGAATGTCCTTAGATGTGCCAAAACTGCATGATCTTTCATGGTAAAAAAGATGAACTGTACATTAAGAAAATGTACCCATTTATACATTTTAAACTTTTATGTACAGTAATGTAATAAGGACATTTTTTAATTAGCCACCGATTATGATTAACCAGCTTCATCCATGAGATGGGGAAAAACGGAGGGCGGTCAAAGACTTTTTTTACATCAATGTTGTAAATGTCAATGAATGTTTGGATCAACCATCAGTGCTCTTGTATGTTTTAAATGCAGGTGCGAGGGCTGTGGTGCCGTCTTCCATGCCGAGTGTCGAATGCGAGCTCAGCCGTGCCCACGATGCGTGCGCCGAGAACTGCACAAGAAGCCGGCATCATTCTGGAAGAGACACGGCCCTCACGACAGCCCTGATGATGAGGTGCAGGACTGCTTTGAGCTGGACACATGAGACGGTTTACGGAGAGCAGTGCCGAGCACGCTGCACCAATGAAGTCCAAGTGCTGCTATATCCAACAAGGACAAGATTCCGTGCTCCCTCGGTGGAAGTGCTCCGTGAAAACCGAGGAACAGAGGCGTTTTTTTTTTTTTTTTTTACTTTCTCCCTCACCTGAGAGAGATGGGCACAGAGACAATAATTCAGCTCCTGAAGAGCAGAGGCTTCATAATGATACCAATTTACCCTTCCCTTTCATCTACCAAATGACAGCCAGGGCCAACCGACAAATACAGTCAAAGTACGCTCACACACTTGCACATAAACACACTCCCACTGACAGATGTAAAATAATGCACTTTCGGGCAGACACACAATCCAAGAGCGATGATTCAAACCAATTTCTGGACACAAATAGAGCTTCTAATCCATTAATGGTTCGGTGAAAATGAGCGCAGCAAGATGGGAGTCTGGGAGTCCCTCCATGCTGTAGTTAACCTGCAATGCCGAAGACCCTTGATCTGGAGCGCATGAAGGCTGAAGATAAACATCCTTAGAACAAAAATAGATTTGTTCTGTTTAACGTTTGCATTTTTGCACTTTACATTTATGATTTGTCCCTAAGTTTCAGCTTTTTATTATTATTACAAGAACATTGAGCTTTCAGTTAGAGCATGTTGCCATACCCGTTTTTATCTCAACGCATTCAGCTTTGGTTTGCGATGTACTGTGAAGAAGGATTGGTGTCTCGTCCCGTCCAGCTGGAGTTGAAAAAGTTTGACTGTTTATCAACACTCAATGGCACTGCCTATAAGCAGCTGAACCACGTTGTTCTTGCTAACCGCCTGGTCCATGATTACAAACTACCCTGGGCCACCAAGCCTCGAAATTACAGTCTAGAGTTCCAGGGCTTTGTTTAGCATTCATACATCCTTTTAACAAGAAATGTAAAGCGAACCCGCCGTGGACAAGCTCATAATTCATGTCCATCTAACCTCTGCTTTGGATCCTCAATGCCTCTCTGCGTTCATACTAAGTTTTCTTGCTACTTGACCTTAGTATTGGCAATAAAGTCACTTCTTTTGCTGCCTTATTTGACTTCCCATTCTTTGGCCAGATCATATTTTCTAAAGTTGGGAAATATGTGCAAAGAAATACAAAAAAATGACTTTTTTTAACAAGAAAACCCCTGTAGTAAACGTAGCAAGCTGACTGACATTTTAGGATGTTCACTTGAATCCAGAATATCACTATTATATGGAATTTCCACGTTTTCTTTTCTTCTATAAGCATACAGAAAATAGCAGTCAGCATCTCTTCCTGGACACCTCACCAGCAAACAGAAACTTCGGATATAAATCACATTCAACATTACTGAGATAAAACACTTGCACATTTAACAGCTAATTGTTATACTGGACTTGAAACATCCTGGTTGTTTTGAAATGTGCACAATACTGGTCAACTGGTCATTTATTGAACTCTTTGAGATGGGTCTAGGTCAACTTACATATCATTTGCTACCATGTTACATTTCGTTTTATGAGAGAATGTGTTCATTCTATTGAGTTTGTTTTGCACCAAGAAGTTTACTTCTAGAGTCAGTCTTAGTTTACGTATGGTTGGTGTGTGATAGGACAATGTAGACGGATGGATGGATGGATGGATGAATGAATGTTCATCTTAGCTGCTCTGAATATTTTGTTGTATTTATTGAATCTGTGTCTTTTTGCCTGCCTTAAAAGAAAAGCCAATGCATCGGCCTGGTGATGTCTTCGATTAGCAAGCTATAGTCACTTAAAAGATGTTTCAGTATTTATTAAACTAATCGGAATATCAGGCTTTATAATATATATTAACATAATCACTTAGTGTTTTCGTTTTCTAAAGACGATGACCTTTACTTACCTTACTATAAAAAAGGAATCTCCCCGGAATCTGACGATCTTTTGTTTTCCGATAAAAGAACTCGTCGTTTTACTATTTTAAGCTTGAGCTAAATGCCCCATGTTTTACATGACACTGTAAAATATAATGGTGTGTTTGCAATCAGTTTGTTTTGAAAGTTTGATGTGTTCTGTTACATTGCATTATTCGCACTGTTCTTTAAAATCAGGGATTCTTAACACACTGAATAATGGTCAAGGAAGGACAAACTAAAAGGGAACTCAGTGGATGTACTTGGTGAATATCTTTTTGTTCTTTCATTGTTTATTTCATATTTGTTGAAGGTGTTATGGAAAGTTCTTTTTTATTCTATTTACATATCGCTTTTGTTTCAGAAGTATTTATTGTATTTATATTCTTCACTGTAATTTCTGTATCAGTTTCTGGATTTTCCCTGTGCTTTCTTGTATTCTGCAGACTCTTCATTACAGACAACCTCTTATGCAACTACAAATATTTGTGTTTCAGTACTGGTGCGAGTTCCTTCCAGTTCTTCTTTTCTTTTCTTTTTTTACCACTGTTGCCAATAAAGTAAATTGCTTAACACGTTCTGATCTTTTTATGCTTCAACACTAATGTCGTCGTTAGGATTTTGCTAACTAATTTCAATTTTTCACAGATTATTTTCTTGGTCTGAATCCAAGGTGGCAGTGGCTGTGGTTGTGGTGTTCTCTTTTAGGTCCTGGTGCACCAGAGAGGGTCCAAGCACTGACTCATGAGCTAATCCCAAATTAAAAGCCACATGCTTGTATCTGGTTCTGTCTGGAGTTTTACCAATAACCACTGGACCTGTTAGAGACCACAGCATGAGGCTTCTAATTTTTGCATAGTGGTATCAGCATATAAACATTTGAAATTCAGTCTAGTGATATCATGATTCTATTGAGAACCATTACCATGGAGGTATTTTTTGTCCAACCTATCCAGGGCTCAACAGTAAGGGCCAGTGTGAGTTCTAGCCAGATGACTGAAAAACACTGAAAATTCATTAAACTTAAACATACATTTTTATGCCTGTTTTTTGAGATGTGTAATACATATTTTTTTTATATATATATATATATATATGTATTTTTTTTTTCTCTACATTTTGCAAATTCTGCTGATTTTTCCAGTTAATGTTATTTAGTTGCATAACATAAATGAGATTTGTTCAAATTGCAAAAATGACTTGTGATATAAAATAATAAATAAAATACAAAATAATACTTTTGTAATTAAAAATCAATATATTATTGTCGAGCCCTGCTATATCTTTCTTCTATTTCTCTTATTTATCCTGCTGAGTTTTTAACACACACACATATATATATATATTTATATATATATATATATATATATATATAATTTAGCCATAAATATTTTATGAAATACAGAAGCTGGCACGGTGAAACAAACAATATACTTTTAAAAATGAACATAAACTGTTTTTGGATATTTCCCACTTTTTGTTCTTATTTTTAATGAATACAAATATTTTTAAAAAAAATTACATGTTTTATTCAAGCTAAATATTTTACCTGTTACATATAAATATTTTACCATACGTATGGTGTCGGTGGGCATCTGCATGATTTTTTTTCGTCGCATATTTTGTCTATACCATATATTCAGTTGCATCACCTTCCATGTGAATGAAAAAAGTACCAGACTTGTTTAATATTTTTTCGCAAACCTTTACCGATTCTTGTCTGAGTGATGTCTCGCTTAAGCTAATGGCTGGCCACCCCAGACGCTTCCTCCCTGGTTTACTTTTTCAACACTTCCCTCATGTTTTTTCCTCCTCCCCTGCTTTTTTTCCCCTTCTCTTGAAAGAGAACCGTAATTTGTCCTGGCCTTAGAGAGCTCTAAAGCCTTTCTCTGACAGAGAATAATCCACCAGGATCCAACCACTGTCGATGGGCCAGAACATGCCAAGTCTTCCCTCCTTTGTGTGTGTTTTTGTGTGAATGTGCTTGTTCACTCACTCTTAAAGCTGGTTTTGGAGCCCGGGCTTAAAATCGAGGCGTCCTGCTGATCCCGACTCCATTACGGTCTTAATGTGTGACAGCTCAATGCAGAAGATGCCTTTAAGATGGGTGTTTTCACACATATCTGGACTTGTCACGTCCTTTTTTGGAACAGTGAAGATTTTTTTTGTGTCAAGAGGATGTTTTTAGGGATATGCTGTGATTTTGTTTTTGCACACAATGCACAATAGGTGAATTATGGTGAAGTTGTAACTCAAAGAAAGAGAAACAACACTTAAGATGCCTTGTTTATTGATTATCAAAGCAGAATTTCGATCAAATCTTTTTTTTTCATCAAAAAAAATAGTAATTGTCCCAAGGAAAACATCTTTTGTAAAAATTTCCAGACAAGCTGAACAGTCCGTTCTTTTGTCCGTCCATCTTCCTCACAGTACGAGTCTCTCTTCACACCTAACATGAACTGGCTGAAGGGGCGGGAGCGTATATTTGGTAGTTTGCGCTCTGCTTATGAGGATAGCTGTTGTTTTAGCAGGACCGTGTGAATGTGTGTGTGAGCTGCGTGTGCACGGTCTGACTCATTTGCCTGTGATTTGTATTGAGGAGTGGGCAAATTGAACCTGAGTGTTGGTCGTGCTTAATTGTCGTCGCCAATTAGTGCATTGTTGAAAGCCACAATGGCTCCACTGTAGCGAGGGGAACGTTCTCCTTTGTGCTTCTCCAGTGGCCCACAGGCCAGTCAAGACTCATTTAGGACTCTGACAACAAGGGGCCAGAAATGCCATCAGAAAAAGACAACAAAAGGGCGGTTTAAGGAGAAAAAGACGAAGGCAGAATGGAGACAGGAGGGGTGGAGACAATAGTGACCAGGGTCCAGTTTTCGTGAAAAAGGGGTTAGAATGTCTGATTCAACCCCCTGGTTTCTAACGTCCACCTGCCGCATAAAGACACGAACCCACGATCAGCTCAGTGCTATAACAAGCCTTGACTTCAGTTGTGCTTTCTCAAGTTCTCCTTTCTTATTGTAAGTTACACACGTATAGTGTCCATGTTTAACAATCAAGCTATATATATCATATGATTTATTTTTATATAAATATACAAAACAGTACATTGTGAGTGTATACACATTATATGGACACTTAAGCCACAAATAAAAAATGTATCTTTGCATTAAATAAAATAGGGATGTTTTTTGAAATGCACTCTTAAAAATAAAGGGACATAAAGGTCAATCTTCACAGCAATGCTATATAAGAACTATTTTGGGTTCCACACAGAACCATTCAGTTAAAGGTTCTTTATAGAACCATCTCTTTCTTACCTTTTTATAATCTGAAGAACCTTCTTTCATCACAAAGAACTTTTTCTGAAATAGTTACAATAGCAGTTGTAACGGGGCAGTCGTGGCTTGTAACCCAAAGGTTGCGGGTTCGAGTCCCAGGTCCGGCAGGGATTGTGGGTGGGGGGAGTGAATAACCAGTGCTCTCTCTACCTTCCACAACTGAAGTGAGACCCTTGAGCAAGGCACCTAGTATGGGAAACCATACCTGGCCACATGTCACGTCCTTTCCTTTCCTATTTGCAAATGTAATTTATTACTCCGGTCTTCAGTTTTGCATGATCCTTTAGAAATTCTTTTAAATTCTAATATGCTGATTTGGTGTTCAATAAATATTTCTCATTATTATCAATGCTGAAAACAGGTAATACTGAATATTTTTCTGGAAACAGTGATAATGTTTTTCAGGATTCTTTTGTGAATAGAATGTTAAACAGCATTTATGTATTTATTCATTTATTTATATGTTCTTTCATTCATGTATATATATATTTATTGTCTTGCACCATTTTGATCAATCTGAGCAATAAAAGTAGTTAATAATAATAGTAAATTTCATGTTTATTTTCTAAAATCTAAAATAATTATAATTATAAATATTGTTTGCAAGTTTCTTTTTTTCTTTTATTTTAACGCTGCAGTTTTACAGTATTACAGCATTTCATAATCACGTTAAAAGAGCTTTTCTAGTTCCATATCCTATCGCTGTACTTCACCAAAATACAACAAAAGCATCCCATATCATTTCTTCTTCTCGTGACAGAGAAGCCAATGCAGATGAGAAAAGGTCAATTTGGTGAGATTGCATCACATTGGCATTTTGTACGAATTGTCCGTCCACACACAGACACAGATTATCAGATAAAAGCATTTGCCCAAACACAGGTTCAGGCATGTAAAGAAAAAGAGGAGGGAGTGGAAAAGAGGAAAACCCAACCACCATGGGATATTTTCATGCCTAGGAGACATCACAAAATAAAGCTGATGGCTAGTATGCACCACACCCCATCACGCTTCAACATCATTTTACACTAACAACGCTCGACTGCTCAACTGAAGTAAATGCAAGACCGATTTATCTCGAGCATGACTGAGACTGATTTTAATCAGGTTATATTTCCTCACACAGCTTTTAACAGACGTACAAGTACAAGTACGCATACTAGCAATTTCCCTATAGCAAGGCCTAACATAACATGGACACAGTATATTGAAAAAAAAGCCAGTTGGTGCTCGTTTGACTCCTTAAGGTGGGGCTTTGGAGTTAATGTGTGACAATGTGCGTAGGTAACCTATGCAACAGGTGCACAAATGGCTGGAAAGATTGATTCGGTTACCATAGTATTTAAGACACAATCAAACATCTCGAGCGTTAAAAGGAAAACAATGTAAGCGGCCATTTGTGGCTGCGTCTGTCTCAATGATTGATTCCTAAGCAAGTCTGTGGCATGTAGAGTTCTGTTTACTCTCGTCTTCTCAGACTTTCTGTGAGCTGATGTCATCTAAGTGTTAATCGAGCATTAGAAATACCTGATGGAGCAGCCAGATTGGTCACTTGCACTTTTAAACACACATATACTGGCACACACCCTGTGAGACCTTTGGACTTAGCTGTGCTGTGAGATTACAGAATACTGAATCAACAATGAGAGAGAGAGAGGGAGAGAGAGAGAGAGAGGGAGGGAGAGAGAGAGAGAGACACCCTTCTGTGAAGAATTCCTAAACATGCTTCCTGTCTGAGTAAGTAACCGTTGGAGTTTGTATAGCACCAGTGCAGACGTGAATGGGCAACAATCTGTGCACTTTACTCTGGATAGTGCAATAATATGACTGTATTTCATCAGTATTATATACAATACTATACATACAGTGACTCTCAGAACTTTAACAGTAACTTAAGTTATTAAGTTAAGTGGTTTTTGCAATGACTTGTAACTAGATGTTCCCAAAATGATTTCTAGAGAGCGTGATGTCATGTTACCTTCATTTACAAAGGTATAGTTCATCAAATGAATTATGAATATGATCCACAACATTTGAAAACTTGGGTGTCTTCATTTTGAATTGTATATCTATTATTATAATGTAAAAACTAATAAAAGTCTTTTTATGAAACATTTGGCTTAAAAGAGTGTTGGTGCTGTCTGTCTTTGAAATAAATGTCACTTGCTTTGATTTTTATTTATCTAATTCAATGCTATTTATGTATTTTTTTATTAAGCTGACAATTTTATTTTATATTATTATAGTATTATTAATGGCTTTTATTTTAAAATGATTAGTTTTCATTTAAATTGTAGTTTAAGTGATTTTGTTACATGCTTGGTCGTTTTTTTTTATATTTCTGTTTAACTTTATTTTTTATTTCTGTTTTAGTAATTTTAGTACGCCAACTTAAACTTATTCCAGGTGACATATTGTCACAATTTTCAGGTTTTTCAAGTAATAATTCTATTTAATTTTAGCTTTTTTACAGAATTGTGTTTTTGGTTATATTTTTTAGTTAAAGTTAACAACATTACAGTTAACAGTTAAAGTTAAGTGTTTAAATCACACACATGGAACCAGAAATTACTCGTTAAGATTTACAACTGTAGGTTCAGTGCTTTTTCCACAAAACAGGACAAAAAACACCTTATTTGGACTCGTTTTATTTGGTCGATGACTCCAAACATCACAAAAATGCAAACAACCTCTGAACTCTGACCTGGAGATGGCATCCTAGTGCACACTAGCTGTTCGCTAACAGAGTATGAGTGTGGCAAGGTGCTCCTCTCTGTTGCTTTCTTTGTCTCGTTGAGGCGTGAGTGATTAAGCTTGCGTTAGGAGTCATTATCTGAGTGTTTGCACAGCTCCGTCTGTCCTGAATGGGCCCAGTGGGTAAACACAAACGTAATACAGGATACACTTGCACAAGAGACTCAAGGTCTTTTCATAGTCAAACACACACACATCAACACACTCACCACTAGTGAAATTCACTCCCCCCCCAAATCTCTGACTAATAACTGACTAATTTAAACATCCTCATTACAGTACAATGATGTATCTTCCCAGTGTATTTTTTAACTAACATAAATTTGAATTTTGTTGATTTGTTAAGCCATTGTTCTAGTAAGCCTAAACATGTAACTACCGCATTTTCTGTTCAATTTCGGGTGTAAACCATGGACTCATTAAGTGATTAAAAGCTTAATTTCACACAATGATAGGAATGACAACACCTGTTACACCAAAAACATATGTATATATATATATATATATGTGTGTGTGTGTGTGTGTGTGTGTGTGTGTGTGTGTTAGTTTTACAGACAGAGAGAGAGATAGATGGGGCCGTTTTATCCACACAGATGACTGTCAGCGGCCCCTGGTGAAAAAGGGGTTGGGGCCTGAAAGTTGTGGGCGTGTCATTGCGGGTGGAGTATTTTCACTCCACTGAACCTCTACGGAGTGAGTAATTACTGGCTCCGCAGCCAACAGAGGGAACACACGCTCTGCCACACAGAAAAATACGGTCTCAGCAAATTAGTAGACAAGTTTGGCGTAGAATTGTGAAGTTTCTTCATGTTAAAGTGCGTGAATAGACTCCAATGGATTGCTGGAAAACACACTGAAGGAAATGGCAGGAAGCACCTGAAACCTGTTGCTCTGAGCACTAATGCGAAAGGTGATTTAATTTTTTTTTTATTATTATACTTTAACAAAAAAAGCTAATTTATTTTTGGACGTCAGGTATCTTTTTCTTATGTTCTTCTCGATTTTTCGGCGTCTTTTTTTTTTGTTGTGAATCCGCCGGATTGCATTCATCGGATGCATTCACCTGCCATGAGGAATTTAAAGCAGATCAGAAAGGAAACCGACGCTTAAAATGTTACTTTGCTACAAAGTATCTGCGGGAAATGAACTTTCGACCTTAACACGGTTTACTCGGTGAATGATTGACCATTTAGTCCGCGGATGCGCGTGCTTTTCCATGGTACGTTCTGACGCTCAATTCTATGTTTATGATTTTCTGTAGAATTATTAAGCTATTGTTTGATTTAACTGTAGTTGTTCTCTTACTCTTTCAGCCCGTGTTTAGGATCATGGTCTGTATGAAATGCACTCACACAGTTGGAAGTGTGCTCGGGATCTGGAATGAAACTTCACTGTGATTTACAACCTTGTGGACTGTGGACATGCTGCTGGAGCAATTAAGGTTTCCTTTTGGGATTTCTTCTTTCCGAAACGCAGCAATAAATTAAAAAAAGAAAGGAAGGAAGGGGAAAAACCTGAGCTGAGAAAATACTCAAGAATTGAAATTCATAGTTTTCCAGTATGAGGAAACCTGCAGATAAGTATCATTTCACCATGGAGACCTCAGGGATGCACCTGGTCAGATTTTGGCTTCACGTTCTGCTGCTGTTGCAACTGTCTCGGCTTGGCGATGCTGCCTCTAAGGATATAGTGTGCGAGCCTATCACAGTACCGATGTGCAAAGGGATCGGATACAATCACACCTACATGCCCAACCAGTTCAATCATGACACACAGGATGAAGTCGGCTTGGAAGTGCACCAGTTTTGGCCACTAGTCAGGATCCGTTGCTCCCCGGACTTGCTTTTCTTCCTGTGCAGTATGTACACCCCCATCTGCCTTCAGGACTACAAAAAGCCTCTGCCTCCTTGCAGGTCTGTGTGCGAGAGGGCTAAGAGAGGTTGCTCCCCCCTCATGATCCAGTATGGGTTTGAGTGGCCAGAGCGGATGAGTTGTGAGCAGCTGCCCATGCTGGGTGACACCGATCGGCTTTGCATGGACAGGAACAGCAGTGAGACTACAACACTATCACCTCCTTTCCCTAAACCCACTCTCAAGGGAACGCCACGACATAAAGCCACTGCAAAATCCGCTCCACCACAGAAATGTGACCGCGAGTGCCATTGTCGAAACCCCCTAGTGACAATTAAACAGGACGCACATCCTCTTCATAACCGGGTACATACCGGCTCTCTACCTAATTGCGCTATGCCTTGCCACCAGCCCTACTTCTCCCAGGATGAGTGTGCCTTCACAACCTTCTGGATCGGCCTTTGGTCAGTGCTGTGCTTCGTCTCGACGCTCACCACTGTGGCCACTTTCCTCATCGACATGGAGCGTTTTAAATATCCAGAGCGGCCGATTATCTTCCTGGCTGCTTGTTATCTGTTTGTGTCGCTGGGGTACATCGTACGACTCATTGCGGGCCATGAGCGGGTAGCTTGCGAGGGCACCGGCAACCAACAGCACATACTCTACGACACCACGGGTCCAGCCCTTTGCACACTAGTTTTCCTGCTCATATATTTTTTTGGAATGGCCAGTTCCATCTGGTGGGTGGTGCTTTCCTTCACCTGGTTCCTGGCGGCAGGAATGAAATGGGGGAATGAGGCCATCGCGGGTTACTCACAGTACTTCCACCTTGCTGCTTGGCTCGTCCCTAGTGTCAAGTCAATCGCTGTCCTGGCTTTGAGTTCTGTGGATGGAGACCCCGTGGCTGGGATCTGTTACGTCGGCAACCAGAGTTTGGAGAGCCTACGTGGCTTCGTATTGGCACCGCTGGTTGTCTACCTCTTCACCGGCTCCCTCTTTCTTCTGGCCGGATTCATTTCACTCTTCCGGATCCGTAGTGTTATTAAACAGGGCGGCACCAAGACGGACAAGCTGGAGAAGTTAATGATCCGGATCGGGCTCTTCACCGTCCTGTACACTGTTCCCGCAACTATTGTGGTGGCTTGTCTGGTGTACGAGCAACATTACAGGCCAGGCTGGGAGCGGGCACTGGCCTGTTCTTGCCCGTCGGAGCGCCAGCGGCTTGGTATTGGGCCAGACTATGCCGTCTTCATGCTGAAATACTTCATGTGCCTTGTAGTAGGCATTACCTCAGGTGTTTGGATTTGGTCCGGGAAGACTCTGGAGTCCTGGAGACGCTTTGTGGCGCGGTACCTCCCCTGTAGGACCCGGAAGCCACCTGTATCAGGCTCGTCCTTGTACAGTGAGGCCAGCACGGCTCTCACAGCCCGAGCCGGAACGGCACCCACTGGGACCTATCACAAATCAGCACCTTCATCACATGTCTGAACATTGGCCAGAAAGCCCTTGTCCTTTATAAACCCTAACACTGTCAAATGAGTGATGCATGAAGTGTGCAGGTCATGACTCTGAATGAGCAGGTGTCTTTTCGACCAACATCAATGGATATGATGGACGGAACAAATATATTATGAAGGATTTTTATTGGTTGCTTCATTTTAGTCAAGCTCTTCACATTCACTGGTCTAATTTGCAAAGCAATGAATCGTAGCAAGCATGGTAGCCATCTTCTTTGTTTCCTAGATCGTGAATGATGGAAAAAAAAAAAAAGATCTCAGAAGGTTAATACTTGATATGAGTCAAGACAAATTGTGGGGGTTGTGGAGATATTTTATTTATTTGTGTGTTCTTGTAAATATACTATTCAAGAACATTTGTGATATCTCAGATTACAGTCGCTCTGCTGTGTTTGTGACTTTATCAGCATTTTACAGGATGTCAGTAGGATCATTTTAAATACCGTCTGCAGGTTTCTAATTTACAAATTTGGACGTAGGATGTAAATAGGTGCTTTCATTCATTCTCTAACCAAGAACACTACTTTTTCGTCTTATATTGTGCAAGTGGAGCTCTAGTAAAGAAGCGTTTCACATTCACTTAAAGTTGTTGCAGGCAATTCTGCAGAGGTTAATGCTCACCGAATGTTCTTCAGTGTCCCTCAACAACCACCTAACAGGTTGTGGGTTTCAAAGCTATCTCTCCACTGATAAATGGATTGTTGGTTAGCATCTATGTGTATGTACCATCTATAGGGTTGTTTGGAGAGTCTGTAGACCTATAGTGTGAGCTTGACTTCCCTCTTGTGGTCAAAGGTTAAATTTTCATGAGGTTCAGGTGTTAACAAGCAGCCTTTTTGAGTAGAAGGCCAAATATTAACTGGTTTCAAAACAAAGTGGAACAACATTTCTTTTGGTCTGTTCATTTCCTTGTCAAGCTTCATGATCCAGTCTTTGGTTGTTTTCTATGTCATTTCACCTTATTTGTGTTTTGAATCAGAAAACCAGCATTGGGTATGCACTTTTAGCAGACAGAATCTGTAAATGTTGTTTTTGTAGATCTGTGTGAAATCGTTCAGTGGAGCATTGAGGTGTAAATGTAAGCATTGTTTGGCTACCTTTTACTGTCCAAGCTGTTGTAGAAATAACTTTTCCTGTGTAGTCTTTAAAATGCCTCATGATTTTGCTGCATGTCTGGTTGTGTACATACTTGTTTGGCTCTTCATATGTAAATCTTGTAGAAGACATGTCTTTAAGAGTCCAGACTGCAACCTTGTACATACGTTTTGTAAAAGATATGAAATACAGTGCTACAATTTTAAAGAGATTCTTAGATATTTATGAAAAGCGTCTTTTACATGTTTCTTTTCTCTTACTGGTAGAGAATAAAAGTGAGGAGCAATTTGTGAACTGCCAAGTCCAAGTTTGGTCCATCATTTATTGTGCTTTTATTTTTACTGCTTTTTTGGAGGGGAAAAAAACAAAAACAAATGGGGTCATTTAACTAAAAAACAAATTTAAAAACAGTGAAACCTTTCTAATGTTTTGTTAGTAGAATGCTATCAATTTCAGTTCCAAATTTTGCAACTGGCACTAAAAACCTGCACTTTATTCATGTATTATTCAAATATAACATAGTTAATTAGCCCTTACTATAAAAGTAAGAGCTCTAAGTGTTGAAATCCCTGGATTCATTTTTCAGTGTAATGCAACAAAACAAACACAATTTCCTTGTAAAACATTCTTCAAACATAAATTCAGACGTGTTACATGATTAGTGTTTATTTAAAATACTCCATCTGCAAATGATTTCAATTAAAAACTGACAGTTCACAGCTAGTAGCCTACATAGTAAGCAAAAAACAAACAAAAGAAACCATTCAGTCTGTTTTTGTCTCTATGTTCGGTTGGGTAAGGTGTAGGGTCTTTCGGCCGGAGTAAGGTCACAGCCAGATGTGGGGGCAAAGAACGAGTTCTGTCCATTGAGCTTCATCTTAGAGTGTTCACAGTTTCTCGAGAAAAATCTCTAAGAAAGAACAGCATTGGATCTGCGGATGCCCACTAGGTTGTCTGCACTGAATGATCTCCTCATGGCCACTCTGCTCAGATCCTTATACTTATCCTCACATAGTCTTGAGATAGCCTTTAAAAGAAAGAACAAATTATATGAGAATTGTTGCAAATAAATTGGCCCGTTAGCATGGCCTTACATTCAAAAATTAAGATTTGTTTTTTTGGTCTGCTGCCCACCTCTAATTTTTGCGCTCGTTCGTTGCTCAATGGCTCCAAAGGAAAGCTCAGGTTGTTGTCGTCTGCTAAAGAGCGCAGGTCAAAGTAATACTTGGCGTAGACGCTGGCCGGCACATTAATGTTAAACTGTAGCAGCTCCAGAAAATGTCTCTCCATCTCATTCCTGAAAAATGGATTATAAGAGTCAAGGACTTGAAACATACAATAGTACCAATGTAAAGAAAAATATTAATAAGATCACACAAAAGCTGTACAATCCATTACTGGCATGTCAAGCATTGACATT
>JAUCMR010000169.1:8192122-8211637 GCA_032357425.1 Enteromius argenteus | reverse complement strand
GTCTGAGAGCACTTGAAGCCCGCCAGCCCAGAGGCTCACAAAGACTGCTTCAATGAAAGGGATGAAAATAGAGCAAAGGGGCAGAGAGGAGAGAAGAGGGACATGGCCTTTAACATACACAATCAGGTAGAACAGACACGTACACACACAAACCCTGTCTGTGTCATTTATATGGATATTGAGACATGAGAACAAACAAAAAAACAAGGTTTTGAAGTGTGTCGCTTCGTTTCTGTTGAAAATCTCGCACGCTTGTTGCAAGGGATATGGGAAGGTATGTAGGAGTTGTAGACTGGAATGAGTTGGCAGAGGAGTGCAGTGACACACAGTACTGTCTCCTGACTGCAGCACATGTTGGATTTTGGATGGTGTGTTGATGTATCACATCATGACGTTTTGTTCTGGATTATTTAGACTGTACAACTGAGCTGTAACACTTCAGCAAAACGGACAGTGACTATATCATCTCACTCACATGTCCTCAACAGTGATGTCTTTGAGGATCTGACAGTAGTCGACGTTCCATACAGCCTGATCGTCCCAGACTTTTGAGGCCAGTAGAATGGCACCCAGAACAATCCTCTTCCAGTTAGATGGGCAAATGTCCAGCTCGGCATACGTCAACAGCCTCTCCAAATATACCTGCAGCAAAGACAGTGGACACGTATGTTTTCAAAACATGCTTCTAACAAAGGCAAATTGAGATAAAGCATATGTATTGCATGTAAATTAGAATTAAGACACTGGGAAATCTTTTAAAGTACATTTAGTTTAAAACCTTTAGCTGATGCAATACTCATGAGATAATGAAAATATAAATAATTTCTGGAAGAAAGAAATAATGAATTTGTCTTGATGTTATTCTAGATTAACTTCTACATAACAGATGTAAACATTTTTATTATTATTATTATTATGTTTTTGATAATCTAATATGGTCACCAAGGCTAAATTTAAAATAATAATAAAAAAATCTACATTTTATCATTTTAATATGTTGGCTTGATGCTAAAGTAACATTTGTTTCAACATTTTTTGTAAATCTGTTTTTTTGTTTTCTTTACTGTGACTTTTTGATCAACCTGATTCATCCTTACTATAAAGAAGCACTCATTAAAAAACATAATAAAACATGAAATAAATAAATATACTAAGCCCAAACTCTTACACGGCTGAGTATACCAATTCATTATATTATGTTGTATAAATGAGCATTAGTTAATGTATTATAAATGAATCTCTAGATAGAATAGTTATAAATTCCCATTAACCTTTATTATAAGAAATACTGTAAAAACAGTTTTGTTGTTTGTTCATGATACCCATTAACTAATGATAACAACTGAACCTTACTGTACAATGTTTTATCGAAATATTTGATTGTAAATAATCAGAAGTGACTGGTTGAGAACAACACTACTTAAACACATGATGATCCATTCTCTGGTGCTCTACTGTCCTCTAGTGGATGTTAGGAAACGGTACCTACGCACCTCCATCAAATATCAAAAAGCCACTGCTATTTCTCATTGTACAGAATAAGCTGGAAGTGGAGCAGACCAGTGCAAAAGGATGCTATTCTCTTACCAGAGTGACGATTGCACACTCGGCTGTGAGCTGTGCAGCGCTGAACAATGTCCGGACGAATCGATAGATGAGTTTGTGTTCTGGGTCTGTGCGGGAGTAATCATCAGGAACCTGCTCCCTCTGCCAAAGGTAGCATTCATACACATTATATACTAAAATGTTCAAAATTCCTAGCTCAACTTCAGGCTAAAATGTGTTTCATATAATATAAGTGTTAAGTTACTACTTCTGTTGACTAAAATGTCAGTATGATGCCAACACCTACTATAACAAAGAGTCCTTGTTATTGTGGCAACAGGGAGAACATAAGCCAACTATAAGAGCTAGGAGTGAGGAAAAATAACTGACTTCTCACAGAGTGTGTATGTTATATGTCAAGTCCCAAATAACAGACTGTTCACAAATGCTTTTCTAAAAATCCATTTCAAATGGATTTTAAACCACATATGAATCAGATCAAATGTGCAAATCGGATTGCATAACATTTCTGCTGCTCAGACTAAACAGCTAAACGGATTTGATGCACAGAAAAAAATAGATATTTCAGCCTGTCTGAACAAAACCAAATAGTGACTGTAAAATGTGCAATTGTCCAACAGCTGCAGATATTGCTGAAAGCAGAAAAGGAAGGGTTTAACTTACAGATAAGGGGTGCATTTTTTCATCAAAGATGTCCAATGACCTATCGGAGTCCCTGAAATAGATTAATAGACAAAACCTTTTTAAAAATCTAGGTCAAATGATGCTTGTGAAAAAGAACCAAATAAAACGTACCTGTTTTTAATGTGATAATATATCGCTAATGTGACACTGAAAACAGAGAACAGAAAGGTGGTCAACATACAAACCCAAAGCAAAATAAAAAGCCCTCCACCTTTTCAATTTGCTAATTATTTTTTTGTGCATTCAAAGGTACGTACTCATTATGTAGCTCATTAATGTGCATGTTTTACTATAAACAATACTGCAGAAATAGTTCTAAAAAAGCGTGCAATAAGACAATGAAGCTTCACTGACCATTTGATTGTGCTTTTCAGGTTGGGCTGACTGACAGTACTATCATCAATGAATATCGTAGAGCAGGAGCTGTACTTCTTCGAAAGCAGACCAGGTGAGACCTTAAAAAAGGACCAGAATTTAATACACTTGCAGAAAGATGTTACTTAACCAAGCACAACCACAAAACAAACTCTTTCACTCACGTGGTTTATGTGATTGCTTTTCCTCCTATCCCGTACTGAAAAGAAAGGCAGGGGTTTTGTTGTTAAACATATTTTCATCAAATATTGACAAACTGTACCAGTGACCATTTACCAAAGTGACTTTCCAGCTATTAACAGTATGGGTCAGGACACTAGTTAATATACAGCTACTAAAAAGGAAGTAAAATCAAATGATTTACTCATTAGATGACAATTTTTGTAAACACTCACCATCTGTCTGTGACTTGCTAAGGAAGATCGTGCTGGCACGGGCATGATCTGATGGGTTGGACTCTAAAGCCAAATCTAGAAGACAGATAATTAATCAATTAATCAACAACATAATGGCATAATTACAAACAATAGGCAAAAAAACATCTAAGAATGGGTGGTATGGTCTGTGTGCAACACACTGACATACAGCGTGCCATTGTGCTATGGGCGTCCCGAGTTCGAATCCCAGCTCAAAGGCTCCTCTCTCTCTCTCCTATTTCACTCCCTGTCACTTACACACTGTCCTATACTAAAAAAAAAATAGTCTAAAATGACTCAAAAAAATAAAAAAATGAATGGGTGATATATATTTTAAAATCAGTGAAATATATTCCTTTCAAAGTGCTAACATTTCACTTATTTTACATAAAATACCATTTGCAGTTTTCAAAGGTTTTGGCTTAACACGTTTGAATCTTATTGTTTTTTATTCAAAAAGACTGCATTTATTTGATCAAAAATACAGTAAAACCAGTATAATTATGAAACATTATTAGAATTTAGTTTTAAAACAATTGTATTTATAAAAAAATAAAATTTTAATATATTTTTAAAATGTAATTTATTCCTAGGATGGAAAAGCTGAATTTCCAGCATCATTACTCGAGTCTTTTGTGTCACAAAAATCTAATATGTTGATTTGGTGCTCAAGAAATATTTCTTATCAACCTTAGAAAAATATCTTTATCACTTTAATGCATCCATAGTGTACTTTTAGTATAGCATCATATTCCATTTTTCCTGTTTATTATATTTGCCCAATAACAAGGCAAAGCCAATAAAAAATAAAATAACTAAAGTTCACCATTGGTGACATAAATAAACATTCCAACAGAATAACTATTCAACTTTATACATAAAAACCACCCCCTACATGGGGGATAAGGTGGTATGTAGTCCTGCTCCGAGCGCTCAAACTGATTGGCAGGGGCATGCTGCTACCCGCTCTGACCATAGGAGTGTGTGGAGTGGGGGCACAATAAGCCTATTGTATGGGCACTGCAATAGAACAACGCGAGCTTACACCCTGAGCTCCGCCCACACCACCATGTGCCACAGGAGCCATGCCAACGGATCAAAACAGACCTTACTACACATTACAAACCATAACTAAATACACTGGAAGATGAGTTTATAAATGGTTTTAAGTCTAAAGCCATACAATTTAAAAATAGTCCACCCCAAATGTTCAGAACTTTAGTATTGAGGATTCTGCCCAGGCCACTTTACTAAAAGGTGTCTGCATCAGCCAATGGAGAGACATTCTTCTGGAGTTAAATGGTGACAGGGTCAAAAGATTTGTGCCAGTGCTGCTAAGTTGTACAGTAAACACACTCTAAGGAGATGTTTGGACAGCTGCAACCATGTCATGGGAGCTACAAAACTGGCAGGAGGTGTAGTGCAGGTGCAGGACAGAAGAATTCTTGAGGAAGTTCAGGGTACCCAGCTTTAGATGACTTTACTTTCGTCTATGGCCCTAAATGTACAATGAATCACAAGGCAAATAACAATGCATGTAGCATTCATAGCATTACCAAAGAGCCACTGTGCCCACAAGTAGGCCTTGGCATTTTTTTGTGTTGTTTCTAACTTCTGGCTGGTCAACGGTTATGAAACAACAGTAGTTCAAGTAAAAAAGGCCCAGATTCTTACCCTGAGCGATCAATGGACATGGGTGCGGGAGAATGCTGATCAATAGGGAGGTGCAGGAACGCCTGGTGACAACGCAGCTTTAGTCCAAGGGTGGCAAACTACAGCCAATTATACGTTCGCTAACTCAGTGATAAAACACAAAGCTAACGTCACACTGCAGGCAAATACAAATGCGTTCCTTCTTAGTGGATCACACATATAGAATAAATCTAAATTTTGAAGCCTTGCATTATAGTGATTTTACTCCACCTCACTTAGTGCATAAGAACACTCCCTAACTGTGGTAAAAGCCCTGTAATGACCTCCCATGAATTACTGCTTTAAAGGATTAGCTCAATAAAAACTAACAGCATTGTCATCATTTACTCACTCTTATATTGTTCCAAACCTGTGACTTCTGTGGAAATATAGAAAGACCAGACCATTTGTGCTTTGTATCATTGTTTTTTTATGAACTATCCCTTTTTTGCATACATTACTGTTCAAATTTTGGGGTCGTAAGATTATGTTACGCTTTTGATAGATCACTAAGGCTACATTTTTATTAAGAAATACTATAAAAAACATTAATATTTAAAAATATTCTTACAAGTTAAATAACAGTTTGTTGTTTAATATATTGTGGTATATATATATATTTTTTTTTTTCTTTTTCTTTTTTTTTCCTGTTTCCTGAAGAAACATTTCTTATTATTATCAGTGTTGACAACAGGTCTTGCTGCTTAATATTTGTCTAAGCAGTGATACAAAAGAACAACGTGCTTTTGAATGATAATTTTGCATCAATGTCATTGTTACTGTCACTATTTTCATTTAATATATCCTTGCTGAATACAAGTATTAATTTCTTTACAACTGAAAAAAAGAACCCAAACATGTGTATAGTAGTGTATGTACTAAACAATTCATTCATTCATTCCACAGGTCTCTAGAGCTCATGTACTCAACCGACACTTCCATTCCCCCACCACCAAAGTCAAAAATAACCCCTGGGGGTAGGGCAGCCATCCTCACTGAGGGGAGTGTGGTGTAGCACGGTGATTCCCAACAAGGGGTATGTGTACCTCACAGATGGATTTTGTTTTACCTTAAGAATATTCACAACTTTTCAGTGCTGCCAGTACTAAAATAAATCACATGAGCAGTGCCTGTCTTTCTTACACTTCACCTCTCTTGTTTTAGTGTTGCTTAAGGAGAAACACTGCCATAACACCCCAGAGAAGTGATTCTATATATGAAGATATGTAATGAGAGAGTTCAATACAGGAAAACTAAAGTTTATTCAAACTTAACCTCTAAGCCCCAAAGGGAACAAAACGTGCCTCATGGAGATTCCCAACGAGAGAGTGAGATAAGGAGAGAATGCAGCTGTCCCAAGATCGACATCACTGGGATGCCAGGAATGCTAGACATTTTTGATAGTCTCTGCCAGCTTAACTTAGGATCGTTTTTATTCTCATGTCCAACATCATCCCAAATTAACCAAGACCTGGAATGTCCCAATCATAAAGGATTAACCGAAGCCGCAGTAGTGGAGTTTGCGCTGCTGTCATATGTGCTTTAAGCCAAAGATGAAGACATGTTGCTCTAAATACAGCACTGGAAGTATTTGTTTGTGTGTGTGTGTGACTATATGCATCTCCCCTGAGGGTAAAATAGCTCAGGCTAAATAAACAGCAGTAAAGACTGCAAACAATCCCAAGAGGCATCACAAACATATCCCAAATACTAACAGTTATCCTTCTAAACATCTCCATGAACCTTGTTTCTTTCAATAACGTTACTAAGCGTAGCTAAATAGTTAAATCTGCAAATGTTACTCAGACTGAAAATGTCACAGGCCACACATTTTCAGAGCAAACCAACAGCACTTAAAGTGTTCAGCTCTTAACGGAAACCGGACCCGTGAGACGAGGAGGTCAAGGCATCGGATCACAGCAGTAAAGTTCCTCAAGAAGATGTGGCACACAAATGTGAAAACACAAGTATAGTATTGAACAGAACAGAATAGACTACACACTAGAATTTTGTGGTGACAGTTAGTGTCATAGGACAACACTTGCAGGATTCAACCCACATTTTGATTTAGTTCTCAAATCTGGCTCTAGATAACCCAGGAATTGCACATTTTGGAAACTAGATCTTTTGCCCACTAGAACTTACCATCGGGAACCTCTCTGTCACTGATGTGCTGCAAGTATGGACCAGTGTCATCGCTCAGGTCTGTGTTGATCTGATAGTCCTCCAGACGCTCCACCTGACGGGGTAGTTTGGGGCTCCCACTGGGGGACACGCAGCAGGATGCTGTATTTCCCATGATGATACACACACGTATGTGCTCTACCTGCTCAGGTGTGTTAGTCTACACTGCTTCTGTCATCAAATGTGAATCAGTGGATCCAATGAATGAACTCAAACTAAATGAAGGTGCATGAAGGGCTGCAATAAACACACAGAGTCAGCATTTACTTGCTGCTTCAGACTCAGGAGGTATTTTACTATCTGTGCCAGTCATATAACGGGACTCCATGCATTTAGACACAGTGCGACAGAAGACCTAAAGCTTTACCGTCCGAGTAATCAATGCAACCGGATATAAGTCACGTGACTGACAGCATATCACTAGAAAATAGCCGTCTGAGAGCATTTAATACGGATTTGTTCTTTTAAATTAGCCGCACATGCTAACTGCTAACGGCTAATATTGATTCATTGTGAATAAGCGAGTTATTAGCCGCCGTGCTAACTGAGATAAACCATCCCTTTAATTCTGACTTGAATGTCCGAATGTGTCCTATATTAAGCCGGTTTGGCGGTTCAAATCGGGAACAGATGAAATAGCTCCTGAAGAACAGACTTCCAAGCATTTATCCGTCATGTACAGGGCAGATCTGTGTGTTGGCTGAAACTCTGGATCCAATAATCACTCAAATCCTCAGGCCTTCGGGCCCGTAGCGAGAGAAAACTAAGCTTTTAACGCACCAGATGAATAAAGTCCTGTACGTTTACGTGCGCCCAATTCAGGCTCCGGGTTTGTTTGGTGTTATTAGATTTTGTCCAGCGAGTCTCGTCGGAGAGTCCCCCTGTTATCCCCTCCTCCTCGCCGGCCAGTGCAGCAGCAGCAGCGATCCGCTCCCCGCCACCACCGCCATCTGCTCCGAGTGACGCAGGTGATGGCCCGCCCCTTTTCGACATTCCATCAATTACGATTGGATGAGGGACCAAAACAAAGTAAAAAATCTGTTCAAGGATTGGGGATTATAACTGTCAATCACACCGGCAAGCTGAAGATTTAAACCCCGCCCATTTACACACCTCTTTGTGAATAGAATGAAATGGAATACTAGCGTACTGCATACTGCACAATGTAAACTCTACAGTGCCTACTATTCTTTTGTGAAATAGTATATAAACTACAGAATAATATACATTTTAAACAGTATATATGCTTTTTTCAGCAAGTGGTGTCCGGTTATCTGAAATAAAAATGGTTGGGTTTCCTTTTTTCTTTCTTTTTCGCAGTGGAATAGAAATGTAAGAGCCTACCAATAGATCATACAGTTGTTACATATTTGTACGTGTATGCGAGTATCTGCTCACCAAGCCTGCATTTATTTGATCCAAAGCACAGCAAAACAGTAACATTTGTAAATATTTTTTACTGTTTAAAATGTTCAAATGTCATTTATTCCTAAAGCAGAATTTTTTAGCATCGTCACATGATCTTTCAGAAATGATTAGAAGTCATTCAAGAAATCACCAAAAGCATTTAGCATTATGTTGAATTAGAATTAGTAGAATTTTATTTTATAATAAATAAGTATGTTACAAAAGTTTATTTTTTTATTTTGGATAAATGCTAATCTTTGGAAGCATTTTACAATTTCCAGTTGAACTCCAATTGAATAATAGCCTAATTGTTTTAAAAATATAAAATCTTGGAATGTCTCTACCAAATTAACATTTAATCAGACAATAAAAAAATGAGTAATCAATGAGAAAAATTAGGGTTATAATGCTTCAGACTCATTCGGGGGTCTAATTCACCTCCCTACAGAATTTACTTTGAAACAATTTTTACTTAGAAATTGCTAGAAAATGTCTCAAAAAAAAAAGAAGCATATGACAAGGAACACATTACATTAAATTTTAATGTAGAAAGATTTAAATTATATTTTTTTTGTAAAACATACTCTAATAACCTGTTTTATTCACAGCTTTGAAAAAAATGAGTATGAAATCAAGCACATCCCACTACAGTATTTCCAACAGTATTAGTATTTTATTAAAGATTTACATCTGTGTACAAAACGGAGGTGGGGGAACAACTAAAAGTATACACAATTGTGTTTTAACAGTAATAGAGTGCAAAGCTTCTAAAAATGTAAGATAAGTCACAGAGTATATACAATACACTTCTAAACCTTTGAAACACTATAAAATCCTACCAGTTCTGTACATAGTGTCCAAAAGGTGAAAGCTATCATACAAAAAGTGCATGACGTGTTTGTCCAAAATGAGTGGGATCAAACATTGCTTTAGATTGATTGGTCTTTTTTTTTATGCATGAAGACAAACACACAGTCGCCTATTTCGGAGTTCACTTTGGCCAGCATGGCAGTAGGTCAATCTCATTGCATACAGGGTACATACAAGAGTGGAAAAAAAAGTTAACGTCACTTCAGAAAAATGAATAAAGATTGTGTCACTGAAAACAGACAGAAAGCTGAGGTCAGTCTGTCCTTCGATGAGCCAATTCAGATTCTTGTGTCAGAATATAATTGGTTTTGTGAGGGAAATCAGTTTGCACGTCAGCTTGCATAAGCAGTTAGACTGCAGATCTGGACCGTGAGCGCCTGCTGTGGAGAGATTGCTTCCCTAATTTGTCACGCCTGACCGCGTAAATGACACGTCAGCCAGACGGTTCAAAGTTTAAGGGTAGCAGCAGATGATGCACTTGCCAACAGATGACACAGGTACATTTCAGTACAGACTGGAGTTGTTGATGGGCATTTTTAATTCATAGTCTGCTAACATCTCATTTAAAACTTTCTGTCCTAAGTGCGAAATGTCATACTACAACCAATGCGAAACCCTTTTGCTTTTAAACAACTTTAAAAGTCTGATTATTGACATTAAAAAAAGAAAAAAATCATCAAAAGCCTTAAACAGTTTGGGTAAACTGAGACAACTTTGTAAACAAAACACAACTTATGTTGATGAAGGCAAACTGTTCAGTTGTTTCTTCTATTTTCAGAAGCAACTGAATGTCAACAAAGGAAAAATGAAACCAAGAGAAATCCTTTTAACATATCTTTTTTATATGAAATAGCTGCCAAAAATGCATATGCTATAATAGATAACATGTACTCTTTACTTATGTTATCACATTATCAAATACAAAGACACTGCCTCCCAGTTAGTGTTGAAATGAAAAATTGACCATATAACAATATCAAAGCTAATGTAATATTTATAAAACATGCTTTAGTTTATAATGCCAGAGATAAAATGTATTGGATTGCATTTCATCCAATTATAGCTCTATGATACACAAGCACAACACAAAAGTGATCTGCCGAATATGATTAATATAAATGTGACGGAATGTTTAACCTGAAAATATATTGTAAAAATCACTTAAGTAATTCCTGACGCTGTAATGTGTATTTTGGTGTATAACTGACCAAATGTCTGCAATAAAATTACCTTTTTATATTGTGTTTGTGCAATCGTTGCTACTGCAAAGGCAGTATTGTATGAAATGAAATGATTTAGGTAAATTTTTGTTATTTAAAATGAGCAAAATGTTAAACTCGAAATATACATGGTCTATAATTTTGTTCTGTATACAATGCACAATATTTCTGTTTATAAATGGCATAGATTCTGTAAATCAGCTTTCATAATTTTATATAGTTTGTTCATATTTAAAGGTAAAAATGTCAACTTAAAACACAAGATCACTATACACCAAATAAAAGTAACAGTCAGACACGTTAAACCTTTAAAAATCTCAAGAGGGAATGATGCCAACTCCAAGACAAAATCTTTCTCCATGCCTACCGTACTATTGAAACGCCAGCTAAGTTATTTTTGTACATTATTTGTTTCTCTTTTAAAAGTTATTGACGACTTATACACCAGCACACTGGAAGAAAAGGTAAACATTTTCCCACAAACCCCTCCTCTGAGTTTCGGTTTGAGTCCAGAAGTAAAGATGGCTGAGAACATTCTTCTGTGTTTATGTCCACAGTAAGGTTTTCAGCATTTTTTTTGTCTTTAATGACATGATCCAATATTTCTAGAGGAGATTTGTGTCGGCCAGGGGCTTTTGTTCAGTTCCCTCACGTACTTGTGTGTTCATACAGGCAGTCTGCAGCAATTTAAAATAAGAAAACATTTAGAAAACATGCGTCCAAGTCTGGCTGACTCGCCCTTTAGTCTCTGTACACGTAAGTCTGCCAGAATGAAAGGAGAGCGGGTGGTACATCACTCTGATTTGTGACAGTACAGGTCTTTGAGTGCTTTGAGTTCCTCGATGAGAGTTTTGTTCTGGTTCTCCAAAACAGCCACACGGTTCTCCAGACACTTGACATATTCCTTTTTCTTTCGACGGCATTCACGAGCAGCCTCTCTGGAGGGGGAAAGTATATTTGAGATCTACTTAGCAGATGTTTTGATGTATCTTTTTGGTCCAAAATAAGTAGTCAATTATCAGAAATGTCATGATTTTCTATGGTAGAGCAGAAATTTACTATGGAACAACCCTTTATTTAAAGATTATTATTATGCTGCACACTATTTGAAGATAAATTATATTGATACATATTGACAAACACAATTAAACATTTTTCAATTACATGAATCCTTCAGATATCACGTCCTTCATCTCTTTTTTCTGTTGTTGACATTTTATGTTAATTATATTTTGTCATGAATATTATCAGCATAATGAAAAACAGCATCTATTTAGGATGCATTTACTATAAATTACAATGCGCAGATCCAATATTTTCAGATTTCTTTTTTGTTTTCATATTACGTGGGCTATATTTACACAGCTTTGCATGCATCTGTCAAATAGCTCTCAATTATTGAAATTAGTCAGTAATCTGTGCAGCTGATCCAGTAATAAGAAATTAATACTTCTATTCAGCAAGGACATATTAATCAAATCTAAGAGACATTGATGTTTAAAATAGGTAAATAAATAAATGCTGTTCTTTGAAACATTTCTGTTCATCAGTGAATCCTTATCATCGTTTCCACAAAAAATATTAAGCAGCACAACTGTTTTCAACATTGGTAATATTAAAAAGTGATCACTTCTTGACCACAAAAATCAGCACATTACAATGATTTCTGAAGCATCATGTGACATTGAATACTGGAGTGATGGCTGCTAAAAAAGCAGATTTCTCATTACAGGAATAAATTACATTTTAAAATATAATCAAATCAAAACAGTTATTTTTAAATCTGAACAATGTATCACAATATTTCTGTTTTTACTGTACTTTTAAATGCATCTTTGGTGAGCATAAAACATTCAAAAAAACTAAACAAATAAATAAAAAAATCTTAACAACCCCAAATGTTAATGTGCGTAAATGAGAGTATCAACACACTCAGAATGTATGACCATAAGTGACTTTACGTTTGCTAAAAAACATGTTTTGGTTTCTACCTGTTCTTCATGAGGCGGACCTCCCTCTTGCGTGTGGCCTCTTCAGCACCTCCCTGGCTTGGCAGGGCTGGAGAAGATGCCATGACCACACCTGGAGCAATTGTACTGGTTGGGGCAGTTCGAATTTGATAGGCTTGAACATCTCCAGAAGCAGCTTTAGGATAGACAAAACACATCCAACAAACAATGAATCAAACGCTGTGACTTAAAGCATAGAATCATGATGAATACCTTTAACATGGAATAGCCCAGAGTAACATGGTAAGGCAAAAAGTTAGAAACAATGTCAAGGCTGATACTGTTTACTAACTTGAAATGTCTTGGTTTGTATCCATAAAATTGTATTGTATCTTTGTTAAAAAAAACAAACAAAAATGGGGAAATACTCCAGAAAATACTCACCTTGTACCACCACTTGATTGCTGGGCACCAGTATCTGTTGACCGTCACTGGTCTGGGCATACTGCAGGATGGTGGTCCCCGGCTGGGTTTGTGCATTGGTCATTGTGAGAGTCTGCAATCCCTGCACTCCATCTGTACCGTTATTTGCAAGCTGAATGGCTCCACCCTGTGTAATGGCGACTGAAGGAGAAACAGCAATCAAGACATAGTTTGGAAACAATTTGCCAAAAAAATTGGTCTTGATTTGGTGACAAGCTGTGCACATGAAACCAAATATGTTGGGAATTATGGTTTAATGGGGCACCAGACATGTTGAACAGTGCTTATAAAGTGGGAGGTGTAGGTCTGAACCCCAAAATATCTCAAAACTTCAGTCATGTACTTACTGTACTGGCCGCTGCTGGTCTGATATATTGGAGTTGGCACAGTCACTGTAGTGATGGCAGGTGCTGTGTCCTCCTCAGATTTCTCCTCTTCGATTCTCGGAACTCCTGGAGCGTCTGATGACAGGTCATTCAGGATTTTCCTGTAGATCATACACAGCTGTTAACTTTAAAATGTCCTTATCTCATGCAAAACCCTTGAAGAACATATACATACCTATATGAGGGGCGTCTAGAAAGAATCTCTCTTCGTTTTTGAGAGTCGGTCACACTGTCCACTGACTCCTGTGAGTCCTCACTCTCTGCTACTGTGGAAATCTGATCAATAGACAATTCTTATTTATATCTGATCATATTTTACATAATTGGATGTTAAGAGAACCGTGTGTGGTGAATACATCAAGAATGAAATGCATCTCGTCACTTGATAATCAGTCATTAAAATCTAGATATATTAAGTTTTTAAGTTTTAATAGTTTTTGTCTTACCTGGACAGTCTGGACCTGTGGTGACTGAATGACTGAAGGTTGAGCAGCCTGAATCACTCCGTGAACCTGTACTGTCTGACCATTGGGCAGCTGCACCAGGGTGACTGTGGGTGCTGTGGCACTACCGTGTCCAGCAGCCATCGTTACCTATCCAACATCACAAACACATTCAAACATCATCTTGTCTCTAATGTCAGACTCTTGATTCATAGTTTTAGCTCTTCATGTTTCAAAATAAACATACTACAATAAGCCCTGAATTTATTTGATGTGCTGTATAGCCAACCATCGATTGTGTTCCTACCTGTGCAAGAGTGGCGATTTGGGCCTGTGTGATTTGTTGGTTCTCAGTTTCGGAGACCGCAGTGTCTGCACCCTGCTGGGCATCGGCTCCCGACTCCATGGTCATCGAGTTAGCTGGAAAGAAACAGGATGGAAAATCCAGCATTTTAATTTTACATTTTTGCCACATGTACAAAGAAACAAAGTGCCATTATTTTGAACTAGAAAAAAAAAACAATCAATATAGCAAGCAAGTGCTGACAGTATTTTTAATGACCATATTCCTATATCATGTCATCCCATTGTAGTACGTGTATATTTTATACAAGTTACTGCTGAACACACTCTTACAAAAAAATTAATAAATAAAATAATTTAAGAATGTAAGTTAATGGCCCACATCGTCCAAAATATCAGGAGAAGAAAGAAACTCAGGTTTGGAACAAGTAAATGATGAAATATTTTGGTGTGAACTATCCCTTTAACATCCTAAAAACACTTAATTAAACTTAATTATAATAATACTTAATTATTTCAATTATGATGTTGTAATTTGCTATTTGCTGTGATTGCTTCATGTGAGCAACAACTTGCTGGAGTTATGAATTTTAAAATGATGACAAGGAGGTTTAAAATAATAATGATAATAAAGATATTATTCATTTTAATAAACATTATAATAATCAACACTAAAATAAGATAATTTGATTTCACTGTGACTTGAGTTACATAAATGATTAGTATATGTTAAGTAATTTGTAAGTAATTTTTAAAATCCGCCCAACTGCTACTCAACCTGAAACTTTGGATGTGGCATTGAAGATGAAGTGTACATACCTGTAAGAGACAAAATTTCCACACGTCCACTGACTAAGCCTTCACTCTCTGTTACTGCAGAAATCTGATCAGACAGAAACACACCATACTGTTGTTGGTATACAGTATACAAAAATGAAGTGATGACATTAAACGTGACATTAAAGACTCAATTTACCAGAAAGAAAATTCTGCCATCATTTATTCACCATCAAGTTGATTTAAACCTGTATAAGTTTCTTTCTTTTTAAAGATGGGTAGAATATGGGTACTGTAAGTAATGGTTGATGGTCCCTACTCATTCAGTATGGAATGACAAAAATAACTATGCAAAAGAAACTATTCAAACAGGTTTGAAAAAACTTGAGGGTGAGTAAACGACAATCAAGTGTGTAATTTTTGCAATGTAAGAATACTTTTCCATGTTAATATATATAAGCAAATCTAAGGTTGATTTCCCCAATAAAGTATAAAGTCTGTGGCTCAGTCACAGTCCTCTGTACAAGTAATGTCAGATTAGGCAGAATTCCTTTCTTCCTTGTCACTGTGACTTCTCTAAAGAAATGTGTATTAAGTTTGATGTAAGTACTGCTGCTTCATGGCATCCTGGTGTCATCACATTCATTTCAATGCTCTAAGAATCACTGCATCCAAGCCAGTGATATTGTAATACTACTTGGTATCAAAATATAGTTTAGTTGATATAATATTGTAACATGATAAGGATATGAAAACCCAACCCAGACAAAGTTTAATATCCACTAAAATGACTTTTCCAGTTTTATAAGACAAGCAAATGAAAATGAAGCTCTAGACTTTCATGGAAAGGGAAGCTAATTTTAGAAAATACAAATATAGCCACACATTAGTTAAGTATGACGAAAATCGTTCCTGTGCTGCAACTCTATATGGAGTTTTAATTTAATCATTTGACATTACGTCGGAAATAAGGGTGCAAATTTCCTGCATTCGAGACAAGCGCCTTTATGAATCAATAAAATGGCCGTTTGGTCTAAAAACTGAGACTGCAATACTGCATGTCCATTGACAAACGTTTTTCCCAGAAACTGCTCTAGTCCACAGCATCAAGTATGCCTTGTCTTTATTTCAAGTAGCTAAATTTAAGATACAAAACAAACTGCTAAATCCTTGCATTTTTTAGGTTTAGAATATAGTGAACCCTGACCTTTGATGCTTTAGCACAGAATACTGGCAGATCTCTCTCAAGACAAATGCCTACATAGGGCAATGCAATGCTTTACAATAAACAGTAAAAATGAATCAAAATCCCAGTGTGAATTTAAAGAGTTTGTAGCTTCTCATTAAATAAAGTCCCAGTGTGTAACCCCAAGGTGCTCTGAAAGTCTTTATTTCTGCATTGGTCTACAATAACATGTAATATTAGAGTGTAAAATTACTAGTGCACTGGCCAGTGATAAAAAATTAAGTACTGCAATAAAGGTGTCATCATATAGCTTTTTTTTTATTGAAAGTGTATTATAATATGCTGTGAATGCAGTCCTGGCTTCCCTTGACTGCTCAGCATTTGTAGATTTTGAAGTGCCTGACCTCCAGGCCTCTTCATCTGGAGAGGAACAGTTCGATTAATTTACCCCATATATAGCTAGCAAGGCTATAGGTTTTCATAAATGTACATGCAACTGGCTTCAGCATTGGTCTTCTTGGATTCAAATCCCACTCACACTGGAGGCTAAAGTTTTCACAGTTGAGGAAAGTGGTGCTTGCAATGTCCCACCACATTTATAAAACATGCTTTTTTCAAATGTAAAATCACAAATAATAATGCAACAAATCAACTGCAAAAAAATATCAAAAAGATATCAGGAAAAGGCTTTTTCAATTAAAAAGATGATTCGTTTTTTTCCTTATCTGCCATTGGTTGAACCAACAATCATTCACTTAAAATTGTGACATTACACTCTTGTTATACTCAGAGAGATACGACCAAGTGAAACAATGCTAGCATGATCCTTAAAATATCATGTTTTGCGATTACACAATTTGAATGTTATATTAATATATAATGATAATTTAAATATATTAAAAATAACATAATATTGTATTACCATTAGTAGCTGTTTTTGTAACTGTGTGTGAAACAATAAGTCCAATAAAGCATTTAAAAAAAAAGAAAAAGATGAGAAAGGGAGACAGCGAGCTCCAGCATGGCAGAAAGCGTGAACTGACAGTAATGTGATCTCATGACGCTCAGAGTCTATCTGTGGTTTGATTGGTCATGCATAGTTCTCCCTCTACTTTTCAAATCCTATTTTCTGCCAGGCAGATTATTCCAGGAAGCATGTAGTTGTTGTGCATTTATATATCTTTACATCTAAAACTATAAGCACGCATCCAAAAGACAGCCTACAGTTATTCTGAGGGAGAAAAAAAATATTTATTTGCTTTTTTGCACTGTAGATAGATCATTAGAAATGTCTTACAACTCATAATCAAGTTGAATTGTATTTGAATAGATCTGTGCAATTTAATACACAATATGCAAAATACAGTACTGCATGTATTAGTCATATGCTACGCATAGAAAGTAAAAAGTGTTCTATATTGTGTAGAATAAAAAATGTATTTTCTTGAGGGTGTGCTATCACAGCCTTTAGAATAGTATACAATGAAACAGTACAATAATAACTCGGTCCTAAATAAAAACTGCAATCTAATCAGGCTGTCTCCAATAAATCGCACAATGCATCAAGGACATCAGAGAAGATTAAATTATTCCTGAATGATATAAGAGTATTACACCCTGAATCCACCCAGCAGCATACATTTTGTCTAGCCAGTGTGTGAAAGAAGCCAACAAGAAAGGGGAAACCCCACATTTATGATCTGCACAGACGCATTGAAAAACCCAGAGATGTTGTGCATCCATATTTCCTTGCATTTTAAATGATCAGCCATGCATCAAGATTTCCCACCCTGGGTTTGTGTTGCTCTCCCGTTTGCCTCCCCTCCCTCTGCATGCAACAACTACAGCCGCCATGATCTCTTTGTTTCCAACGGGCCGAACCCAAACCAGACTCTTATGCCATTCGGGACGAGCCCTTTCCCTCCGGACACTTGTCTCCTCTTACCGATACAGACTCCCTCCGTCACTCTCGAGCCCTCGGAGCTCCACTTTTATTCAGGCCGACACGTAAGAGACCGCGTCAGGCTACACCTCCGTCGCGTCACCGAGAACAACAACACAGAGAACGAGACGAAAATCCGATCATCAACCCCACTGCACTGAGCGAGAGCTGCCGAGAGCGTGGCGGGAAAAGTCGAGTGGTGACGGAAAGAGACGAAGCGCTGCCGAAGCTTACCGAAATAGTGCGAATACGACATATTTGAGAAAGACTTGTAAATGAATCTCGGCAAATGTTTTTAAATGGGAACATTGTTTAGCGTACATAAAGATAAGGAATAAATATCAAAATATAAACGTTTGTTTTACAGAATGGCTAAAGTGGTGTTCAGCTTGCCCGACTGAAAATTCCTTAAATTCCTTTAAAACCAGACAAATGACAGCGTGACCAGTCTTGGATCAGCTGTAACCACTTAAAAAAATATTATCTCTTATATATCTTATTATTAGCATACACTAAATAACAAATAAATGTCCAAATGTAAACAGTAGTTTACAGCTAAGCTGTTTTGCTTAACTGGTAGGCTATTAAAACTTGCCCTGAAAAGTACCCTAAATTTCTTTAAAACCAGCCAAAAGACAGCTTGACCAGGCTTGTATCAGCTGGAACCATCTAAACATCTTATCTCTGGTGAAAATAATAGCTTAAACCAGCACATTTCATTTGAAAGCTTGTAATCCATCATGTGCGAAATATTGCAAAACGTCATGTTCATCAATTAATATTTAATTCAACATAAATTATCAAGACAGAAAAGATAAATCACCCCTATTATTAGCACTAGGGTCGACTCTGACTTTTCCAAATGAATACGCAGAAGGTTGGAAACACACTGTCATTGTACAAGAGAAAAACATCGTCGAAAGTTGTATTAAATTGCTATTACAATATTATTTTTAAATGACAGTATGTGAATTCATAGCACATGCTAGAGATGTTTCACAGTCAGAAAGATTGTTTTCATTTCTCTTTACAGGAGAATATGAAATATAGTGACTTCTGGAGCCACAGTGCAGAACATGTGAATAATAATAATAATAATAATAATAATAATCCAGATAGAAACACTCAACATGAAATAAAACATAACTCCAAATCCTTACTCAAACACTAGGAACAGCAATTATATTCAAATGTAATTCTGAAGGCAGACAATAGAGAACTGTATATTCTGAGTCCATAAATGTATTAGCTGAATGTTTATGGTGTCATGATATTTTTTGTATATGACGTTGATTCAATTCAATAGTTTGCATTTTCAGCAAAATGGATGACTCAATGTTTTTATGAGTTTTGAAAAAAAAAAGCCTCAGAAAATCAACCCTAGGGGCAAATATTCCCCTTTAATAATAATAAAAAAGTTAATTTCTGACACCACAGGTACTTAAACATCAATATAGACTACAGACCATATACAGTATACTCAGTATATAAACTAGGGCCGGGACTTTAACGCGTTAATTTAGATTAATTAATTACACAAAAATAACGCGTTAAATTTTTTTAACGCATTTTAATCGCACTTCTTTTTGCACCGCGGAACGTTTCTCACTGGATGAGTTTCGGCGGACCGTG
>JAUCMR010000169.1:8165949-8192022 GCA_032357425.1 Enteromius argenteus | reverse complement strand
AATATTTTGTTGCTTAAGCTTATGTATTCAGTCATTATTCAATGGTATACTAAAAATCCATATGAAAAAACTTACTTTTCACTGTTCTCAGGTTAATTACAAAGCCTCTAATTAATTAGATTAATTTTTTTAATCGAGTCCCGGCCCTAATATAAACGTATTATACACTGAGTGCACACAAACAAGACGACTGTGAGAAATTCTTTTAGCCATTTTGCCCACAACAGGGTATCTGCTGAACAAATTAAACCAGTGGTGTTGCCAGTCTAGATTCTTTCCACACAAGTTTGTAATGTTCATGCTGGCTGTTTTGAGTCTCAAGTATTGGGCCTTATTCAACATAAGGAGGAATAAAGGGCACTGGACATCTCCTGAAATACACATTTCTCATATTAAGAGATAAATTATTGCTTCACCACCGCACAAGCTGTTTTGTTACTTCGTCTCTATTCTCAATGGTCAGCATTTCAAATTGTATTGTTATAAGTATTATAAGGTTAATACATATGATTGAGAATATTGCAATATCAGCTGTATATGTGCATTATCAATTTATTTATTCATTTATTTTACCTTGGACACAGATGCATTTCTTTGAAATTCTCATGCGAAATCTAATTCTGAACAGTTACATAAAGTCACACAACACATGGGGGCAGGAGTAAACCTCTTTTGAGAGAAAACTCACCATTTTCTCCTCCATCTACATGGTGTCGCTGCCGCTCCGATGTCTTCCTGAAGGGGGCAGCATTTCCGCAATTTTTACAGCATGCACTCAATAACCCCTCTCTCTGAATGGCTATGGGTTTGGGGTGTGTGAGTTTATTCGTGTGGCAGCCCTTTTTATAATTCTCCAGATGCCCGTTTGGTGTGCTTTATCTGTTTAATAGCGCTTTACTGCTACAAGCCATAAAACCTGCTTTTTATTGTGACATGAAGCACATTGTTTGGGGAATTGACCGTCTTGTTAATGAACAACCATGAATTTGTGCTCGGTGGATGTCTTCAGGGAAAAAGTGACAAATTTGTGCAATATGTGAAATTATCTTTACGAGGCTGCGTGGGCTGACAGAAGACCTATAGAGTGATGATAAGGGGAAACTCTTGTGATATACACCAAAATCAATAAAAGAATTTGCTCCGTTATCACAACGCCAGCACGTTAAAATTGCCCACGTCGTGCACGCCGCTCAGCCACGATGATACAGAGGCAATGGCAGCTGTTATTGAAAACATAAATCTAGAAGAAAGCATCTTTTGTAAAGCTATTCTCACTTTCCAGTGAAGGTGCACATTGTATGTAGCCTGTTTTTATTCGGTTTTTGTATAACCGTTCCAGTGTGTATGAGGTTGACCTTGAAAAAGAACTACATTCAGAGTTGGCCATAGAGACTCTCCTCCCCTCCTCCTCCTCCTGTTCTTCAACCCCTCCTCCCTCCTCCACCTTCTTCTCTCCTTTGAGCTCCTGCTGCGCATCATCCCTCGAGTGAACACGCACTCTCGCTCAGTCTCTTGTCTGAGTCTGGCACGGTTGTATCTCCTCTCAGCCTAAGAGGACCCATTAGGATAAGCAGGACTTAGTGTGCTTGAGTTTTGGGGAACTGTTCCATTGATGGTGCAGTGAGGGTGCTCAAGGTAAAAAAAAAAACAGAAAAAAATAATAAAATGAAAAAGAAAGAGAGAGAGTGAGAACGAAAAGAATAGTTGGTACATTAAAGCCTTTTCAATACTGCAAACCCTGCACATAACCAAATGAAAATTCATCAAACGTCGTCAGAGGAAGCAGAGGAGCCGGTGGCTAGTTGTGCTACATTTGTGATGTGAGACGTACAGGGCTTCAAACACTGCTGCTCGGGCTGTGATTCGTAAAGTTTTATTAATGAAAAGTTAACAAATTAAGTCTGTGATCATGCTATTTACATCTTATAGAAAATATAGTCATTCAAAAAGAATCAGAAAAAATGCTAATGCGTTTAGCACTTAATGACCTGTCGTTGGAATTGCAGATTGGGTTTTATTCACCGATTTTTATTCAACTAATTATGCAACCCAAACAACTCCAGGAAACAAGACAGCTCTCCCAGTCAAGCAGCAACCCACACTGTATGGTGATTTAACACAGACTCGTGGAAGGTAATGACAGCTCTGAGTCAGTGTCAGAAATGAACTTTTCTGTAAAGAGGTGACATTTTCCTTTCAGGGTTTTTTATACACTCTTAAAAATAGAGGTTCTTTATTGGAATCTGTGGTTCCATTAGGAAACTTTAACCTTCCATTGCACAAAAGGTTCTTTATAGTGCAGAAGGGTAATAGATTATAGAAATGTTGAAATTGTAGAAATTGTTCTTTTAAGAACTGTCGGGGAACCAAAAATGTTTTTTTCTATATCATAGCTGCATAAACCTCATGAAGTCAACATATTTTTGCATATAAATGTATTAACACATGAAGCTATTTATTCAAAGTCCTTTGCCCAAAAATAGAATAAGAATAAAGACATGTCTCAAATAAAATCAGAGGAATTCACTTTCTGTGGCATTTGTTTTCTAAGCTCTTCTTAATTTCTGAATACACAAATTAAATTTAGATTTTTTTTTCCATAAGCACACAGTAGATTGTGTGATTTAAAAAGGATGTAATGGTTTTTACATCATAAGTTTCTTCGTTCTATTATTTTAAACATTGGAAAGTTTGTTTTTCTCGATAAGCAATGGACTTACTCTTACGCAGTGGGTATGTACCCCACTTTTCAGACATTTCTTTTTCTCTCTCTTGTTTGTGTCTGCAGTGTTGATATCGGTAGACTTAGAGAAAGTAAGAGCCACAGTTTTTATTGATGCGTGGGCTCAAAGGCTGCCTCAGTGTAGCTGTCAGTGAAGTTGCACTCGCTTTTTATATTGTGCTGTTCCTTATAATAGGCACTAGAACTGCAATGGTGACAACAGTAAACAGAGTAGACAGAGATTTTGTATACCCGGAGGAAATTTCATTGGCCTTTTCTGTTGTTTAAAACACAAAGTTGGTAGTGCAAGCAAAGTTACCACTTACAGCCCCCACAGAAACATCAACATGAATATGTAATATGTAAATCCATATCAAGTTACCACACAAAATATGTATAACAAAATATATCAAGCACTAGATGAAGCATTGGATAGCTTTATGCAGAGTTGTCTGCATTTTTCCCCCTTTTCACTACACCTCAGAAACCGTTCAGAAGGGGAATATGAACACAAAGGTGTTTTTATTAATAAGTAAGCCATAAAAAGCTCTGTGGCTTGGGATCTCTGACATCTCAGGACGATGTTTCCTTGAACAGCCTGACCTCTTCTGATCTTAATATCTCTGGTAAGATGTCGTGTGTGTGTGTGTATAGGTGTTTGAGTAATAACTGTCTGTGCTCGGGAGCGAAGCAGTCGTAAACAACGAAGCATGAGCACCGAGGTCTGCGTTTCTATTTTTACTGCTGCGCAGGAGGAAGCAGCATGGAAATGCAATCGCTGCATAATGCATGGCCCCTGTGGAGCGGCACTGGGGTGTTACACAACCAGGTGCTCTCTCTAGACCTGAGCATCATGCTGTGTTGACCGAACTCTTGCTTTAGACCCAGTTTACATCTAATGGGAGGTGTGAAGTGCAAGCCTCGCTGGATATTAATTCAAAGTTAGTACAAACCTCAGTATAGATGTTTGTTTTAAACGGACTAAGTTATCAGAATTCAAGGCAGTATGCTCTTCAAGGGCAATAAAAGTTTGTAAAAGTCTGCACTGCACACTGCACTCAGAGTCAGCACCAACTGAGGCAGATACAGACACATGCTCCATTAATATTCACAGGGGAAATGCAGCAGAAATGCTCTGTTAGCTTCATTCGGTCTTATCCTAAGCTGTTCACATCATGACAGTCATTCTGTATCAGTGCCTATGGAAAATTAACCCAGAAACAAGGTGTTTGCCAGTCTATTGTTAAGCTACTACAGACGCAGAGAAGCCCTTAAACACAAAGTTAATCAAGCACTAAATACAGTCTGTTAAGTGGGAATAGCCCACGCTTAAAAAACAAATAAACAAACAAACAAACAAACAAACAAAAAAGCATTATGCAACACACTGGCACTTTGATATACTAACTTTCTTTAAAACACTTTTCACTGTAGTTAATTTAATTTGCTTTCTAACAATGTTCAGAAATGTATATATGCATCACAGGGGGAATTTTGCCATGTTTATTTGAAAGCTATGGTTTTTACCTCAGATTATGTATTGTTTAGTAGCAATTAGTAGTGGAAATGACATTTTACAGAAATAAATAAATAAATAATTAAACATTACCACCTCCTTGCTTAGTCTAATTCCATGTTCTTACATAGACAAAATTGCATAATATTTTCACACATTTTGCATAATTTAAATACAGCTACATATTATTTTTTATAAATTATGCATAAAAGATTCTTTGCCCCCCCACCCCATCACATTTCGTTTTTTAAGTCAAGCTCTTCAGTGACACACTTGTATCTTTATTAAACATGTACACTGAACAACCTTATTAGACAAAGTTTTTGTTACGGTGGGAAAATTGAGACAATCTTTATTTGATAACATAATATCAAACAAGTACAAACATATTCACACAGTAACAATTTAAATAGTTTATGACGATTTAACTTATATTAGTTTTACACACGTAATTTATTTTTTTAATATTAAAGTTGTAGTGGGGCTGGGACAAAAATAATTTAATAAAACAAAACAAAACTAAATATAAAATTGTGGTATTTATGATTGCTGCAGTTATGTTGAGTAATTGAGTAAAAATAAATCTTGTCTTGAATATTAGGCTTACTTAATATGCTACAGGGCAAAAGCCAAATGACTCTTTAGTATAGCTGTCACTTCTCACAATTCTAAATGGGGTCTATAAATAACGCTGTATTGACTTGTGCTAGGCGGCGTTCAAAGCAGTTCTGAAAAGAAATAAATGAGATTAAACTTTAAGAAATGGAGTACATTCATTTCACTCCACGTATGGTGAGTCGCTAGTTTGGGTTTATTATGAATATTTTGCTGTGTTTTTACGGTTTGTTTTAGTATTTTGTTTTGATATTGAATTAAATTAGTGTTGATTGATTATAATGTAGGTCTCACAGGCCCTGTTTGACACAGTTGTGAAATTATTCCTGTTAAATTAAGTTAATAAACCGTTCAGGTTTTAAAAGAGAGTGACGGCCGCATTCTGGAGCAAAAGTGTCTCTCTGCAGGTGCATGTTCTATGTTTAGGTGACGCCACTTTATTTATGACATAAACGTGCGTTTGGTGTCTAGGCTAAGTCATAAAAATTGTAGAAAAAAAATTAGCAATGAGCTGATAAGGGATATAAAACACGTTGGCATTAATTTTAAAATGAGTTTTCCTCAATGTTCCTTAAGAGATAACATAAAAATAGCATAACAAAGCGTGGTGCTAGCAACAGCAAGGTCATGAGTTCGAATTCCAGGGAAAGCAAGAAGTGATAAAATGTAAATGCCATGTAAGTCGCTTTGGATAAAAGCTTCTGCCACATGCATAAAGGTGAAAGTAATACATGTAAAATACCGGGAAAGCTGCTTTGGTTACATGTGTATGCAGAGATTTGATCTGGTTTACCTCCACGTGGTCTATATAGGTAGCATTCATTTTACAAGTGGATTTCTGTGAGAAAATGCAGAGATATTCCCTTTATGCATTAAAGTTTGCATTTATATTTAATTGAAAAAATAAGACAATTCAGTGCATGTCTGTAAAACCTGAAGCATATTTTCAAGCATAATTCTCTTTCTAACAACAGCCAAATTGTCTACATCTCATTTTCTTTCTGGAAACACCAGTAACTATGGCAACCTCTATAGTTTCTCCAAGATAAACCACACCCCCTGTATATGATGTGTTTTGAGTTCTATGCTTACAGCACCTGCTGTGCTCTTCATTACCTATTTTGGGAGTTTTGCTTTACACACAGGTTTTTGTAAGGATGTGGAAATTTTGTGTTTGTGATTTGATTGTTGGTATTGATTTAATAAAAAAGCTGTATATTAATAAGTCAACTTACAGTGAGTCTATATGGGAATTTAATGCTAAGTGAATGGCCATACAATTTTATTGCCCGTCTGAAGGTTTTGTTTGTTCCGGTAATAGTTAAGGTCACGACTTATTGAAAGCGGGTCCTAAATCAGCATATTAAGGTCATCTAGATAAGAGGTCATCTGAATCATAAGCTTGACATGAATAATGTATTAAGTTGTGAATGTGATAAAAATCTGCAGTAACTCATGACTCATAAAGATAAGAAAGAAAATGTTGTATTCATGTGCATCTCAGTACTCGGTATATTCATGTCTATTTGGAAATGACTAGTGTTGACCATTGATCATTTGTCTGTATATGAATTCATTCCAGCACTCTGTGAGTGTGACCTTGTAACAGATCAGTCATTCATGTCATGAACACTTTAGACCTAAAGGGATTTGAATTATAAATTTGGCTATTCTCTCAGCAGCACATGCTGAAAATCCCTTTGACTACAGCCATATTCTTCAGCTAGGCTGACAGGAATGTCATATTCTTCTGAACGCACCACCCAGGTAGAGCTCATTAAAACCTGATGTATTTATAAACAGCATACCTTCCATGTGCTGTTAAAAAAAGATTACAAATATGCACAGGTCTCAACAGCAATATAGGGCTCCAGACAAAAAAAAATGGCAGTGGAGCATTGACTTATGCCAGGTGATTTAGTCTATTAGTTGACAGATTAATCCTTCGATAAATTGTTCAGAGGTGCTTCAGTTTGTTGTAGACACCACAGCAATTGTGTATTGAATTGGACATTAAACATGAGATGAATTGTGGTTCATTAAAGTAGTGGCTTATTAAGCCAATTATGGCTCTGATTCATTTACTGCGCGAGTCTGATTCGAAGTGCTAACTTAAATAGGAGTCAGTGCAAAAAGATTCACAAAAGCCTCATAAAAAAATTGGTTTATAAGATAAATTGTTCATGATTCACTGCGACTAGTGCTGCATTTGTTATAGAGTGAAACAGTTGGGTTTCAGAAGTAAAAAGCTGCATGTTTGAAACAAATCCATCAAAAAACGTTTTAACTGAAAATGGTTTCCTCCGGGCTAAAACTGGAGTTATGGGGATTACTTGTATATTATTGTGTTGTTTTTATCAGCTGTTTGGTGCTCATTCTGACGGCACCCATACACTGCAGAAAATCTATTGATAAACAATTGATGTAATGCTACATTTTTCCAAATTTGTCCTGATCTTGCATGGCTAGAGGATGAGTAAAATTATACCAAATTTTATTTTTGGGTGACCTATTTCTTTAAGTGTGTATATTTGGCCAATTTCCCAAATTAAAGTTTGTAATGTTGGTTTATGGCTTACAACTCTTAAACTGAATTATATTGCATGCAAACATGTTACTCTGGTGCACACATTAACATCTGAATGAAGTCGCATGAGACGAACGCAAAGCTTTCCCAGCTGACTAGATTTTAAATTATAGCTGCATATTTTTATTTTAGTCACAGTCTGGAGCCCTGCAACATGTAAAAACAAATGTGTAAATGGAAAGGAGAAATACATGATTTACACTGTCTCTAACAGGTGTTTATCGCAGCTTCATATCAAGATTAAAAAAACAATTAAATCTGGTGGCAATTACTGAGCAGCCGGCAGCGTGTGCAGTGGTGACCTATGAGAGTGCTGACTATCTTCCGTGTCAACTGGGTTTTAATTACCACAGGTCTGCCTGACACTTTGTTCGATAATTGGAAATATTTAGACCTTTCTCTGCTTTGGGCACTTCGTGAATGAATACATTACAGTCAGCAAGGAAACAATACACAGCCAATGTGACCTACAAAGAGGAGATCAACTGCATTTTAACTGCCATGCAATGTTAGTTTTATATCCTGTGGCGTCTAATATGTTTAGGATATCCCCTCTGGTTCGAAAGAGACAGGTAGCAGGTGTGAGATTCAACATTTCATTAGGAAAAGACACTTGCGCCAAACAGATGCTTGCTTTATTGCCTACCATATCCAGTGTCACTAAAAGAACAGTTTGAAATCTGCTTCCTAAGGCAGTTAATCACCAGGCTTTATATTAGAGGCCTTTATGTTTTAATGTCTGTATAGTTAAACATATGGTGCATTATGGCACAGTGTGTCCGGTGTTACTGCTGCATTGGGATTTGAAGCATTTATGTGATTTTCAAATTCCGAGCCATGTGCGCTTCATTCATGAGACAAAAGCTGATTGCTCATTCCTAATTAAAGTAAGCTAGAATGAAACATGTAAATCAAGCAGTACATCATCATGTATTGGCACTCAGATGTTCTTAGATCCTTTAATTCACAGTGCGCCATGTGGCTTCAACATGCTGTTGCGATGCTATCGCTGGTGAGGAGCATTCCTCCAGAAACCCCCCTGTAGAGGAAAAGAGTGGTTTGCATTATCTGCTTAGACTGAGCAAAACTATTATAGTCACTTTGGCAAGAATATGTAAGGTGAGACATGCACTGTATCATTAGCCACTTTCACACATGAAACCCCTTAAAATTGCAGTAAAACTGACATGTTACAAGCTCACGCATGCAACACTCTTAGACTTTTTTTTTTTAAATAGCATAAATATATGTAAAGTAATTTTTGGAAAATGACCTTTAAACCGCTGCACCGGAAGCATGGTAAGGTTGTCAGAGAATTTTTATTCAAGTAATATGTTGACAAATATCTTAATCTGTTCAGATAGAGAGGGCTCTTTTATTTCAGTGTCTGTCTAGTTTCATAAAATTTCTTGCCTTATTGTAGATAATCATGATTCCTGCATCACAGTCTAGATCAAGTAATTGTATCAGGTAAATTGAATCAGCTTGATCTCATAAATGCTGTAAAAGTTGTAGGCAATCTGTTGCTTCCTGACATCTTGTTTGATTAGTCTAACTTTTTAATAAAATAAAAAAGGGCTTATTTCTAAAAAATTGAAGTACACAGTTTTTTTTTCTTTTTCTGTGAAAGAATTAAGATTTTTATAAAGTAAATATTTAAAATTTTGGAGCTTTTAGTATAAAACAAGCATTTAAATATAATCTTACTAGGACATACAGTATGTGGACAGCAAATAGCTGAATAAATAAGCTTTCCATTGATGTATGGTTTGTTAGGATAGGACAATATTTGGCCGAGATACAACTATTTGAAAATCTGGAATATGTGGGTTCAAAAAAATGCATATTACTAATCAAAAATAAAATTTTAATATATGTACAGTAGGAAATCTACAAAATAACTTCATAGAACATGATCTTTATTTAATGTCCTAAGGACTTTTGGCATAAAATAAAAAATTATAATTTTGACCCATACAATGTATTTTTAGCTATTGCTACAAATACACCCCAGCGACTTAAGACTGGTTTTGTGGTCCAGGGTCTCATATTGGGAGATTAATACATCTGTAATCATTTCATGTATAGCCGCTTTAAAAATCTCAGTGATTTTCTGTACATTACAAGCTTTTACATTACAAGCTTTTTTTATTTGCCTTAAAAAGTAATTCAATTAAAGTTGTTGTTTTTTTGCTCAGTTTGGGCCTCTGAATAAAATTGCTCCAATATTAAAAATCTAATCAATGCTGATAATTATGTTCAAGTAATGTCGGATAAGGGGTGATAAAAGTGTTTGGGAACCTGTTTGGAAACTTTTGCAATTATGTTTTGGGCCACTGGTGGCACTTCAGTGACACACTTAACATATAAATGAAGTCTTAGCATTTGAAGATGATGATCCTCTGTGGGTGAGTGTTGTATTTACAAAGTAGAGTTCACAGCAAGGAAGATTCTTCAATATAAAAATCCTCTTTTGTCCAAGACTTTAATCTGTGGCATTAATTAATAATTATTAATGTTGCAACACATCCCCTACAAACATCTGTGTCTTCTATAATAGGCTCATGCTATTGGACACAGCCCCGTCCTGGGCACCTGCAGTGTGTTCTGTGGCTATAGGCTTGCATGTGCTATCTGTTTCCAGAAGCTGTGCTTGTAGACCCGGCTCGATGCCAAGATAGTGTCCTTAATCTGCTCCCGACAGCCTGCCAGAGATCTGACAGTCCCTACTGATTCTTAAAAGCAGATAGACAGAACGTGTCTGATAGGAGGATGCAGTGAATTACAGTGTGCTGTTTTGTCCAGCGCTCCTCCTCGCTTGCTCAATTTATGAAGCTTCCCCCAAACCGCTACCGCAACACTTTCTCTGTTTGCTGTGGAGTGGTACTGACAAGGTTTGTGTTCACATTTGATTTGGATTGGACTGATAGTAATACAGTTTGAAATGTTCCAGATAGGTCAGTCTAACAAACCCGATTTAAACCTTTTCCTATTCAAAAATAATAGGCTTTGTTCAGACAAGGAGCAAAAATCTTTTTAATATATGTATCCTAGGGGATGTGATTTGTCTGACTGTAGACCTATATACTATATCCTTACATGTTGCTGTTTATACCATGTTAAAGGGGCCATACGACTAAGCTAAAAATAACATTATTTTGTGTATTTGGTGTAATGCAATGTGTTCTTGCAGATTAAGGTTTAGAAAACATTATTTACCACATGCCATAAATTACTTTTGCTCCTTTCTCCCTCGGCTTTCTAAAACTGATTTTTTTTTTTTTTTTTTTTACAAAGCTCATCATTCTGGAAAGCTCTGATTTTTTTCAGCTATCCAATGCATTGTGATTGGCCAAATACCACAAGTGTGTAACAAATGTTACACCCCTTACTATATTTACTATATTCAAAGTTTGGGTCATATTAAGCAAGTCTTCCAATACAGTAATGTAGTAGGGGCATGTTTACATGAGGTGTTTTAGGAAGTAATTTTTTATAAAGAATATCTCTTTGGGTTTGAGACTTTTTGGAACTATACGGATCTGCAAGAACAATTGTAACACTGTAAACTTCATATCACATCATATGACCAGTTTACCAGTGGGCAGAATGCCTCAAAAAACTGCCAAAACTTTCATGGTCATTTGTTACAATATTAAGTGAATGAGTGGTGAATTCATAATCACATTAGTTTGACTTTGTACAATGAGCTGCTTATGCCCCGTCAGAGTTAGATGTGGGTTTGAGGTTAGAGATTAGACCTATTTCCCTCCTAGTAGTAGTTTTCAAATCATATAAAATCTATGTAAATAGAGATGTTGTAGTATTGTTAGGCACATTCGTTTTACACATCAGGATGTATATACACACCAGTTTTTACTGTCTTGACTTTTGACTCAATTAAAATGTAATGTAACAATGTTTTTGCTATACTTATTTTTAGGTTAATTATTCAGAAAAGACATTACCTCATGTTTAGCAAATATATAGTTTATACCCCTTTTCTTTTAATTTATCAACAAAAAATTGTGATTTGCACTTAAATAATGCTGTGTTCTTGCCATATCGTAATTACTGTAATTCTGAGATGACAACATGTGATGTTCAACTCTGTGCTGTTAACATCCTTGGACTGGGGATCGTTTCTATAGACAGGCAGCACAATGAACCCTTGTGAAAGAACAACAACAAAATAGTAACAGTATGAACACTTACACTTATGTAATGTTTTTATTGTAAAACATTATAGTATCTATACATGTGCATCTATTTTCCTTTTTTTAAATTTATTTAATTTAATTTTTTCTTTTAAAGCAGGAATGTAGCTTTCTTCGAAAGTGGCAGCATTTTTCTCTGTTTTTTTCTGCATGAGATCCCAGTTCACAAGTTGTAATTACGAGTTCTACGAGGAAGTGAACGCTTTTTACAAGTTGGTATCTCATAATTATGGTAATTACAATATGGCTTGAACGTGTACCTTAGGATGAAATTTTGTTCATACTGCCCAATTCTAGCATATCTGTTTTTAGTTTCCCGTGCCACATTTGTAGGTACTTTTAAATACTATAAATATTTTTTTTTTACACTAGTTTCAGTCTGAATGGTAGGGGGAAGATTTCAGAGTAGTTTTCTTCTGGGATGCAGTGTGTGCACAAAATACCAATTTTTCTCCCCTTTTCTTGTTTGACATTGACATGGTGCATAGGCCTAATTTACTGTAAAGCTGTCTCTCCATTAGATCATTAACAGGGTGTTGTTATGGGAAGCAAGATCATGGTCATGATGATGATGATGAACGTTTTCATGATCTCTGTCCACAATGACAGCAACTGCCATTGAAGAAAGCCTTTTGGCAGAAGAAAGCCTCACAGAGGTGGCATCGTGACGATGCTTGGGCCGTTTCTATAAAAAGCAATGTAGATATAGCAGATACTGACTACACAATCTGATTAAACATACCGACTAATTCATTTGCAAAATTACTACCCATGTAGTCCTAAAGATCAAAATAAAAAAAGAAAAACTAATTAGTTTTAATTGCGACGTGAGGCTGTTGTTTCCCAGCACAGATTCTGTTTTAGTGGATTGATTGGATGTATGTATTTTTAATCTTAAAGTTGAAATATATTACACTACTTTCAAAGTCTGAACAGATTTAGCTGATTTTAGAAGGACACTTGCTGACTTTGTGAATGGTTCCAGAGAAAAACTCATCATATTCTGATTGACTGAGAATAACACACTTCCAGACTTTTATGCGGTTCTGAACCCAATTTTTTTTCAGTGCTGAAACTGAGAGATGTGTGACAAATGAAAACAATGTGTTCTAAAATTGGCATTAAATAAGTAACATGTTTGATATCCTTCAACTGGTAAAAAAAAAATGTCTGAAGCTAAAAAAAAGTCGCAGTGTGTGCCCATCACACACTATACAGTTTTCTGTGAAATCTGTCAACTCCAACTGCCTAAAATCTGCAGACCGGCTCTGATGTTCGGCAGCTAGTGTCGATTGCAAAATCCAGACTGCAAATTAGGAAGAATCTGGGCAAAAGTTGTGCTTTGTGTTCCAGTTTTTAGTGTACTGCTAAAAACTGTGTACAGCATGTAGAAATGTTTCACTGTAGTATGCTACATTGTCATATGGCCTCACTAGTACACTGGGTATTTAATTCAACATATGACATCCATCTCTCATAAACTGGGCACTTCCCCCCCAAATTCTGTTTTCCATATTTTTCTGAATTCCATTTTAATCATTTAATTAAATTTTAATATTTAAAAAGCATGTCCAATTAATTTAATTCATTAAACTTTAACCATTCAATTATTTATTAAAATTAAAACATATTATTGTTGATGTTGTTTTGAGAAATTGTGTAATCTGTTTATTTTTGTGACCTGATTTTTATGATTTTATACAAATGTACAGATCAGAAACTGTATTTATGAAATTAATGCATACAGTTCAATTGCATTTTATTATTACTTTAAGTGTAATCTACTGTACAATAGTAAAACACTTGTTATATATATATATATATATATAGTATCTATTTTAAGTGGTGAAATTTCTATTCCAAAGAGTAAAATTTCATACAGGGCACATTATAAGAGTAGTATGCCATTTCAAACAAATGTTATGCTCTCATTTTCTGTCTTTCTCTGTATGATGAGATGCAGCCGGTGGAAAATGGAGACAGGAAGAGGGCAGGTAAACAGTCATTATCGTGACATTTCTGTGAGACGCCCCCATGTGTGTTCCAGTGACATAGCTTGGGAAATTGGCTCTCTGTTACTACATGTGCAATGCAAGTCGCACATGGGGCCACGATAAAAAAAACACCCAGAATCAACTTCTGGCATGGCTTGCAGTGAGCAGTCTCTTGAAAAGAGAAAAAATGAAATATAATTGTGTGCGACAAAATCTTGCCGTTCCACCCTCCTGCTACCTATCACTCCGCAATCTGTCCGGAGCGTGTGACTGCTGATGCTTGAGTAGCAGGTGGAATGTTTCGGTGAGCCCCATGTGGTGGACGGAGAGAGGAAGAGATGTGTCCTCCTCCCTCAATCAAGTGTGCTTGAGTGCACAGCACAACAACACGTCGTCAGGCAGGGGCCTCTAGGGCCATCTGTGGGGACGGGGATGGGGAGGGGAGGGGACTGCTTGCTCCAGACCTGGCGCAAAAGAAGCCGCCTGATCCACACATGTTCTCTGAGAACGGCGGGAGGCCGAGATAGATGCTGGCGAATGAGGAAAACTTTGAAGGAGGGATGCTCTTAAAAGAAGAGCTGATCCCCGTGACATCTTTGTTTTGGGCAGGATATGTAATTTGACAGAGAGTTGAAGTTGCACGCCAAGCCTCAGCATGCCTGGGTGGGGCACATCCCCCAGTTTGCCTAGCGCTCCTCCTGATTCAGATGTCATTTGTGTATTCTCTTTGGATCAAAGGCAGGTCACGTTAATTAGCGGATTTCACACTCCTCTGCCAGCAAACACCCCCATCTCCCCCTTCTCAGCCGTACTGTCACTGAGGCATTAGACATGTTAATCGCCTGCACAAGCCTGGAAGCGTAATAGTAACTTGTCGACGCTTGCTTCTGGAGGTCATGGTCTGAGGCACCTTTGTAATCCTTGATCAAACCCAGCACAGGTGTGGATCGGTCAGTCCATCCCGTGGGCTTCCCATTTAGGATAGCAGGGTCTTAAAGTTCTGCTTTGATCCACACCTGGGCTTCTGTTCCTCCTGCTGGGCTGGAACGAAAACCACCATTGCTAGGGAATGGTTTTGGAGGCTGGCCCGAGTGCAGAAGCCCTTGGAGAAATTTTGCTCTATCCAGTCTTTTTGGCACTAAAGTGTCTTCTATCCCTTTGCTTACTATGGAGCATCATGGAGTATTAGTGGCTTGTGTGTCCCATGCATCAGTTCAAGGGTGAAGAGGACAGAGAAGGAACAGAAAGTTTCCTTTTGTACCAGGGGCCTGTTTCATAAAACAAGTTTACCAGGTTTGATTCAGTTAGTCTGATTTATTGTCAGTTGATTTGGTTCAAAATAGGTCAGACTAAATGAAATAGCCTAAACCTTGCTTTTTGGTAAACTTGTTTTATGAAATTGGCCCCTGGTCATGTAACTTTTTTTTGTATGATTTTATTATTCCAATTTAAAATACCTTATATGCTATATTAATACATTTTGAATTTTTACATCTGTGATGGTAAAGATGAGTTTTCAGCACTCATTACTCTATCACATGATCCTTCAGAAATCATTCTAATATGCTGATTTGGTGTTTAAGAAACTTCTCAATCTTGACAACCTGGGGTTGCTTCATATTTTTGTGGAAACTTTGACCTTTTTAAGGTTCAAATTAAAGGGATGATTCACCCAAAATGAATATTCTGTCATTTAGCTACCCTCAAGTTGTTCCAAACCTGTATCAATTTCTTTGAGTAAATAAAAATTTTCATTCTTGGTGAAAGCACTTTTTTCTTTTTTTTTTTAACAGACCTCAACTTTTGAATTATAGGCTGTTTATCTAAGGCTTTTAGTTTGGACCTAATTGCATATTATGCTGATAAATTATGCCAATATGTGCTAAGAAAAGCCCCCAGTTAAAGAATCATGCTGAGCCTCTGAAATGTACAAATAAAGACTTGTACACGTGTGAATATGGTCAGTGATTTTCACTGTTCATACCCAAATGATTTTGACTGATGATGAGTGGACGACACTTAATGAAAAACAGATATATATGGCGCTGAAGAACTTTTTTTTTTTGGTGACACTCGCTTACGCTTCAGTGTGCGCTCACATTGGCGCCTTTTGTTTAGTCACGAGGCATTAAACTTTGTCGATATTCGCACGCGATAATTGTCCCGGTGTGTACGTTCCTAAATGCAGTGACTGCTGCAAATAGCAATAAAATGATCCCTTGTGTTAAACTGTATTTGTTTGGCAACTCCAGTTTACAGTAGCTACACTAATTTTGGGTCAAGTTGATATACACATTTTGCCTATGTCATGATGATTAAAAAAAGGGGAGGACTTTCACAGAAATTTTCATCTACACTGATATTAATAAAGCCTTGAAGTGGTGTGCACTTTCATATTGATCTCGTCTCATTTTGATACAATGCACATATCAACTCAAATCAATACTCAGCTTGGAAGGCAACATTCAGACCAGCATGTGTGTGTGATTTGGGAATCAGCTGCCCTCCAGCACTAATCTGTGAATACTTCAGGCTTTGAGTTTGCGATAATGGTTCTGAGATGTAGCCAAAGCCCATGAGAACATGGGCCCTGTAGAGAGAAACCCTGGAGCCCTCTAATCCCTATTGGAACCTGTAAGTCTTCCTGGATGTGTATTTCTTTCCTGTCAGCGTGAGGAATAGTTCCGCCCACTATCTTCATTAGAGGCATCATTTCCATTCCAGGTCTGTCAGGGTGGTGTGAGACTGCCATCTAACCGTTCCCAGCTGCAGGTGAATCAGCGTGGCAATTAAGAGAGACAATTAGAGCCCATTCACTTCTGCAGGCTACGGGCACAGCGATAAGCTCTAAGCCTGAGCTTAATTGGATCATTGTCTCTGCAGAAACACAAAAAACTAGAGGAAAAAAAGGAATTAAAATGTGATTAGTTCACTGACAAAAACAACATAAATAGGTTTTTAACTTCTTGGAAAGCTAGTCATTTCTTGCGGCTTTTTGGACTTTTAGTTTCACCGAGTGGGTGAAAATGTGCATCGAATTTTGTATCACATATCGCCACCACTTTTCTGCCCATGGCGTCATTTTGTGTTGGAAGATGAAATTAGATAGTCATATGTGCCCTGACAATTAGATAATGGAATAATTACATCCTCAGACTGACTCTCCTCTGCCCTAGCCAATAGCAGCTTGGAATATTTCCTTAATGAACTGTTTTTTATGCCCTATTGTTTCCCTGACATCCTAAAATAGCTTATAAAAACAGCTGTAATTGTTTTTTTTCTTTCATGAGCATCTCTGTTCTTAACATCCTCTTCATATGTGAAATCAGATATTTTCTCACAAGCTGGATTTCCTTTATAGATTTGTGCAAAGGTTTTGCATTATTTTATAAATGTTGATTTAATAAATTGCAGTCAACTGCATTTCCATGTGACAAGACGTCATAATGACTGGTGGTATTGCCCCCTTATGTACTTACTGTTGATTGGCACTTCCTGAAGACTGTGGTGTCTAACACAGCTTGTCTAAGTGAACGTTCCAAATCCATTTGCCCTGTTGTTGGAAGAAGAACATATCGGGTGGAGAATGTCTGAAATAGAACAAGGCATCAGTTTACTGTCTGTGGTTAGTTGCTTGTGGCATTCGATGTAGAGAGCATCAGTGATTTTAGTTGTTGCCCCACTCGCATCCATTGTAGACATGGTGTGACACCCCATCTTCTTGAAGGGGTCATCGATCAGTTGATACGATTCTTTAGGGTCTTAATGAAAATTGCCCCTAATAAATAAATAAAACAACGCCCTTTTTACCTTGTCAAAAACAGCTCTTTACACAGCAACCAGTTTTGTTTCATGTCCCTTTAAATGCTAATGAGCTCTACTGACCCCACCTCTCTCTTCTGTGTGCCGACCAGCCTTTCTGTTTACTTTAGCCACTAACTAGCACATTATTAGCAAAGGTGAAATTGAAATTCATAAAACCCCCTTGTACTCACTACTTCTGCAGGTGAAGATAGATCACAAATGATTTGCGCAAACAAAGATGCATTTAGTTAGACCATGGGGCACATTCCGTTCAAAAACAAATGGAATCCACTGCGTTTTCAGTGGCTCAGATGTTGGGAGTAAATGACAACCGTTACATCCAACAACAAAACAGCTTAATCGCTTGGCAGACATTCTTGTCTACACCTGCTCCGGCATTGAAACAATGATGGACTGATGACCGATTGCTCAGTGCAGGTCTAAGGTAAAACATCAATGTAAATCAACAATCGTGGGAGGAGCTTGGATCTGTGTAACGTCATACAGCCAAGCATCTGAAAATGGGTTGAGAAAAGAGTTTATCATTATAGGGTGGATGTGTACACACACTGCCAACAGATTCACATTGAATTTTGCATCCGAAGACCCCTTTAACAGAATCTAAAATGCTCACAAATAGCATTAAAGGTGCAATACTACTGTGATGAAAATTCAACCATTAAAGATGCTGGATTATTTATGGTATTATCATGTGCTTTAACATAATATTGATATTTCATATTTAAATAGTGACATTATTGTCAGTACTGGCATACTGTGACACCCTTAGTATCTATCCAGCTTTCTAAGCATTTCTACATCTTCACTGGGCGTGAGTTTCTGAATGGTAGTTCAGAATAGATGTTGGTGGTTGATAAATGGTCTTTTTTTCCCACTGGACAAAAGTTTTTAATTCTAAAAGTTATAGTATGTTTTTAGTACAATGAACTCTTTTATCTCCAGTGATCAAGGAAAAGTTTTATTTCCCATGATGACCCCTTTAGGTCATAAAAAGAAATCCATTATGGCCAGAGCCTTCATTATGCTTCTTCAAAGGATGCTTTCCTTTCTCTCTTCATATCGCTCTGGTCTTGTCTCTGTAGATTCTTCCAGTGCAGAGTGGACTGTGCAGAATGTAAACCAGTAAGTTTTTTATGGTGCCATTTGTAATTGGTCTGCCTAATTGAGTTTTCAGTTGCAATGCAATGTGTTTTTACAAACATTTGAAAACGGAATTATATTATTTGTACATAATTATATAGAACTTTTTTTTTATTTACATATAATGTATTTTATTTCAATATGTATAATGAACATATTTTATGAAAATGCATAACATTTTATATTTTTTTATAATATGTAAGTGGCATTGATGTAAATTATGATATCTGAATGTCCATAAATATTTATCGCCAGTATAGGCCTATATCTCTCAGTCATGGTGAGTGTGAGTTTGTGTTTATTTTGTGTGTTAGGTCCTAATTACTAATTCACTAATTCACTAAATAATTTATTTACATTAATTTAACTCCTAATGACACACTATTTGGGTTTCCATCCAAATATGTTAATTTAAATTAGAACATAAAATATTTGTGAATTAGCACCATTTCTATCTGAAGAGTTAAAGAATACAAAATCATTATTTCCTGATGAACTGGCACTAAATATCACAAGAAAAGTGGGAAAAGCCACTGAATATAATAATTTTAATATACAATAAATTACTTGTGCCTCAGAGCAAGCAGATGAAACACAATGAATGCAGTCATACTTTGACAACAAACTTTGTTTGAGCATTTCAGAATGATCATAAAAACATTTCACATGCTCTGCAACAATCTGGTTAAACAGGTTAAGCCATTCCATTGCGAAGAGTTTGATGCATATGGAGGAATCTGTTTGGCAAATGCATTTCCATTGTTTGCATTAACCCTTTTTTGTACAAGACAAACCACCTCAAGCGAGCTTATAAACACATTTTTGCTAAATTTAAGGGATTTAAAAAAAAAACTTCAAATGCACATTAAAACAAGGTGATGGAAACACAGCTACTGATAGACCAGAGTACAGAGACATTGTGTATTTCATCCACAAAAATTGTGACAGCACAGATTGTGTAAGGCCGAGACTCAGATGCAGCGTTTCACCATGTCCAGCACTGTGAATGGTATTTGACCTAGCTAGTAAGGGAAAGAAATTGCGGTTTTTGCCCTCTGCCCCGCACCTGTGGCCACAACAATACACACAGGCCTTGAGAAGAAGGAAACACGTGTGACTGTCAGCAGACCTTTTTCTCTGTGTACTTCCTTTTCCTCTGCTCTCTTAGGCTTGATAAGAGAGAGCGGGAAAACAGGATGAAAGACAAGACAAACGGCAGTGTTTTAGGGGATTAGTTCTGAGGTAAGGTTGGTGACAAAGGAACATTGTTCACCTCATGCTCAATGAGGCTGTGTGTGCAATGCTGTTTTTCCCGCTAGAGGAACCAGGTCTGGGATATTACTTTTTTTTTTCTTTTTTTTTTTGGTGAGGCGTACTTGTGAGTGGGACAAGTTCCTTTTAAGTTCATGTTCAAAGGCTCATCTAATAGTTGAAACCTGATTCAAGGGAAATTAATGGCCCCACTCTCTTTTTGAAGCCTAAGAAGATGGGGGTGTCCATGTCATTGGCAAATTCTGCAAAAGATTTGACATTTTCTTTAGAAAATCTGAGCTGTGTTCTGAGTGGCAGTCTGAAACTCATTTTGCTATATCATTTGTATATTAGGGTTAGATAATAATCTGTCACATAAATATAATGCATCAAAATAGTGAGAGCTTAAAGTGCAGACATTTTAACGTTATGCAAATTAGAGATGAAAAGTGGCAGGCAGATCTTAAATGCAAATGCTATATTGGACATTTCAAATGCATTTTGGATTTTTACGTTGTGGCGATGACTAAAGCTAGGCCAACAAAAGTTTGAGATATAGTGCAAAGATCGCTCCTTTCAAACTGAAAGGACTGAATGTGCAGAAAAGCACCTAATGTAATCCCCTGATAGACAAGACAGCCACAAAAATAGCATTAAAATCAATGTGGATTTGCTGCGACAGAGAGCAAGCTGCAGATATAGTCGTCCACAGTTTGTTCAGAGACACAGGATGATCAGGATGATTCCTCCCGACATGAGCGAATTGATATGCACTGAGAAGGGAACGTGGAAGAACAACAGGCTGCTCTCTGAGATAAGCCTCCTCGGTCCTCTTCAGATGTGCATGTGTTTACCCTGAATAATTTAAGCAGTACACTCCAGCAACTGTCTGATAAAGACTGCGTATGACAATAATGAGTCTGAGCAGTCAGTAGATAGCAGCTGAAGTGCTGGTATTGGCTATTTGAAGCTTGTTGATGTGACTACTCAGCAGAGCAAGAAATAGGCCATAATGGTGGATCTCAGCAGATTTACTGAAAGACCCTGATACATATCTGAAATCGAGCAGAGAAAACAGAGACATGATGAGGTCAATTAGTGTGTTTCTTTTTCTTCTTCGGTTTCTTTACCTAGGCTGGGCAGCCATTTAAAGCCACATTTTGCTCACAAATTTGAATTATCTTTCCAAATGTTATTTAAAAAAAAAAATGTAAACAATTGAGAAATTGATTTAAATTGATCAGGCCTATTTAATTTAATCAATCAATTAATAATTATTTTAAAAAAATGGATTTGGTTTGATTTCGCCATTGATTTCAATGAGCTGTTTTTCTTTTTTTATGATTTTAATTTTCTCCTGTTGTACAGCAGATTTCACAGTTGTGCAGGAAGCACTGCTACACATGGAAAAAAAGAAGAAAATAACCCGCACAAACTCTAGCCAGGAAGTTTGCTGCTTAGAACTGATGCTCAATGGAATCTGCAGATGTTTGGTCTGAACTGTGGGGGAATTTTGAATGGGCTGAGTGGTTCTGACCCCGTGCGACCCTGAGTGTGAGTCATTGGACTGGACTCAGCTGCTTTTAAGATTTTCCTTGAGGAAACAGAGAGAAAGCGTGTGCAAGAAAACGGGCAGGAAATACTGTGTGTGTGTGAGTCAGTGAGTGAGTTGCTGAATGAGTTTGAAAACCAGGCTAAAAGAGGACAATCTAAATCTGCTTTTGAGTTACTGTGATCCGGAGATAAGTTTATAATCCTTATACACCTTTTGTAATTACTTCTCTTAACCTGAGTACTTTATCTGGATTATTGGTAAGATCTGACTAAAGTGCTGTGCATATGTGACACAGCACTTTAGACCTCTGACCCTGCTGAATCTTGACCTTTGACATTAAAGTTAACAGTGGCAATTTTGGAGGGCAATCCGAGGTGTCTGCACTGTGAAGATACCGGTTTTTGTTATTCACAAAAAAAGAGGATATTTTGTTCCTAGTAATATTATGGTGCAAATTTTTTACATTTTTGAAAAAAGTGTTAGTATTTTGATGTTTAGTTGTCAACAGGACTGATTAAAAATATAGATTTTGAAAATTTAGATTTCATTAAAAATAAATAAATAAATAAATGTCTGTACAGTGCATCCTGTCCTGCAGGTGTCACTACATTCTGTTGAATTGTGTGTTGTGAACGTGAATTCACAAAATGTGCGAATTAAAAAGTGCTTGTAATAAGTAATTTTCTGTTAAGGTTTCCATATAGCCTGCAAGCAAAAAACAAACATGAAAAGCAACCAGGATAGTTCAGTTCACCAACAAATAGCACTTCTTTTTAAAAGATGCTTCTTTTTAATGAATCAAAAACATTATATATATATTGTGATTTCTGGCGCTAGAGAACACGATGAGACAGAGTGGCAGAGTGAACACAAACCCCGGAGGGTGGATTTATTGAACAGACAGGTAAGTGAATCAATACTGTGTAGGTGGTGGTGGCGGTGTTCGGCGTGAGTCAGTGTCCTCTTTCTTTCCTCCAGGTCGCGGTGAATAGTGCTCCAGTGATCCGTGGTGGCCCGGGCGTTTCGTTCATGGCGATTCGTCTGCGGAATAAACAGAGGTAAGTCACGCATCAAACAGAATGGAGACGTTGCTCGTTACTTCCTGGTTTGAGTGTTCCTTTTATATCTGTCCGGCCGTGAACGATTGGCCCAGGCTGACGAGTTCCAGATGGCAGTCCTCAGTCGCCGGGGTGATGCTGATCGGCTCTAAGCGACGTCCTGGTCCTGCAAAGAGAGGCGAGAGGGGATGAAGGAGGTGGGGGGGTGACCCCTAACAGACCTGCGTAAACTGACCCAATCTGCGAGAGGCCGTTGGCGTTGGTGTTGGACGAGCCAGACCGGTGGCGCACGTCGAAGTGGAAGTCCTGGAGCGTTAGAAACCATCTGGTCACTCGGGCATTTGTGTCCTTGGCCCGAGCCATCCATTGTAGAGGGGCGTGATCTGTAAACAACACAAATTTTCGGCCTAGCAAATAGTACCTCAGCTCCAGGACTGCCCACTTGACGGCGAGGGCATCTTTTTCCACCGCGGCGTAGTTCTTTTCCACTGGGGTCAGCTTACGGCTGATGTAGATGACTGGATGCTCTTCCCCCTGATGTTCCTGGGAGAGTACGGCTCCAAGTCCCGAATCGGAGGCATCGGTCTGCACCAGGAAGGGGCGGTTGAAATCCGGGGCGTGAAGAACTGTCTCAGAGGTGAGTGCTTCCTTGAGGGCCTGGAATGCCTTCTCTGTCTGGTCCGTCCAACAAATCCTCTCAGGATGCCCCTTCCTGGTCAGGTCTGAAAGAGGGGCAGCTAGGGAGGAGAAGCTGGGGATAAAGCACCGATAATATCCTGCCAACCCCAAGAAAGCTCGTACCTGGGACTTTGTGGTTGGCCGTGGGGCCTCTCTGACTGCCTGGACCTTCTTTTCTTGGGGCTTGATGAGTCCTCTTCCAATGACGAATCCCAGGTACTTAACTTCAGATTTCGCGAAATGGCATTTGCGGGGGTTGGTGGTAAGTCCAGCCCTCCTGAGCTCAGACAGCACCCTCCGTAGCCGCTCCAGATGATCCTCCCATGCCTCCGAGTGGATCACTACATCGTCTATGTAGGCGGCTGCATATTGTTGATGGGGTCGCAGGATGATGTCCATGAGCTGCTGGAACGTGGCCGGAGCCCCATGAAGGCCGAAGGGAAGGGTCCAGTACTGCCAGTGTCCCGATGGTGTGGAGAAAGCGGTTTTCGGCTTGGCTAGGGTGGTGATGTACCGGGCCCTTCCCAAACGCTCCAACAGCTCATCCACCCGGGGCATGGGATATCCGTCGAATTGGGACACTTCATTAAGACGTCGATAGTCATTGCAAAAGTGGAGGGTGCCATCTGGCTTCTGGACCAGGACAATGGGGCTGGACCACGGGCTTCTGGATGGTTCAATTACCCCCAGCTTGAGCATCTGTTGAACCTCCTCCTCGACAGCTTGCCGACGGGCTTTGGGGATTCGGTAGGGCCGCTGCCGGACGACGACTCCTGGGCTGGTGATGATCTCATGCTTTAGGACATCCGTGTGGCCCGGGGTCTCTGAGAACACATCCTGGAACTGACTGACCAGGTGCCTCAGCTCCGCTTTCTGGGCGGCCGAGAGGTGGGGGTCCATGTCGACAACCGCGGGTTGGGAGAGAGTGAGAGCAGCTGTTTGGTCCCGGTCCCTGACCCAGTGTTTTAGCAGGTTGACGTGGTAGATTTGAGTGGTATGTCTTCGCCCTGGCTGTTGAACACGATAATTTACTGGGCCTACCCATTCTTCGATGGTGTACGGCCCCTGCCATTGGGCCAGGAATTTGCAAGCGGCATTGGGGACCAGGACCATCACCCTATCTCCAGGGTTGAACTCCCGCGGTTGGGCCACCTGATTGTAGTGGCGTTGCTGGGCTTGCTGGGCTTGGACAATGGGTTCCCGGGCTAATGGCATGACACGGTCTATCTTTTCCCTCATCTCTTGAATGTGTTCAATGACGGTTCGGTGGGGTGCCGGCTGCTGTTCCCAGGCTTCTCTGGTGACGTCTAGTAGGCCCCGGGCTGGCGTCCGAACAACAGCTCAAAAGGTGTGAAGCCGCTTGGGACACTTCTCGTATCCCGAAGAGGACGTAGGGCAAGAGCTGGTCCCAATCTTTTCAGTCCTCGGACGCCACCCGCCGGAGCATTTGCTTCAGTGTTTTATTGAAACGTTCCACTAGGCCGTCCGTCTGTGGATGGTAAACAGAGGTTTTTATTTGTCTCACCTTCAGCAGCCGGCACAGGTCAGCCATTAGCCGGGACATAAATGGGGTCCCCTGGTCAGTCAGGATCTCTGATGGAATCCCTACACGACTGGCAAGCAGGAACAGCTCCTGGGCGATTGCCTTCGAGGTGGCCTTCCGAAGGGGGGTGGCTTCCGGGTACCGAGTCGCGTAGTCGACGATGACCAGGATGTGTTCATGACCCCGGCTGGATTTTGGCAGCGGCCCCACGAGATCCATCCCGATCCGCTCGAAGGGCACCCCTATAATAGGTAGAGGAATGAGAGGACTGGGGGGGAGGCTTACTTGGTGATGTGAGCTGGCATGTTGGGCAGGCAGCGCAGAACCTTTTCACTTCAGCCTCTAGGCCTGGCCAATGAAACCGGTCCCTTATGCGTTGGGCTGTATTTTGAGCTCCTAGATGCCCGGCCATGGGGTGTGCGTGTGCTAGCTCCAATATCGTTTCTTTTTTAGTGCTAGGCACCACTAACAGCCGTTTTTCCTCCCCCCTCCTCTGTGCGACGCAGTACAGCAGGCCATTTTGGACGATGAAGTGCGGGAGAGGGTGAGGGGCTGGGAGGACCTCCTGGTCCTCCACCTTCCTAACCTGCATCCAGCAGTGTTTAAGCCTGTCGTCCTCACGCTGTGCTACTCCGAAGGCTCCCCCTCCCGTGACCTGTTGGAACACATCAAAGAAGACATTAGAATTATGAGAGGGGGACTCACCATCTCTCCCGCTGTCTGTGAGAACCTAAGAGAACGGGCACAGGCAGGTCCTTAACGACTCTGACTTCAACCAGCTCTTTGCCGTTTCCCTTCCGTATGGTGATGGCGCAAGTCGGTACCTGAACACCATGATCACCATGAACACAAGTTACAGGCAGAGTATCTTTAAGCGATGGCCGGGGTCCTAGGATGTCAGGTCTCACGAGGGTAATACTACTTCCTGAGTCGAGTACCGAATTTGTAGTTTTTTCCATGCACTTCTACGGTGACACGGGGTGTTTCTCTGGGGATCTCACGATGCACGGCGCAGCCCGCCATCCACTTCTTCATCGGGGACGCTGGTGGATCTGTAGGCATCGGCTCATCCCGGGGACTTAATGGCCTGTGCACTGCACGCTGGGTGCCCTCTGGGGAGCGCGCGCCTGTGAGATGGAGAGAAAAAAAAACAAAAACAGATTTTGAGTGACGGGGTTTTGTGACACTGTGTTCTGACGTGAAACTTCTGTCTGTCGGTTTTAGGCCAGTGTAGTTGCCCGCATTCTCCACCAGTGTGATTTCTGGCGCTAGAGAACACAACGAGACAGAGTGGTAGAGTGAACACAAACCCCGGAGGGTGGATTTATTGAACAGACAGGTAAGTGAATCAATACTGTGTAGGTGGTGGTGG
>JAUCMR010000169.1:8153320-8165849 GCA_032357425.1 Enteromius argenteus | reverse complement strand
TATATATTATAAATATTACAGCATTAGCAGAGAAAATCTCATTATCTATGCATTAAAATGGACATAATAATGAATTGGAATTGAATCTGAAGGGAATCAGAATTGAACTGTGAAATCTGATTGGAAGCCCAGCCCTAGATGCCAGTTGTTAAAGTGTTGTGACTAGTTGTTCAAAATGAACAGCAGTGGGTTCTGAAAGTAAAAACTCCATTCATTGTCTCTATTGGGAAACAGATTTTTAACAATAACTTAAAATCCTTTAAAGACAGTTTTGCTGTAAGTTTCAAGGTTGTTAATTAATGCTTTTGTTGAAACATGTTAATGGTAAAAAATCTAATTAATCATAAAGCTGGATAGAAAATTAACCCAATCAGACTCACAGCAAAGCAATAAACAAGACATTAATAAAGCTATATATTTATATACTATATACTAAAATCATTGAAATTTGAATATAATAAGCTTAATCTTCTAATGTTCTAATATATATAATACTGTTAATCACTTTGTCTCTGCTCTCTTTTTTCTTGGCCTATCATGCTTTAATAAACACTTAAAAAAAATCATTGAAGAAATTGAAAAAAAAAAAAAAAAAAAAAAAATCCACTTCCGGAACCAATACATCTAAAAAGTGGGCAGTCACTAATGCACTCTATTGATTTGTGGTTGCTAGGGTGTTTTGAGTAGTTGCTAGGTGGTTTCTTACTAGCACAAGTGTCTTTAGACATGGCTTGGTTTTATGGTTTGTGGTATTCATTCATGCTAACATCAGTCAAAGTTTAATTCTAATAATAATAGTAATCCTTGCCTTAGCAAGCACTGCTAATTGTCTTTTAATCCTCAGACAGTCCACCTTCAGATTTAAATTGAACTTTTTTTTTTTAAAAAGATTTTTTTTCACTTCTTTGAGTTGTAGACACGTGGTTGGCAGAAGGGTAATGAATACTATTTACAGCAAAACAGTGGCAAAGGACAGACAGATCTAGCACAGTCACTTCAGAAACAATCACAACAGATATTTGAAGAGGGTGCTAGAAATGGGTGTGTGTGTAAGTGTGTGTGCGCTTGACGTTCCAGTGGGGAAATGTTTATTGTGTTGTGCTTGCATGGCTGCTTGTGAGATCATAGTTTCCCTTCCCTCTATTCTTGGAAGGCGGAAGTCATTTTAGAGGGATTCTCTCGCTCTCTTTGTCTAAACCACCAAGAATGTTGCTTTCCTGTTCCTTTGTCAGATGTTTAGTTCATTCAAAATATTAAGCTGACGATGTTTCAACAATTTACCATCAAATGCAATCCATAAAACCTATTTATTATTCGAACACTCTAGTGTGTGTATACCCATAAACAAAGTCGGGCTGAATGAAGTGGTATCTCCATCTACACGGAGGCGGTATTGTTCCAAGCACGTTAGTTAAACTACCATGTTTGCCATGTTTGTCATTTCCTGCTTCCAGCCTGTCAGGATACAAGTATTTCCTGTCCTGGGACAACCATGAAACTATTCAATTTATGCTGTATCCCTCTCCAAATACCATCTCCTCTGGCAGTTAATATAATTCCCCTCCTCCATGGTTAGGAATAAATTGCTGGCTTTTATGGAAAAGCACTCATTGTGCCCTAACAGCAGATATTTTATATGTGAGCTAATGAAACAAAAGCATATTTATTGCCATCTTAAGATTAAAAGTTTAACAAAATGTGATCATCCCTCTTCAGACAGCAAAGCAGACATTAAATTATAGCCTAATACAATTAATTTTTTTTAAAAGGGCTTTGAAGAAGTTTTTTATGAGTCCTTCGACATTTTCACCATTTTCAATCAAATTTGATATTTCATTGAGGTGGCATTAATTTTTTTTTTAATTGCTGGTGAGTGAAAAAATCCAAGGCTATTAATGAAAGGAATCATATTTTGACCTCTTTAATGTTTATAAATTTGAAACGAGACTCCCATTTTATATCCTTTCAGTTCAGCCTATATACATCTACAATATGGCACGTCTAATTTGTATGTGTGTGTATAGTTCAAAAATATAGTACTATTATGAATTAATATTACAGTGTAAAGTGTACAGTGTTGTCTATTTTATCATGTTTTATTCCTTTGATGGAAAAGCTGAATTTTAAACAGCCATATGCTGCCTTAAATTTTTGTGAAAACTGATACTTTTTTTCCCCTCAAAATTCTTTCATGCATACAAGGTTCAAAAGAACAGCATTTATTTGAAATAGAATTTTTATAACATTATAAATGTCTTTACTGTCACTTTTGATCAATTTAATGTCTCCTTGTTCAATAAAAGTATTCTTTTTTTTTCATATGGCTCCTGTGAATATCATGGGAAACTAATATTCAATTATTCAGTACCATGGTATATCAAAGCACAGTGATAATATAATCTGATACAATTTGTGTAAGCGTAGAGAGTGGAATCATGGGAAATTCCTTGTACTTATGCCTTCTGCTATGTTCGCTTACATCCCAGAATGCAGTCTTAAGGGAAAATCCGAGATTGTTTACTACCGCACAATCAAGGGGTTCACAAGAACATGTTGTGCGCAACAAAACATTGTTTTGCTGTCCCCAGCCACCTCCAGAGTCCTGTAAATTCCTGATTATCTTCTGCTATCACTTCCTTAATTAAGTGACCTTTTGTTAGTTAGCATCAGTTACAGGGGTTTAGCCCTATTAAAGCAATAATCACATCAGTGGCATAATTTCCATTTAATCAACACACTAATTTTAGTACCATTGTCTCGGCGCACAAGGGCACGGGGACGTATTACATTAATAAACTTGGCATGGATGAATGTCTTCTCCGCCACCCAGACGATTCGACCCCTGTGCCAAGAGCAGAGGGGGTGAGTGGGCTGGTGAATGGAGGGGGCTGGATATGCACATTAAGCTACTGACATGCATCCCTAGAGACTGAGCTGGAAATTTGCAGCCTGCAGAATTCCCTTTTTTCCCCTGATTAGCCTAGGTGAGATTATTCAGCAGTCACTGACACGTCTATTCCTACAAATTAACAATGCAATTAATTGGATTTACTCTACACATTTGACACCAGATGTGCTGTGTATCAGGTTGCCGCTGTTGAGATAAAAAACATCCTGGCGTTCGAGTGTCTGTCAGGAGTAAGGCTTGCATCAGGAGGTGGATGACGCATAAATCTCACATTTGCTTTTGGTTTGAGGCGATGACAATGTGAATTTCAATTACCAGCATCAGCTATAATAGAGCGAAGCTGATGGAGGAAATCTCACTGGAAGACATTTACAAGGCTGCGAGAATGTGCGCTAGAAGTACCTTTTCTTTCACATAATTACTCTCTAATTAACCATTAGTTATTCGATTAGCCCTTTTAATCCTCGAGTCATGGGTACGAGTTTCTAAATGGTGGCTTAGTCATTGGCAGCCCTATGACGACTAATTAAAGGATGTGATGCACAAAATGGCCCGCAGAGAGAAGTTTTGGGAGGGGGAGGGTCATTAATTTGTAATAAAAATTAAATTATAAAATGGACAGTTCTGGCTCGGATATCTGATTGAGTAGTTGTAAAATGGCCGACATTCACACACCTGCAACGCTGATGCTAGTATCCCAGGACTAATTTTCATGGACGAGTAAGCTGTACTGCAGAGGACTGTACTGAAATAGAATTTTTCTAACATTATAAATGTCTTTACTGTCACTTTTGATCAATTTAATGCCTCCTTGTTGAATAAAGGTATTCATTTCTTTTTCATATGGCTCCTGTGAATATCATGGGGAAATTAATATTCAATTATTCAACACCATGGTATGGTGATAATATAATCTGATACAATTTGTGTAAGTGATTTATGGATTTTTTAATGTTTTACTTTTATTATTATTATTATTATTAATTTATGATTAATTTATTTGTTACTGTAAACACTGGTAAAATCAATTCAAACACAACAATATCTATCTGCAAACAAAATAGTCTTTGTGATAGCTGATTGTGTTCAGCTTTCCAATTCCAACAAACCATAGCCACACAAAAAAAGTCATTTTAAGCCAATATACACATAGCCGTTGTCACAATGTGGTGATTTCTGTGACAAAAACCAGTCTAGTAATGAGACTTTGCTATTTGAAAGAACTCCACCAAAGGTTATAAAAGGTTATGACAAGACTGCGTTTCTCTCACTCGCTGTCAAAGAAAATGTCAGTCTGAGGCATTCAGATTCTACCATTTATTACACTTATTACATTCTTAAATAAAAATGCTCCACTGAACAGTTCTTGCATAGATATCTTACAATACCAATTTAAAAAAGAATTATGAAACAGACCAGTAACAAAAATAAATTTCATCTTCTTCCTTAATAAAGAACATTACCATACTAACATTATATCATACAAATAATAATATTTTAAACACTTTGTACAGCAAAATAAGCAATAAAGAAAAACACACAAGGAAAGAACAGAATAGAAAAAAAATTAAATAAAAAAACGCAGAGGAAGTGTGAAGATTACAGGAAGTGAGGGGGTGGAGTGTTAGTGATGTGGCAAGGGAAAGAGAGGACAGTGAATATGAGGGTCCCTGCTCTAGCGAGAAACTACATGCTTCAGCCTACATATGGCAAAATGTCGTCCTACTTCCATACAGATAAATCAAGATGGCACATAAATGTTCTATTTTTCGCCCTTTCTTTCTTTTTTCAGATCTGTACCTGTTCTACCAACTGGCAGCTGTCTGCGAGATTCATGTTTGGATAGGAGATAGAGAGAGCACCTGTGAAAGCATTGAGGTCTGTTGTTGACCGGTTGCTCCTTGGTTAATGATGTCTAGGGACATTCATAGGTAAGAGATCGCTGACAGCTGGTAACACATAACTCTGGGATGAAGCTGAAGTGATAGCGTTTTTAGCAAGTGACCATGGTTCTGCAGGTGCAGGGTGGGATAGTTGCGGGTGGAAGGTGAGGAATGCAAAAAGCCAAAGGGAAAGACCTGGTGAAAACCTTGTGTACTGACATATCAAGTTTGGACAAACACGGATACAGATGCACTTCAAGATGCAGTATATCTCAAGACAAGTTTTCAGCACTGTTTCTGAGTGACCGAGAACTTTATGAATGGGTATTTGAGTATATATGCAGAATAGCAGACTTTGTTTTGATGCACTGTTGGCTAAAAAGACCATTTATGTTATGCCATGAACCTACAAGCTTTATCTATTAAGCAGAAGAATGAATTGTTCCCATGTTCTTGTGATAAGTGCATCTTGAAACGCCACTAAAATGTTATGTAGACAATCGACAGCAGTGTCATTTAAACAGACTAAGCTAGCTGTAACAATGAAGAGTGTTATGCAGTGAAATGTTGTTCCAATACGGACAATAAAAAAATGAAAAAGTTGTCACCTCTGACCTTTTTGTCATAAAATTCCCTTGTGATGTTTCAAGCATCTTTTGTATAAAATTTAAGCTGCCAAAAGCCTCTTTGAAGCTAAAAAGCAAACGGCTTGGGAAGGGAGCTTCACTGGAAGAGTGCCCAGATCTAGTACACTTAAAATTGTTCCCTTAGAATGTTTTCAAACATTCTTACTGTCATGTAAAATGCTCCGCCACAGAATTATCTCAAAGTCATACAGATAACTTGCGGTAGATAAAGTGGTCTTCTGTACAGCTAAATCAGAATTATGTTAGCATTTGAAGTGAATGATCACTTTAAAACCGATCGCCTGGATGCTGATTTCTAAAGACATGCCTGACCTGCACTGACTACAGAAGCGCTAGAACCGATGCGACTAATTCGCTGTTTGAACTTCACGTCAGGCTCTAAACTCATCCTTAACTTTGCATTCAAACTGTATTTTACAAGCTCACATACTCGAGACCAAGTCAATGGTCACCTAGACGTTCAAGGAGGAATAATAGGAAGCTGGTGTAGGGCAGAAGAGATACTGTGAGAATTAAGTTCAACACAAATGTCTCTCTTTCATCACCCAGCAGTTTATTTGCAAATGAGTAAATCTTTGGGCAAAGTATGCATCAGACACCTGTGCGATTGCCTGGACCGCTGCTGTCGGTCTGTGAGTGAGATATTAGGGCTTTCAAATGGCACTTGATATGTAAGGGGGATATGTATGGCAAGTTGCCTGCTAATGAATCTGATTGGCCTATTCCGTATTTATTTGGTAACTTCTGGAGCATGTTGGCAAAAAAAAGAATATTGTTCGTAGTTTTGCATTTAACGTTGCTTTGCACTGTATTTAAATGGACGATATTTATATGTACATCTTCATTTGATTTGATTTGAAGATTGGCCTCATTGTTTGTCGTCATCAAAGAAAATGATATGAAGCATTTTTTTTAGGTTCCTGCTTTCCCATTCCATATGGTGACTGAAGGAATAAGCAGAATCGTCATTTTTTAAAGTAAAGTAGAGTAGAGTGAAGCAAACACAGCTTCTCATCACTGCTACTTGCAAGTAAAACGGAAATGTAACTCTTTCAAAGCTTTTAAAGTTGATGTGACACATGTAGAATGCTGTACACAGTCAATAATTGCCCCATTTGTGAAATTGTGGGAATCTTAGAGAACGTCAATATGACACTGTAGGAATACATCCTGCTTGCTTGCTTTACAGAAACTTATACATACAGTCGTCACATACACAGGCCGCTTCTTGCGGAAAAAAGTGCCACAAACCACAACTGATTGTACATTAGTGGAGATGAACCAATTCACCTCCTGTTTCGTCAATTTTGGCATGACTTTGCATTTCAATGGAAAAAATGACATGGGATAATAAAAAGTAATTAATCAATTAATAATGGCAACTGATATCGAACGTGTAGTTGTGGTCAAACAGAAGTGACGGCGTGTGTGAGTCTGTGTATGTGAGTGTGTGTACGTGTGATAAAAGAGCTACCTTCAGCAGGCCTCAAACTAAAAGAAAGGCACCAACCCTTCACTCATAGGCAGTGCTGCACTGAGAGTTTCGGCATCGATCGTTAAGCTCTGGCAGTCCCCCGAGGGATACTCTGGGATCGTTTAGTAGAGTCTGCGATGACTCCGAAACTTGTTACCGCTGAATTGTAATGGCTTTCAATCTCCCTTCCACCCTTGCAGCCATTAAATCAATGCGGAAGAGGAGGGTCGACAGGGAAACGCCCTGATTGCGATGCCACGACAGGCTTCACAACCTTGGGAACGATGATATATATTTCGTCCCCACGATTTAGAAGCTGATTGTTAACGGAGCTAGACCTAGGCCCGGTTTAGCATAATTTACTCGAGTGTATCAACAAGCTCTCAATTTAACGTCTGACGTCTGGATGGAACACAATCCTACAAAACAACAATTGCTAAAACCCTGCTGTGAAGATTTCGGTGCAAAACAAATAATGCTGAGAGGCAAGCTGTGCATGTATGTGTGCGAGTGTGTGTATCTGTCTGAAAGAGGCTGCCATGCAGTGTTTCGTTTTAACGCTGTTCATTAACTTGGTAATTATTGTTCTACTTTTTTTTTCTTCTTTAGTTTTTCTCAGGAAAAAGCCAAGAGCAAAGAAACCGTTCTGTCTGTATTGTGGTGTGTGTGTGAAGTTTTTTTTTTAATGCATTTTTTTGTTTTCTGCTTTTTTCCCTCCAAGTAGTTTTTTGTTTTTTATGCTTTTTTTTATATTGTTTTTGAGCTTTTTTTTTTGGACTGTATGAAAAAAAGCACAGAGAACATTGAAAAAATCAGTGCAGACAATGGATACGAAACAGGCAAAGTTTGTCTGGGCTGATGCCACCAAAGTTCTTTTGGATCCTGATCCCAGCAGGTGCTCCAAACTGAGAGTCAAACGTCCTGCCAGATGTCCCCCCCCCATAACGTCTCCTCCATTGGCTTCCTCAGGGGCACCGGACTACTACGTTCTTACACAGGTGCCAGTATCAACACAAAGAACTTCTTCCAGTGTCAAAAGCGACACACAAGGTTCGTGCCGACGAGCTCTGGTTCGCTTTTCCCGGATCAAATCAGAGCAAAGCAAAATGAAAAACAGAAGACTTCTGTCCTTTCATACCAAGCCAACAATCCCGATCTTTTTTTGGGGGGTTTCTGTTCCCGTCTTACGCTTCAAACGTTTCCTTTCAGTGCCAGATAGCAGTCACTGAACCTTGTGCATACTGAGAAGGGCTCACAGTTCCCTCCCGTTGCCCGTATGTGCACATTTATGCTTGTTCACAAAGCAAGTTTTTACTTTTCAGAAGTTTAAGACATTTCACCTCAGAAGGAAAACAAACCATCTTTTTTAACACTGTCTTTAAAAAAAACAAAGGCAAGAAAGTGTCGCTGCGCATCATTTCAGTCGCCCGTGAAGTGACGAGCGTGAAGAGCAGAGAAGAGTTCGCTCCTAAGCGAAGAGTACGAGAAGTCAGCACACATCCTGAGCGTTGCCGTATTTTTATTTATTTTTTCTCACGCAGAGCCTACTTCGGGGGCCGGGCGTTGCGTTTGGCTGCTTGTTCCATTGGTCACTACTCAAAACGTATTGGCAATGTTGTTTTCCGTGTTTGGTTGTTTGCTGTATTACGACATAGCTGCAGGTTGGTTATTGTGATGTGTCCTTGGAAAAAGAAAAAAGAAGTTCCAGAATGTACAATGAATATGATTCTCTAGCAGAACCATTATGTTACGTGGCATGTGCGTTTAGGTTTTATACATGTAGAGTTGAGTATCCGTTCCATGCTAATGGTTGATTTACTGTACAGAAAGAGAATGGCGGAAAAAAAACGGTGGTGTTTGGCAGTGTCTGACCTCCAAGCTAGCACTCGGTAAGGCATGGCTAATCGCTGATGAAAAGGCTTTTAGACTTTCAGAATCCAACAACGTTAGCCCACGCTGCCTCACATGTTCCTCCTGATGACGTTTGCGGCCAGACCCCTCGTGTGCACCCAAAGTCTGTTGTGAATGTTCCCGTCTGGGCGGTGCACAACTGTTCTCTCCTCTTCGTTCTCACTCGTTTTCTCTCACTCTCTCTCTCTCTCCCGTCTCCCTCGGCCTTAGATATGTCGCTTCATGTGCAAAGCCAAGTGATCAGACCTGGAGAAACATCTGTAAAGAAAGAAGGAGAGAGAGTTAGCTTGGATTCACTTTGGGAAACACAGTTATCATTGCACTAAAGAGGGACGCAGTCTGAGTTTCTTGGAAGATGTGTGGCTGCTTTGCAGATGGAACAGAGAAAACAACATTTGGCGTTTGGGAAAAAAACTCAGAATTTTTAAGCATAGCCAGCTTTTTGCTCTAAAACTGGTGACAGATCGTTTCAAACGCATATCTTGCCAATGCAGTTAGCAAGTCTGTGCCGAGCCTTGCGAAAGAAATCATTTTTTGGGAGTGCGACCACAAATCACGCCGAGCCTGTTTGAATTAAGAAATTATTTCGAGGCTGGAGGTGAAATGGTATTGTTTAAACTGTGCGGCCACATTAGTTATATAGCACTTGAGTCATGGTGGTTGGTTTCTCGTTGTGGGCCGTGGGCTTTTTTGTGTCATCATCAATTAAGCTCACATGTAGCCACTGCCGATAGGAGCAATACATAAATGTGCTAGGAAAATATGGTGTTGCAATGCCATGTCTGTTACATTTATGCGGCTATGAGGATTTCAATATTGCAGATATAGTTTTGAAAGTGAATCTTAACTGGAATGAATAAAAACTCAAAGAGTGTAGAGAGTTGGAAAGGAGTGGAGAATTATAATTTCAATTTGCCTCTGGCTGTATCCATTATTAATAAGTTAAGAGCCACAGTGTTAACTCCTCTGTTGCTTTTTGGATGGGAAGCAGCCAAGATAGAAATTGGGGTGGAAGGAGTATGTACATCTACAGGTAGACACAGTTGGTTTTCAAATGAGTCATCTCGATGATTTTCTATATTATATATAAGTCAGATGGTTTCTGGTTTTCCCCCGTTGCTTTGCAGAATTCTGTTCTGAGTGTTGAACAAATTTATAACCATTTTCTCAGTATTTTCCTTATTTCTCTGTATGGCCCTTCAAGAAAATTCCTTTGATCATTTTTGCAATGATCAGTAATACTTGTATGTTCAGTGAGGGTTTAAAGTCTATGGAGTGCAAAAGCCAGGTTTTAGAAGTTACAATCTCATCCATTTTCTCTAAGGATATTTTTTTTTTTTTTACAATTCCATAGAAACTTTTGAAGACTACAATGAGCTCTGAGATTAAGAAAAAAAAAGTAAAAAAAATTGCATTTAATTGACATTGTCCAAGTGAAAAAGAGTCTTTCACTGCCCATGAATCCTAAAAAGATTTATGTATATTTTATAATTATTTTTTCACAAATTTCTACAAATCAGTATTTTTATATTGTACCATTGTTTTGGCATTCACAGATCTTCCCTCATAAAGGCCCTGTTTTATCCATTGAAGTTTTTTTTCTTAATTTCTATTGTTTTCTAATGTTTCTAATATTAAAGTTTTAATGTGAAAAATGAATGGGGAAAAATATTTCTAGAATCAAAGCCACTAAAAAGTGTTTGGTTACTGTGGCATTGTTGACATTTTTACGTGCTGCTATGACAGTTCTTCCTTATTTCTTATATTGTTTAATTTTAACACAGCTGGACTGCAGTACTGACCAATCAGCATCTGGCAGTGATTTTATGCATTTTATGCAAATGACACTTGTACATTTTCCTATTGCTCAGGTATATGAATTTTTGGCAGAGCCTGATGACATTGTATATTACACTTGGTTAAATTTTTGTTTGTGGTTTGCATCAATTTTGGTGTGGCTTTTGGGTGGGTGTGTGTGTGCATGGAGGCAGGGCAGAGCGACCAGACAGATGGTCCTGTGACTCACTGTAAGTGGCTGCTACACCAGCTGGCACACCCTTAGATCTCATAACCCCTCCCCCCACCTCTCACTCAACCCCTCTCAACACCCGACAGGGGGCTGTGCTTGATTAGGCAGGATTAATGATGCCCAATACACTGGTGTGTGTGACTGTGAGACACTATGACTGTGTATGTGTTGGCTGACTGTATTTACTGTTAGACTGCCCATGACTGTTGCTCCTCATAACCAATTGTGATGATAACACAAACACACGTGCAGTCAGTAATTACACCTAGAAGAGAAAAGCAATACAACTCATGCTGTTCCAAACTTGTACACTTTTCCTTTTTACACTCTTATTGATTTGTCATTTACAAATAAACCTGAAAGGATAATAAAAACATTTTGACAGGTTTGTTCAACCATAACATAAGGCTGTTAGGAAATTGACAAAGAAACGTTTGCAGAATAATTTTCATCAAATTTTTAAAACAGGAATAGTAGGCATCCCTAAGAGCAAAATGATAAGATTTCAAAATGATATGAAAAACATAATTTGGGATGATGCATTACAAATTGGTGATTTGGTCAAAAACTGTGAAACTGTGATGAAAACTATTGAAAAAACTTTTCAAAAATACGCACAACCGCTAAAATGTACACAAAATAGTGCATCTCTACCATGGTTAAATTCAGATGTTTATCAACTAATGAAAAAGAGAGATTTTGCTTTGAAATAGTTGTTGCTTACGAAAACACAGACAGATATCCTACATTTTATTAAGAAATAAAGTAATTAGTGAAATGAGGAAGACGAAAACTGCATATTTTGAGCAACTGATTACAGAATCAGAATCAGAATCATCTCTTTGGAAGTGCATTAATAAACTTTCTAAAAGAGAGGGTATACAAAGAAAACCAATAGTGGAGCTGCACATAAATGGAAGATTAAGTACTGATAGTACTGAAATTGCCAATGAATTTAATAGATATTTTATCCAGTCTGTGGAAGAGCTTGCTATATGTTTTAAACCTATACAATTACCTCAAAATGTAATAAATGGCACACCCTCATACTTTTATATTTCTGAGGTTGATGAACATAAGATACTTCAAATTATTAATCAACTGAATAACTCAATATTTGGAATGGATACTGCATTTGTTAAGAAATGTAGTGCTTGTTTGCTAAAGCCCTTGGTAAATCTGGTAAATCTATCAGTTAGAGAAAATAAATTCCCTTCAAATCGGAAAAATGGCAAACTGCTATCTCACAGAATTTATTAAGGAATCTTTATATAAAGGTAATGTAATAGGTGTAGTGTTTTTAGATCTCAAAAAGGCATTTGATACTGTGAAACATGAAATTCTCCTACACAAATTAAGTTTATTTAACTTCTCCCAGCAGGTAATAAATTGGTTTAGATCGTATTTAGAATCCTGAGATCAATGTGTTAAAATTAATAACTCAAGATCAGCTTTACGAAATAATGAGATGGGTCTCACTCAAGGGTCAATTTTGGGTCCATTGTTGTTTTCCATATATGTCAATGATTTACCAAACTGTTGCAAGCAAACAAAATGTCAGTTATATGCAGATGATACAATCATTTATGTATCTGCACAAACTCCAAGCTTAGCTGCAGAAATATTAACAAATGAAATGACTGGTGTGTCACAGTGGCTACAGAACAGCTGTTTGAC
>JAUCMR010000169.1:8125748-8153220 GCA_032357425.1 Enteromius argenteus | reverse complement strand
TATATATATATATATATGTGTGTGTGTGTGTGTGTGTGTGTGTTGGTAATCAAACTTGTACGGCTTTGACTTTGTATATTTGTATATTTAACTTCCATTTTTATCTTTCTTTCAGTTTTGGAACTATATAAAGGTGAGTAAATGATAACAGAACTAAGGTAAGCTTTCACTTTAAAGGGCATAGGTTATTTAAGCTGAACCAAAAGGTTGTGGGTTCAGCAATCACTGTTATGGTCTTGAGCGAGACTTTTAACCTCAGGTTTTCCCAGAGGGACCATCTATGTAACTTAAGACAGTTGCAAACGTCTGGCACAGTACCATAAATTATAAAAGAAATACATTGTGTACTGTTATTCTATTCTATTCCTATTTCATGATCTGTTCAGGAAGATCAGCTCTGTTACTGGACTCCCCCTGAACTGACTGGAGGCAGTGCCAAAGAAGAGGACAGTTGCAAAACCAAAGACCATAATGGGCCATTTTTGCACATCTTTTCAACAGAATCCACTCTGAATCACCTTTAGCCGCTGGCATATTCCATCCAGATTCAACTGGGCATCCTTCCTGAGACTGTACTGTACTGCCTCCTGTCATTCCTACACATTACTCTTGATTGTTGTCCCAGTAAAGAGCGATAATGCTGCACAAGGTCACTTTCACATCCCAGCAGCATCGCTGTTCACACTTGTAATACTTTTTCCACTCTATACACAACACCCATAATGCAATGCACAACTAAAAATGGATGTGCTCCCCAAAGAGATTCTTCAAGGTTTAGTATTAAAAGCGAGTAACAGGAGGGCTCAATTTCTAAATGCTTCCCAGGGAATGATGGGGGTCTATCTGTGCGGATTCTGCAGCGGAGCTAAATTGCTTAGGCTAGACTCCAAATTCAGGAGATGCCCTTGTTTATACCTGACATGAGGGAGAAAGAATTGCCAATGTAGATTTGCTTATCCAAGCCGGCTCCTCCTCCTTTTGTCTGCCAAACACTGAGTAATGAGTGTAGGGACACAGATTTCCCCATGCTTTCCCCCAGAGAGTTCACGTGCTCGGCTGCGCCTGAGGGAAAATAGCGCTGTTCAGGTGTCAGCAGCAGTCTGCAGAACAGAGGCCGTCCCGGCCGCGTCTTGTCCGCTGGGATCGGCGGAGCTTCATTGTGATGGAGCAGCAGAGAAATGTTCAATGGACAACTTTCAAAAGGCTGCAGAGAGGTTGGTTTGATGCCGACGGCGAGACAGGGAGCCGTGTCTAATTGTGCTTCCACCTGGAGCTGGCTCAGTGGGCACGCGGCCTCCACTGTGTAATTGCTGCCCGCATGCCAGGCCCGAGTGACAGCTTCCTAATACTGTCACCTGACAGGCTATCACTCTTTCTCCCCATGCTAATGCAAATCTCTCCTTTTCTCTGCTGTTTCTGTGTCTCTTCACCTCTTTATCACCAACACACACACAAACACATGTTCACCACGCTGCCTCTGCATCATGTAGACGTCTACCCTAAAATAGCCCTTAAGATTTGGGGATCCCACGGTCATGGAAAACCTAGAAATATGATATATGAAGGAATTTTGACCTTGTGATTTCCTGTCTTATGTAGAATGTATATATGTATTAACTGAAAAGAAAGAAACTTTACTTAGAAAGAAATTTGCTCTTCATAGTGCAACTGTTATGATTTAAGCAATTTTTTAAAAAAAATATTACCTAGAAATCATGAAGAATTCAGTGGTCAAAAGGTGTAGGAACATTGTTTAAATAATTGAGAAGTGTGAATCCCAATTTGCGTACTTCTATGCACTCAAAGTATAATAATTTGTTGGTTAGAGAAAACTTTCAGAAGAATAAAGATCTGTTTACACCAAGGACAATAACTAAAGAGATAGCAATAAAAATATAAGGTTACACTTTATTTTGATCGTCCACTTTAGACATTCTACTAACAGTAAGTTTTGTAACTATGTGTCAACTACATATCAGCTTATTCTCGTTCATTTTCAACTACATATCTACAGACTCTCAGAGTAGACTGTTAGGGTAGGTTTAGGGTTAGTAGAATAAGTTGATATATACTAAGTTTGTAATAGTCAGTACGTTGTATGTAGTTGACTCATCAAAGTAACATTTTAGAAGATTATTTACTCTAAGTACAATGTCTAAAGTGAACAATCGAAATAAAGTGTTACCAGATATAGTTCTAAAAATCGTTCTCGGTATCAAAGAATAGCAGAGTCCACAGCAAAGCTATAACAATAAAGGTACAGAGAATCAGTATCATTGGAATCACTTTCAGAACTATTTTTTGTCCAGCTGATGAATGATAAAACATTGACACCCAATCAGAATCCATCCTGCTATAACAAACTTAAGAAATTTAAAGCGGCAGACGAGCTTGTGCTTAGAATAAACAGACAATATTGTTTGCTGATGTGGACACTATGTTGGTTTTTTTTTTTCAGTTGTTCTTGGTGTGAAGGATCTTTACCGTTTCATTTAATTTCTGTAGACAGAATGCACCTCATTTGTCATTTGTCAGCAATAACATCAGAGTAATTGTTGGCTTGTATTGACCGGAATTCGAATGTCAGTGCATTTCTAATAGTATGCAAATTGCGATTAGTTACTCCACATAATGTTCCACAAAAATGCTTACTGTGTGCTGATGTTTCAGTATTTAGTCAAAAAACCCTCATCAAATATGCCATGTCTTTCCTCTAGAGCCCTACATGCCACCATTTCATCCTGCGCTTCTCCCCAGCTCTTTTATATTACTGTTATATAACTCTCTTACCTTGGAATGCACACCCATGCCTGTAACTTCTCTTTCACCCTGCACTCAAGCCACAGTGTGGGCATACGCTGTACCGATGGGAGGACGGAGGAAAGTGGAACAGAATGTGAGAATGAGATATTCGCAGTAATTCGGTAATGGGTATCACAGGACCAGACTGTGAATGAGCTATTCAGCAGGGAGCTGGGCCTGCACTAACTTCCAATGAGCCCAATGCAGTACGGCTATGTGCGTGCCATCAGACAGAATTTGAGAAAACAAGAGCGAAGGGAGGGGGTAATGGGTTCTTTTTAAGGGAAAGAGTTTAGTCTTGTGGTCTCATAACTTGAGGAATTTGTTTATGGGCGCTCAAGGACTGTGGACTTGTGTGTTGTGTGTGTTAAAGAACTAAAAAGGGTTAAATATGTGCATACATTTATTGTGAGCTAGCTTTGCAGCTTATGTGGTGTGTTTCTTACCTGTCGCAGTGGTTGCACTTGAAAGGTTTGGCACCGGTGTGTTTGCGGTAGTGCCTCGTCAGTTCGTCGCTTCGTGCGAAACGCCATTCACAGCCTTCCCAGGAGCATTTGTAAGGCTTCTCACCTGCATGCACAAACACACATCATTTAATCCCTGCTTCACCATTCACACACACCTATACACAGATGGTGCACCTCTGGAGCGAGGCAGCCGCTGTGCCACTGTGAGCACCGTCAGCAGTTCCATTATCTATATCATTCATTACTGTTTCTCTCAATCACACATCCAAGCCATCCAATCACATTGCTTGTTTCTCTCTCAGCTGACCAATCGCATCTCTGTAGCCCAAATCTCCTGGATTCTCAGTCGTTGAAACGTGAAAAATGCTGTCTTTCCAGGCAATATACGGAGGCGATCATTTTCAGACACAGAAATTGATTCGATCAAGGGTCATTTTCCATCTTTTCTTAAATTGAAGAGGAGCTGCCTAAATGTGCTCAGTCACCGTAACAGAACGAATTCATAACCCAAAGTCAAGTATCCAAAATGAAGCCATTTGTGCTAAATGTTCTCCACCCTCCCAGAGAGCTCTGAAATTCAAATGAAGTTAAACAGATGGGAAAGGAGATACCAATTGTTCCACATGCCGTACTTTTATGCCTCAGATTTAAAATATGGCCTTGAGTGAGGGAGGAAGGGGGGTTTCAGCACCCGAAGACAGGGTCCCGGCACAGTTGCAGTGTTCCTGGGGAACAGAACGGGCTTCAGCCTGGGGCCTGGGTGGGAATGGGGAGGGTGTCGATGGCACTGATTCAGATCCGGAGGTGGTAATGATAATTGGGGTCTTAATGACGCTTAATGGGAAACAATGCCATATTCACAGCACAAGAGCTGCCAGCTTCTCCAGCAAACAATGTGTGCACCAATCTTCCTAACTAGAGTAAGGCGCCATTCAATTTGAAGTTGCTCAATTGGAAATAGTTGTTCACTAAATTGATTCTGACCACGCTCCTAAACTAGGATGGCCACCAAGTTGGTCATTTATTTCTTCAATAAAAACACATGATGTTAGTCATGTAAGCTTATTTTAATTACTTTTAAGTTTAAAATTTTTCAAGACATGAAGTTGGCTTGTCAAAGCCTTGTTTGAAAGTATGAAATTATAGATTTGATTAGATTCTAAAGTTTAGAATGTTAGATTTATTACAATCAAACAAAGATGATAGGTTGCTAGGGCATTATGAGCAGTTGTTCGAGCATTACTAGGTGGATATGGGTGGATTGACGTATGGCTAGACAGATAGATGGACACACAGATGGATAGATGAGCAGATTATTTTGTTTTTGGATTATTGATAATCAAATGATCTTGCTCAACCAATCTAAAATCATCTAAACCAGTCTGAACCAGTCTGGATCTGCATAGAAAATCATGCTGTTCTGGACTAGTCTTTGAGTAAGGATGTGCTTGGACCTCCACGACTGACTCTGTATACTGACAGAGAAAATCATAGAGAGGAATGGAAATTATTACATGCTGTTATTTTCCTTTCTCCTTTTCCTTTTTTCCGAGGAAAATATGATCCAATAAGATGTAGAGAAAGTGGAAGGTATTTGCTTTCGCAATATTTCATATCCCAAAAATGTATGCAGTTGATATGAGCATACATATTGCTGTAATGAAATCAAAGGCTGTTCATCTATTTATCCCATCTCGTTTTTTAGCTTTATGATGCAAGATGAGGTAAAGGATGACATAACGTCGGATTTACCACTGCATCGCTCGGTCGGTCCTGGAAGTCTCTTATGATGCAACACAAAGTAAAGAATGACACGGCAGTGGTGATGAGGAAAGCGATTCCAAGTAAGATGTCTGACCGGTTTCCATCCCCCACAGACATTTCTTGACTTTTGATGACAAAGAGAAGAGGATTTTTAAATATAATACAATATACTTGGCCTTTTTTCCACTGGTTCACCTCTGGGAATACTGCAAACAAGCAACGGGCCTTCTTTGACATCGCCCATCTTTCTCTGCCAGGCAAGACGCACACAGACAAACAGCAGGTCAAAGTGCCTTGAGGTTTATTTTATTATGTTTGCCTGTCCTTGAGCTCCTTCAATTTATAAAATCAGTTGGAGAAAATATCACCACGTCTGCTCTCGTGTCTGTGACTGCTACAAGTGTTGCAGGAACAACATCTCTGTGTCATTTGAAAAGTGGCGGGGCCGCAGGTGTGAGACGGCAAATGTTTCGCACTACACTCACAATAATTGGCCAAAGACCCCCTCACGCTGGCTCCCTCCTTATGCCGTAGCCCCCTTCCTCCCCCTTTTTATTTCCTTCCCTCTCTTGCCGTCTGACAGCAGCGAGGCAGGCTTGGACCTGCAACCAAGGCAACCATAACACAGGCCAATTATAACTTGGAGAGTCATGGAGGCATGATGGAGTCGCCTAGCAACCAGCTGAGAGAGGTAGAGAGAGTGTTAAAGGAGAGAAGAGAGAGAGAGAACCTTCCAGTCGGTATGCAACCTATGGACACTCCGCAATACCATCCAATTATTGCTCGCTTTAGATATGCATGATGTAGTTGCCTGGCAACCCCAACTGTACCCAGAGAAGGGTAGGGGAAAGGTGGGATTGATTTGGCATATTGGCGCTTCAGTTGGTATCTACAGCTGCAAATAATCAACCTATTACAGTCTTTTGATATAGTCTTCTAGAAACGAACCCCTTCCAAATCAGCAAGCTCCTTCCCTTGCACCAGTGTCCTAGGTGTGTACGGTGCGGTTAATTACATTTCCTCTGGACAGAGTGGCAGTAAACTATTATTGTCTCTGAAATCTAAACTTCAGAGGTAGTGCCCAAATATCCATTTATTTCTTCTTCTCCAGTGGCTCATGTTGCATTTCAAAATGATCTCTCTAATTCTAACCCACTTTTACCCTCCAAATCCCATTCAGGGATGTGCTATTAACTTTAGCACACATTGTTGACGAAGCAAAGTAGAACCGTGTCATTAGGCTCCACGGCTGCTCAACACATTGAGCATAAGTGATGGAGTGCGAATGTGAAAAATAACTTGAGCGACTTCTGACACCTGATCAACTGTATCTGTATATTAAAACAATCGGAATAAAACTCCCTCATGCAGCTAACCTTGCATGCTTTTGTTTTCTACCCGAGAAAGCATGGTTGTATATTTTTTTTCAGCATTCTTCGGCATGAGTGTTGTGGATTCTTTTTCTTTTTTTTGGGTAAAGACAGCATCAAGTTAAAAATAGTTCTAAAAAGATTTCATGCATGTCAAGATTTCAGCATTCTGCTCCATCTGTTTCTCACTGTCTAGATGTTTTTGTACACAATCCATTTTCATGTGAAATTTTTTGTAAAAGTTTTGGACATGCAGTGGGTTCTTAGGTAAACTTTTGGGAGCGTCCAATCAAAACTAATGATTAGCATTGTAGGATTTACCCAGCTGATTAAAGCATGCTTAACAACATCTGTCTCTAACATAATGTAACATTACATAATGTAATTAATATTCATGAGAAAAGCTTTCACCTTATTAAGATTTGTTAATTGCAGTGCATAAATATCTATCAATAAAACAAGAGGTGTGCTAATCACAGATATGCACACATTCATATTTGTCAGTTTGTGAACTACTGACTTAAGTGTCCTGTAGATGTTTGGATGTTAAGGGTATGAGTCGGGTCTGCTTTTATTTAGTACCACCTCTCAAGTTATCTTCAAATATACAGTTTGGAAAACAGATATGTTTGTCTAATTTCTACAGAATTTAGAATTTTGTAGAAATCTATTTAACTTTTCATGGTCTGGATTTTTGTTTTAATTTTAATCTCCCTGTTTAAGTAATCTACAGAAACGATAACCGAAAAAACAGGATTAAGCCAATTAAAAGAACAAATCTGTCTTCTGATAAACGCGTAATGTGATGAGCCAGCAAGCCAAAATGTCTCTTCAGGGTTTTATTTCCCCTTTTTTCTCGCTATTGCCTATTTGCCCTTATTTTCAAAAGCTAAAGTGCCGTCTATACGCTAGAATCAGTCCTAAAGCGATTAGCAACACCAGTGCTCGCAGGAACCTGCCGAGTCAACAGCTGGCCACAGGGGCCAGATACGCTGCATTGAGGCCACTGTCACAGTAGGTTTCGGGGCCATGGCAGAGTGCAACACGCTCTCAGGTTCAGCGAGAGGGCAGAAACGACGGCACCGGAGCGTGCAAGCCCGAATTAGCTGGGAAACGAGATTTAGCTCAGTCGGTCTATCAATCATCTTGCAATTACTGACTGCACTGGCAGGTTTTGAATGGTGTGGCTGGGTTAATTTTAGTCTGAGATTAAGGTGCAGGAGAGAGAAAACCAGCTATCTTGCTTTAGGGTTGTGCTGCAAAAATCGAGTTAGCTTCACAAGATCTCTTGTGACCCTTCTGTAGTATCAGGGGCTTGGCAAAGAAGATTTTCCAAACTCTGAAACTTCATCTCATTACATGCAGAGTAGACCTGGTACACCAGAAATCTTTCTCCAGGAAAGCTAAAAATGTTACGCGTGATGCTAAATGCTAAAAACACATGTCATTGGTGCAGTTAATCACCTGTATGTGTCCTCTGGTGTGCCTTTAGGTGGGAGCTTTTTGTGTAAACCTTCCTACAGCCATTAAACTGGCAACGATGGACCCTCTTTTTGTTCTCTGGAATGTCTCCTCCGCCTACCGTTCCCAATCCTCCCTCTCCATCGCTCTGTGCGCCGCGATTTGGTGGCGAAGGTAGCGAATGTGTCGCCACCAGCTTTGCCGCCCCAAGACCGACTTTTTTGGCCACCAATTTCAGCGTGAGCGTGCCATCGGCTGTGGCGGTAAGAGTCTGCGTAGGCTTGACAAGATGGCGTCCCAACTCCGGTGAGGAAGGTGGCGTGAGGGATGTGACTGCGTTTAGCTGGGCGGGATTGACCCCTCCGCTGGCTTCTTTCAGCCCTGCCTCGGTATTCTTGGTGTTGGCTGGGGCATGAAGGTTTTTGGGTAGGGATACGAGCAGAGGTGGTGGGCTGGGCTCATCGGATAAACTGGGCAGGAGGGGGTCCATCAGGTCCTCGTCGCTGTCTCCCTTCATGAAGGCTGGCGTTAGGAGGCAGTCGAGCTCCTCGTCGAAGAGTTCCGAAAGCCTTTTGGGCTCCGTCTGTAGGTACCTCTCCAGTTCCAGACATGTCTGCAGGAGAAACAGAAATGTATAAACATGAGACGGTAAGCCTCAGAATACTCTTTAAGTTCAGTACTGTTTATAGAGGGAATGCTAACCATCTGAAAAAAAAAAAACACTGTTGGTTACAGCTGAATGTGCTACAATGAAACACGAGGCACGTCAACACATTTCCAGTTGGGACTGGTTCAGTTGGTCGCACCATGGAAGGTGTAAACGACTAAATCTGCTACACAGAGATTTTTGGACAGAAAAATTTCGGAGTGCAGCTGGGGGGCAAGATTTTCTGGGAGAGAAACTGAACATCCGTGGAATTATTTCACTTGCTGCGGTTGAGGGAACAGTATTTATCCATGTAGCATAGAGCATTTTGTACGGTGCTTATTGAGCGAGAAATTACCGTCTTATTACTTAAGATACCTTTCACCTCACTCTGGTTTTTCCTCTGATGAATACTTTGGCAGACAGAGGGAGGACGGAAGAGAAAGACAGCGCTATCATGGCTCACTGACTGCTCACTCAGCAGTTTCTTTTTCAGTGGTTTAACATTATTGTTCCCCAGTCACAGTGGCCAGTTAGGATATTAGAGACTTCTGTTCACTGTGTTGCGGTAAAAGCACTTTAGCAGTCAAACAGCAGTAGAGTAAACCTTCCAACTTTTTACTTAATGTCAGCTGTAAATTACAGTCGCTGTACATGCCCTATCTTAACTTATTCTGTCATCTCCTTTACCTCAGACCTAAATGAATCGTCCAAAAGAAGATTTTGCCTAGCATCTGTTGTCTGCTGATAAGCTGCACTTTTTATTCTATTTTACTGAATTGAAATATGCATACACTTGGGGTTTTCAAACTGTGGGCCACTAGAGGGTCTGAAAAAAAAAAAAAAAGCAAAACAAAAAGGTACAAATTTATAACTTACTTATAACTTATAATTTTTAATTTACAAAAATGTAATGAAATGTTTAGCAAACTTATTAATACAAGAGATTACTTGTAGATATTATTGATTTTTAACAACAAATCTCTCATATATGTACATATGCTTTAAAATATTACACTTAATATTTTTAATACAGTATACAGTGGGTGTGCATGTATGCATGTTTTGTATGTTTGTATGCATGTTATAGGGAATCCCTCTTGTATTTGAGGCCCTTGGCATCATATCTGCATATCTGGCTTTCTTAGTTTGCTTTTTAAAACCCAATACAGAAGAATTAGAAACCGTGTCAGATGAATTCTAATGTAATGCAATCCCAGCTACTGCTGCAGTGAAATATTGACCATTCAATTAACCTGCAGCCAAATGGTTCCTGTGCACTTTCTCTGACCTCATTGGTGACATCAAAAGAACAGCGCTAATACTATAGCTACAATTTGACTCATGTTATGCAATACAGCAGAGCCTTCAACAAAGACTAAAATAACTGAAATGCAGTCCACTGCAGCAGCTACAATTTACCACTGCAAGCTCTCCCTGTGAGCTCTGCATTCATTTATGATTCTGAGCACTACCTGGAAAGTGCATGAATTATCTATACACTGAAGCTTTTTTAGCCATGTTTTAGCAAGCAGGAATTTTAGCAACCGAGAGAGATCATGCACCTCTGGAATTATTCCATTCTTGTGTATTTTGTAGGCCTTATTACTTTAATAGATGCTCTGAGGACGTACCCAACCTGCATTGATAAGCACAGAGCATAAATTCTCTATGTCAAGCAGCTTAAAGCAACATTCCGTTGAGAGACAGAGGGTTGAAAGAACTTGGCATAAGCACACTATATTTTCACACAGATCTGTGAACCAACATAAAAATAAAAAAACGAAAAGAAAATGTAGATGAGGTGAATCAACTCTTCTGGACTGGCTGCTAGTGTAGAAAGCCCCTTCATTCCCTGCTTATATTGTACGCACTGAGCTCCATGTATTATAAATGCAGTGCCAGGGGGTTCACAGGCAGCGCTAAGAGGCAATGTCAGACAAAGAGCGGGCAGAGAGAGGCAAGGGGGAGAATCGCAAAACTGTCATTAGCAAATGTGGATGCAGTCCAAGTTAGACACAAAGGGGAAATTATCGCCAATCTCAGAGTCAGTTCCTCTCGCTGTCTCCGCTCCCTGCTTGGATAATAAAGTCGGCACATTATCTAAACTAATGTGTTTATATCTCTACCCGCATCTAACAAAACAGCTTTTTTTTCACACCCTCTCTATTTTTGGGGTTGAAATTATGATGATTTTTCGCTCATACAAATAGATTTTAATTAAGCATTTTGGCTTTCATCAGATGTCGTTTGAAGTTCTACCTCTTGATGCAAAAACCGATCTCTCCTGTGCTCCTCTCTCTCTCTCACTGTGTCTCTCTCTCTCTCTCCCTACACAGCATGCGCTGATGACTAATTAGCCACTCAAACGACCCAGCAAAGAGAGGCTCTTTATTCAGTTAATTTGCTGATGGGAAGCCTAAGTGTGTATGTGTGCTTGTATGTGTGTAAGATGTAGTGACTAAGAACAACACTTGAGTTAAAAGTGCTGTATTTATATATTTATTTAACATTTTTTAGGACTGTAGGAAGCGCTGCTGCTAAACATTCTAAAAATGTTTTTTAGAGTCTAATGCAATAGAAGAACCTTTTTAGTTTTCTACCTTGCTGGAAAAGACTGCCAAGCTGGTCTTCCAGGCTGACCAACAGAGAAGTGTCCCTTTAAAAACCAGCAAATATGCTGGCCAAGCTAACAGCAGCAAACCAACAGAGGATAGTTGAACTGTAGTACGTTCCATCCACATAATAATGCTTCAGAGAATCCAAGAGAGCTTGACTTTCCTTCTTTTTCCACCAACATGGTGGTCAGAACAACATATAATGTAATATCAGTAACTTTTTTACAACCATAGTCAACACAAGACCCATACACAGTCAAAAGAAACCCAAGAAAATTGGGTGTACGCTAAAGACATCATGCAAAAATATGAACAGGCCAGTTGTTTCTGCTTTGGCAATGTTTTGTTCAGTACAGCACAGGGAACGTCAATGATCTGGCGATGAAATCTGTCTATAATATGCCATCATTCCGTACCCTGCAGTGTTCATAACAATTTCCCAGGGTGCTGTGATTTCACCATGGCCATTAGCTCTTTTACGACCATAACATCCCCTTGTAAGACTGAATATGCGTCCTTCATGTATTGAAGGGCTTTCGGCCTCTTTGCACACCAAGTTCATTTATCTATATTATTTCAAGTATTTTTTTAGGAATCCGCCATGGCTCCTGCACGATTACCTCCGTAATGACACAACAATTACCCCTCGGAGATGACTTGTACCAAGTGACACGCACTCGCCATCAACCTCAAAAAGTGTTTCAAAACTCTATAGCCCATAAGGACCTCCCTCCAGGATCTGTCTATCCATGCACCGAGAGAGATACCGAGCTGCCTGCAAATTTGCAGTCAGAGGAGCATCCTATCTGTCCCAATGACATATAAACCATCATCACAGCAGGGTGGACATCAGAGTCATCTGAGGCCCTCACCGTCGTGGATAGGATTTCACGGATCTTGCTCGCCTTTTCAACCGCTCTCTCTGTTTGGTTCCTGCACCTTGCTGGCTGAGCTCAGGGAGGGGAACTGTCACTGCTGTCCTGGTGTTGGAGTGTTGGGGTGAGTAATGGTGGGGAGGCTGACAGGGGTCCAGGGAGGGGGAAGTGAGTGTGGAAGAAAACAGCTGTCAAACACACACACTGGAGTGAAGCTTGAATCTCTTCACTTCATCTACTGTCATCATCCCATCCCCCTACACCCCCGCTCTGGGACTCCTGACATTTAGACAATACAGTTACAGCATGGGGCTGTGCACAGTTTGTGATTTACTGCGGACTTCTGTGTGCGTGTGTGTGTTGCGGATGGCCAGTTGATAAGTGGCCATAAAACCAATGAACTACAATCTCTTACATGCAGACCTCCTAACAAAAGACCCAACAAAAGCATGAAAAAGAGCCCCAGTAAAACAGTTAATAACCAATAGAAGAGCTCTTATGTGAAAAGTAAACATCAGTGTGGTACGATCCTGAGCGGCAACCGCACCTCCTTTTGATCTCACTCGTGATTCTCCCCATCAAAGCCAGCGCAGTCAACAAACGGCCGCTTCCATTGCAACCTCACTCTCACAAAAGAGATGTCAGCAACTTGTTAGGAGTCTACCGAGACACGATTGCATCTGAAATTGTAGCCCAAGCCTTCCCACAACCCGTCACTCTCACTAAACTGCAACATTTGGACAACAAACAATCCGTTTGGCTAGCAATATCACCCGACGCCTGCGGAAATGCATTCGTGTGATATTCACCATTAAGTACAAGGAGAGAAAACATTGGGGTATGGGGAGATGAATTGACTCATTTGTGTCCTATCTATTAATTTAATATTCGTTCATGTAATGAATTATGAATAGACCTCTTTTATTATGAGTATTTTTTTTATTTTTTATTTTAAATGTGACTTTTTTTGTTACTCAGTTTGTAAAATGGTGCAATGCCATAAACTAAATAAAATCTTAACTTATTGTAAAATAATTATGATTTGTACATGCACATGTATTCCAAGTATAAGCAAAATATGTTTTCACTTTTGCCATTTTTACTTTGTCAACATGGCTTTCTTCGAAAAATTAAACCAAAACTTTTCTTAAAAATACAACCATAAGAAACCATATGAATACAAACAGTACATTTCTAAGAAACCAGTTATTTTTTTCCCTAGTGTTTTATTGCGGACACTTATATGTCATTGAACCGTAACCCTACACAAATAAAGGAAAACCAACTATTTCCACTGGCCTCCATTCACTTCTACTCTTTTACTTCTACCTACAGCATACTCGCCACTTGGCCCCCTCCTATCAAATTTTAATCAGCGGTCTGTGATGGAGTGACTTTTTGCAGACTCTCCCGCTGTGTAATAGCCCTCCTTTTTCCCTGTTTCTGCACCTGTGTCATCCCTCCCTACCCCCTCTTACACTTCCACCTCCCCCTTTTTTGCCAAAACGGTGGGCTCCTCTGAACACACACAGACGTTCTCAAGCACGGCGAGGCAATTAGCGCCTGGGCGCCACTCCTTGGTCCCCTCTGCCCCTCTTCGGCCTAGTCTGATAAACACAGATTATAAAATGAATGAATGGCATGGACACATGTGGGAGATAAATGCTAACAGCTGTTAGCGGGGACAAGACAGATATGCTCTTTTAATTTGGGTGGATAATTTAATCCCGGTTCCCTTGGCCCTTGGCCACTGTTGCAGTGGATGGAGGCTTGTCGCAGGTCGTTTGTCAAGTCAGGGTCCCTGTCTTCTTATGTGCAGCATTTGTTTGCTGAGGAGAACGATGTAAGATGGAGGATGCAAGGGAAATGTTTTAGCCTACTTCTAGAAAGCTGAGAATATCTTGGCAGTTAGCGTACAATTTGAGAGTATATTTACGCATTTAAGATCAGATGCTTTCAGCTTAACTGTGTGTTCGAGCAGTAGAGAACGATATTGAAAATTGTGTAATTTTAGTGAAAAGTGTGATGCTTGAACGCCATGGCTAAACCATTTGTCATTCTTCAGTGATGTGCTAATGACCACCTGCCACTGATTTTTTTCACTGCTGCTTTTGCTTCATAGCTGAAGAGTAGGCTGAGATGGGTTATGTGGATTGGAGCTGACTATCTGTCATCAGGGGAATGCTGGTAACATGTTAAGAATTATCCATTTTAGAGATCTCTAATATCCTGCCTCTGCCAAAAGAGACACCAAAGCCCCAAGAGAAAATAATGCAGCTCCTGCCATGGCGAAATTAAAATGTTCGTCTTCAGAGCTACACTAAAATTCTGGGGAAAAAAAGGGCCAATTACTCACTGAGGACGGTGTCCTATTAGGGAGTTGGCAAAACTGGACGCTCGGTGACGAATGGGCCACAGCAAATAAGCCTGAGGCTCTGGCAGCCCGACTGCCTGAACGTTTTTAGGGCCAGATTTACTGAGCAGCTCTTTAGCGGAAGAACCTCTGCCCCAGATTTCTCTGGAGAAAATGACTTAGTTTTGTGTCCTGCATTTACATATAGGTTTCATTATTGTCGTGGTTGCCTGGGAACCAGATGATATTTAAATCCCTCGTGTACATCTGCAAATGTAACTTGCATGGTTTGTCAGGAAGCCTTTCTGCGCAAACAAAAAGCCAGATTCGGTAGGCTTACGCTGCAAAGGCATCTTCAGAGGCTTGTCATCAAGTTGTTCGAAACCACCTCTGCACTACACAGGGCTGTGCTTTAAGAAACAACACAACTTGATTACAAACAAGTGCTTTTTATATAACAGCAGTGTAGTTCTTCATTACGGCATCTCAAATTATACATCCTAATTGGAAATTACATCTTACGGAGAACATTGCAATGCTGTAGTTATGCCGAGTACAATAAAGGCTTTAGTTTCTAAAAATTCTGGATAAAACCACCAAGATAAATATTTAAATACTCATATACCCTCACTTGAGGTAGATATCTTGTGTATTTTGTGAAAGGACATGCACATAAACAGTGCTGTGTACATATTTACTGAACAAATGCTTAAATGTGCATTAAAAAAAAAATTGATTGACTATTACCTCCCAGAACTGTCTGGGATTCTGTTGCTTCCAGACACAAGGCATCTGTCACCGATTACTAGCAAACGTCGTCAGAACATAGGGATGCATGATTTATCACTATAACATGTCATATGATTTTTGAATTTATTTATTTTTCTTCATCTGTCAATACTGTACATTTAATAACATCCTCATTTGCCCTTTTTATACACTTTGACTGACCTTTAAGTACATCTAACACTCATTTAAAGAGTATATATGCATTAGCTGCTGGCTTCTCTGCTGTAGACAGATGCACAAGTTAGTTTTTTTTCTTTATGTCTAGTGGCCTGTCTGCCTGCCAAACCTGTGAACGAGAGCATGTCTGAGTGCTCGGTTATGTAATGACTGCTATCGCCTAATACGAAGACGTTGGCTGCAGTTTAAATCATTACGTCTTGAATATCTGTGTACCTGACTTGACCTTGCTCAAATGTGTACTTAGAGTAATTGAATCACTGGCCCAGTCCCAGTGCCCAGAATATTTTGCATCCTCCATTACTTTACACACAACAATTTTGACAGGAACAACCAGGACACAGTCATATTATAGGAAGTCAAACACGCTTGTACTAATACTGTCATCTGGAGCCGTGTGTATTGAGATTATCGTTTTACTTCATTACAGTTCTTTGACCCTGAACAAAACATGTGGTATCTGTGCTACTTAATGCTCTGTTCGTCTGTCTGGCTCATATCTATCATGTTTCCAATCTTGGATTATTATATATTGATGAAGGTAATGTCTGCAGCCGTTTTCCTGATGTGGCTTCTGTTCGTCGCTCCTGTTGAGTCATTTTTTTCCCCCTTGTCTCAGCATGTTCACATCTGTTCAGAAACAATATTACGTGACTCCACTGAGAAATCAGATACTTGTCACAAGATTGCTTCTAAGTGCTAGCACTGGCCCTCTTCTCGAAAACCATAAAAAGCACCATGCAAATACAACGTAAGGAGAATGCTGCTGAGCGTAATGGTCGTATAGAGTGCTCTCTAGAAAGGCTAAGCTTGGCTTTGGGTTTCAGATTAGTGTAAACTCCATGTACTCATTACTGTGTGTCAATATTTACACTCGCACACAAAGCTAATTACATGTTGACCGTGTAATGCGATTTGCAAATTTGTTTTGAAATCCTCATCCTTTCCCTGCCCTCCATTTTCCTTCCTAGTCTTCCTTCTTGCTTTTGCAGCTGCACCTTGTTTGAGAGAGGGCCTCTCCAGTGCTGTTCCTGCTCCTGTGTCTCTCTTTGGCTGGTAAACACAGACCAGCTCCTTTGGGAAATGAGAGGAAACAGACAGACAGGAACTCGGCCAGAGATGAGCACAACAGGCTTGGCAGCTGTTTCCATAGCAGCCACATTGTTGGGTTTTAAAATTTGAAAAGACAGCAGGACACTGGTTTGGGACGTTATTGTAAATGCTGCCTGTATCAAAAAAGACACATTTTCCTGTTTCCATTATCAAGTGAGGGCCAGAAAAGCGAGACCAGAGTCTGGTGAAGCATTAAAGTGTAGAACATCCAAGTAACTGGGCACCAGAAATTGCAACTCGGACAAGTTGCCAAAAATTCACTTGAGATTAAATTTAAACTTTAAATTAGAGACACGCACAAAGCAAATCAAGGACGTATAAGTTAATCACTTTATTTTAAGGTGTCCTGGTTACAGTGCGGTTATGCATTAAAGTACTGAAAAATATTAATTAACCACATGTACTTACTATATGGTTAGGGTTAGGATTAGGGTTTAGTTTAGGTTTACTTGCATGTAATTGTGCACAATTTATTGTTATTATGTAATGTACAACAAGGACACCTTAAATTAAAGTGTAACAGTTTTCCCAGTTGCCAACTTATGAGTAAACTATTAATTTATTTAAAAAACAACAAGAACAAGAACAAAAACAATTTATGCCATAAAACAATTACCAAGTGGATTTTTTGCTTACAGATTGTTCTTTTTTCTTTTATATCATGCTACAGCTAATGGCAGCTATCCATTCTTCAGTGTCACACGATCCTTCAAAAGTTCAGTATTTATTTTAAATAATTTTTTGCAACATCAACAAGTCCTTTTGTCGCTTTAGATCAATCAGAACAAAAAAAAAAATCTTATTTAATAATTTTCACCACCTCCAAAATCCCAAGGTAATGCTTGGAGTTGAGAATCAACTTGGACTTGAGACAAAACACTTGAAACTGGACTTTGCGTCAGAGACTTGTGAACATATCTGCTGGCCAAATATTTAGTTACATTTCTTTGAACTGAATAGCAAGGTTTTAGTCATCACAAATTGTTGCTGCAGTCACCTAACCATCTTTGGTGAGAAAATACAAGCTAATAAAAATATTTGGCAGATTCGTTGTCTAAAGGGGGAGTGCAGGGATGAAAATCATTCATTAGCCTTAGTTGTGGATGAATTTATCCCCGTTGACAGCTCCTGGCGGAACATTAGGGCCCTGATCAGGTTCATGACATAACTGAGACAGCTTTATTATGACAAGAACACTTGTGAGGTCAGGAACAGGAAATACACACCTGTTGCTGTCCACTCCATCAAAACAACTGGCAATATCACTGAGCCTATTCTCTACAGACACATGGCCCATTTCTCTACAATTCGTTGAGTGAGCATGCATGTAATGCGAAACAAAGAGCAATGCTAATCATGCAAGATAACAACCAAACATTATCTGTGCACTGTACCCTTAGAGGCAGGATTACTTCACAGATGGATGCTACTAGAAGCAAAGAAGTGAGAATTATGACACACTTGGCACCAAGGATCAGCGAGCAAACATTGATTGTATGTTTATATTCAAGTCTTGTCCAGTTAAAACTCTCTTTGAACACCAGCTAACTAAAATATTGCATATGATACTGCATTCTAGGCCAGGCCAATAAAAGAGCAGACAATAATTTGACTCTTGTTGTCTACTTGTTCTTCTTTAGTTGTTTTGCAGTCCTTTTAGCCTAGATCCATGCATGCCAGACTTCAGTGGCTCGTCCCATCAAAGCTTTTTCTTGATAGGACACTTTCAATAAATTTAGGATTGACAGTGAAAGACAGTGTCTGCCGACTTTTCCATCTGCATCCAGCCGCACAAGGAGACTTTAAGTCTGACATGGTGCAGCTGCAGCTAATGAATACATCCATTTAAAGATGGAAGAGGCGGCTTGGGTGCCAATCAGCCTTTGGGTGTGCTTGTATGGGGCTGCTGAGAGCTATTTCTGTGTACACAAACACTGCTCCTGCTTTTAAAGTATTGTGAGACTTCAGTAACAGAGGTCACAAAAGGGACAAAGAAGCTGTGAAGGAACAGAAAAGGCACTATGGTGTCTCTCAATAACTTCATCAGCACAGGATTGTAGAGGACATAATGCGACCTTGATCGTGTTCTCAAATGAACAAAGTCACTATTAACTCTTTGTGAACTCAGTGAAGAATACCTGATGAAAGCTGCTGTTGTGCTGTGGATTACAATGTGAAGTCTGTGAGATGACAATGTATGATTTGGTTAAACAAGCTTGGTATTTTAAAGATTATGGATTCATGTTTAACTAGAACCTGAGTGAATGTTGTGATCTGGTTATTTGTCCTTGCTTTTTGGTTGTTGTTTTAAATACATTTGTAAAAATAACCTATGAAAATGTTTAGTAAGAACAAAAATGTATTGAAATATTAGTAAAATGTACATACTGTCTTTGATCTTGAAAGTAATATATTCTATCGCCAATTTAAATTTTACTACACACCGAAAATTATCTTTCTATCCATATAAAAATATTAATATTCGATCTGTTGGGAGATATAATCATTCACAACATTTAATGTTTAATTTTTTCTTCTAGTATAGATTTAAACATTTGGAAATTATTGGGCATAATAATAACAGAACATATAAACAATGATAAACACATCACATCTAATCTTCGTCACAGTTTCGATATCAGTACAGATAAGATTTACCATAATGAATGCATGCTTTTACAAATCACATAAATCTTGCTTGGGTATACGCTGTAGATGATCACGCTCCGCAGAATGACACAGCAATGAGACAAGCACAATAATGGGTATAGAGTGGGTACAGGAGGACGTGAATGAGTCCTCACCATAGATGTGCCAAATGGGGGATAATCCCACTGACAAAGGCAGTAAGACTGCAGGCTGGTAAGAGGCGAGCTGAGCCTCAGAAAACCTCTCTCCGTCTTCCTTTAACTGGATTTGCGGAGCGGGGCTGCTGTTTATCTGTGTACGGGGTCGGCTAATGGCCACTGGCTGGCGGCACTGGGGTAATCTAATCAGGATACAGCGATTTTCATTAAATCGCTTGGGCTGGATTATTCCCCGTCACAAGCCGATTGAAAGGGGACATTTTTAAATGGGGTTAACAGCTTGTTATAAGATTGGGGAGTCTAAGTAAGGGATACTAGTGATGGGGGGGCTCTATTGTGACGGACGCCAGGCTAATCTTCATTACTCAATGCAAAGAGAATGCCACATGGGTGGGGGGATACAACACATGGAGACAAAAGAGAACAAGAGGAAACAAAAGAGAGCTGGCCGTCAAGGAGCGAGCTGGAAGAGGGGGCTGAGTTGGAGGGCGTTTTGTTTCATAAGATGCATGGCCCTCTGGGTATTGTATAGAGATCTCCGGTTACATACCATACTGTAACAGGCAACAGACATGACTAATAGGCCAAGTTCTCCAAGGGAGTCAATTTCAGCTGCAGTCCCATTATCAGGCACCGGTAAAGGTCTATACCCCTAGGAGACATAAAGAGGACTCTTTATTTCACCAAGAAAGTCTCTCATCTTGGTTGTGGCGACAAACACAGGAACGGATTTGAAGCACTATGAATGATCATGGCCATTAACTTGATGATATTTCACACAATCCCTGCAAATGAGCTCCTACTGACCTCATATTAAACATAAAACTTCTTGAGGGAAGCTGTTTGGATTTAAGGCTTTTGTTACATTCCTTCTTGTCTTGATCTATGTGTTTGTTATAATCATTAAGCATACTTGAGTGGAATAATGATTCATGTTAGAGATCTGTCTTTCGGATCCACCTCTCACATCGGCACTTCTGCGCTGTGTATTACGAGAGGGAAGCCACATGGAGAGAAGATTAAAATTTCCCTGGTGTGATTACTCTGGCACTGGTGTGAAAGGGTTGTGTTCTCTCATTCTCAGTTATGTCATCGCAAAGCAATAGTCCACATGACTTCAGATTGCAAGGACCTTGGGTTCACTGTGTCACGTTGTCTGTCTCTCTCTGCAGGACGAGGCATCAGCCAGGAACCCAGCAGGTGCTCTCATTACGCCTATCCCACTGTGGGCACTATCAGTCAGGCTTCCCTGCTTTCTAAGCTCTGCAGTGTGGCATAAAACCATGGGAAATTCACATCTTGACAAGGAACAGCAGGGGAGAAGTGAAGAGGCCAGTCTTATTCATTGACAACAGAGTCAGTGGTGGGGACTGATAAATGGACTGATAAATGTCTTGGGTAAGTATAAAAGTATAAAAAAATATAGCAGTGCTGCCAAAAAACAGGCTACATTGCAAAACCCTAGTATAAATGTAAAATGAATTTTCTGACAGATATGGTATCAAAAACTGTGACTTTAAAAGCAATATTTTACATGACAAAAAGGATATACAAGGAAATTGAAAATATTAGTGCACAATTATTGTAGGATATTGATATGCTTCTATCAGCTAAGGGTCAGTATTTACATCTATACTACTGTTCAAATGTTTGGGTTTGTTAAAATGTATTAATGTTTCTGAAAAAAAAATTATTGTGCTCATCTAAGTTGCACTGATTTCATCAAAATCCCAGTAAAACGGTTTAAAAACGGAAGAAATATTTTATCATTTTAAAATGTCATTAGTCTCCTGTAATGACAAAGCTTAATTTTCAGCTGCTATTTTTCATTCAAATATGCTTATATTTGCTCGAGGAACGTGTATACATATACACGCATGTTCCTTGAGCAAATATAATATAGCCATTTTCGGTTTTACAAACAGTTTACTTCATTTTATCAATTTCCGTTTTGACAGTGTGTCTAGAATTTTCATTTTCGTCCAAGAGTTTTTGTTTAGGTGCATCGCTAAGTTAAACCCACATGCTTTACCGTGCTTGGTTGTCAGTGTAGCCTTATGCTATATATATATATATAACTATATATATAACCCTGGGTGATTCTTTGTAATAAACCACAGGATGTGAGCTGCAGGGAGAGTGCCACAGCATTGACAAGGAGCCCTCGTGGAGAGGAAACACTACATCTATCTGAGCTTCCCGTCCCATGCAAGTAGCACGCACGATGGCCTGGCCAGCCAGCTGAAAGGAAATAGAAAAGGAAATTGCATAGATGGGATGCAGGGGTCCATGCCTTTCTGCAGATGCTACGACTGGAGCAGAGAGAAGTTACATAACCCCGCTGGGCCTCCATCCTCTGGCTGCAATCCTGCCGATAAGCGCACATAAAAAGATCGGCACGAACGAATTTTCTGGCTGGAGTCGGTGCGGACTAGTGCGGACACGCTACCCTGAGGGGAATGGTTATGGTAACCTGTCCAATCTCCAACTCAGCCCCTGGATCAGGCCGTAGATGGACAAAGGCAGTTATGATAACAGGAATTCAAGACCCCTCCCAACCCAGCAGCTGCCCCCACCAGGCTTTGTGCTGCGGGGATTTTTCACGCACGAAAGGCTCCAAAACAAAATGAAGAATGCAGATTAGCAAAGCCGCTTAAAAAATTAAACAACTTGCTCGAGCCTTTTCGCGAGGCTCACCTCCAAGAGATAGGAGAAGGCCGGTCGTTTCTGGTTTGTGTGATAACTGACTGCGAGGATTTCCAGCCCAATTTCTCAGTGCCGGGACAGGCATCCGAGTTAATTGCCATCGCTCACTTAAGTGCACGTAAATGGCTTTTTCATCCCTGCATCTGTCCTCTTTATAATTATCCTGCAGTGTGGTAATTACACAGACTTCGCACAACTGGTATTTTATGGGACAACAAACTCCTTTGCTCTTTTCTAGTCTCTATTCCACTCGCTTTCATGCACCAGGAAGGTAAACATAAATCCTGTCTTTGAAAGCCCATCTCTGGGGATGTTTACGAAAATCACAGTATTGCTATTTGCTGGATGCTTCCGAAGTATGTAAGCCGGAGTGATGAGGATGTCGTCTGTCATGAGCGGAGAGTTAGAGCTTTGACGACTGCAGTAAAAATTGCAAAAGCAATCTCTCAGAGAGCCTGCTACTACTTTGTTTCATGCTAGCAGCGAAATTGTCCTTTCCATCTAGATGTCTCATTACTGACACGTACGGGAGAATTTACAATGAAACAATGGCCTCGTGTAGCTTTTAAAACGCTGGCATCGATCATAGACACCACGAATCAGATGTCTGCTTCACCGATACCTCCTATGATCTGATACCGCTCCAGCGCGTGCTCTGAATGTGCAATGGCAAGCCGCCACTGCGTTGTGACGTCTCAATCCTCGCAGACTGTCCTGTTTTCTCCACGTGGCTATCAGCCCAGCTCATCTCTCTAACAACAGACACAAAGCCCTGCCACTCTGCCAGTCAGCCATAAATGGAGTGAGGTGGGAGGGAGCATTTGATCGTGAACTGATGCATAAAAGCTTTTTTGTGAAAAATGAAACCACTAACCGCAAGGATGGGACGGTGAGAATTAAATTTTTTTTTTGCCATGATAAAACAATCTCTAGATGAAATCTCTAAATGTGTGTGAAACTAGTGTTCTTGTTTTTACATTTATTTCTTTTTTAAAATGGATTTTGTGACCTGATTGGTTTAATGACATTTAGAATTTTTGTATTAAAATTAATTTAATGGGTTTTTTTTTTTATTTGAAAAGTTCAATATAAACAAATAAAAATATTAAGTAAAATGTTATTATTTAGGGTGATAAGTTCAGTGTTATTTATTAATTAATATTTTTTGCCAACACCAAAAATACACCAATATTTTAAAATTTAAACTCTTTAAAATTTTGTAAAACCAAAGGTTTTCCCAAAATATGAAACCAACATGAATACAAAGAGCACACGTCTGTGTTCCGAACTAGATTTTTCCTTTTTTTTTATATCAAATATAATATCAAAATAATATCAAATCCTAAGATTTTCATTTAGCATATTTTTTTTTCTTATTTTTTCATTTTATTAGTGTCATAAAAAGTAAGCTCCGAAACCTGGGGCCTTATCACTTCCAGCGTCTATCGTTCATGCATGCAGACACGCACACAAAGACACCTACGCAAATCCAGCCCACACACTCCCAGCGAAAGAATGACCTCATCCCCCACCTCTCTCCCTCCCTTCTCCCTGCACTCTGGAGCAGCTGGGCCGAGAGTGAGGTCACCTGAGACGGCGAGGTTCCGCCCCTTCTGACTCACTCCCACAAAGCTTTTTACTGTGATGGCACTTTGAACCCAATTACCAACATCTGACAAGACTGCTACAGTGACATAAAAGGAAACCTAACTGGGACTTGATGAATGCCTTTGCAGTCTATTAATTCCTGACTACAATGAAAACTGCGGAGAGGGAGACCTTTGCCAAGTGCTCATGGAGTCGCACCTCTCCGGGACTGGCACGCTCACCCAGGAGTTGGGGTTTTTGAAGCCACCGGGCTTGCAGACGGGGTGGGACGGCTGAACGGCAGGTGCCCCTGCTGCCGTCACACCTGTCTTCACTGCGGGAAGCCCCGTGCGGGAGCTCCGCCAGCACCTTGCCAAAATTCCCCAGCCCTTTGCTGATTATCACAAGGTCACGAACGCAATGACAGCATGGTTGCGAGGTAGAAACTCTGAGATGGATCTCAGGCATTACCTCATCATTTTACTGGAATCTACAGAGCAGTTGAGCGCATTTAGCACTTTGCATTTGACAAAGTGGGTGATCTCATCCTGAATATCCTAGTGCACGAGATGAGTCACAGGCACTCAAAATGTAGAATTGAGCTGCTGGCCTGTCTGAGGATCGCCTGAGGGGGGAGGGTACCGTAAGAGTGAGAGTGCCAGTGTGATGCCGGGTAGCCTTTGCTGGGTTTGCCTTGGTGCAGTGGCCCATGCCTAAAAGCACACATATACGCCGCCTGCTCCACTGAACCTAAGAGGGTACGAGAGGTGCCCAGTAGGCATCTCTCATACGAAAGCCAATCTTTAAACAAGCTTTCCGATCTGCACGCTCTTACCCGCCATACCTATGCGTACATACACGCAAACTGGCACTTGCACACAGACAAGCCCCCATTCCAACAGAGCCGGGCTGTTCCCCCAGGTATTCCCGGCAACATTACAGATTAAAATAGCAGCCGACCCACATAGCTGTACACTTGCTCAGCCTCCCCTTCAGAGGAGGCAGACTTTCTACGTTCTTGACTGCAAACACCTCACAATCACTGTCATTTTTTGCACTCCTGTTTCACTGCTTTCGCACCAGATGGTGAGAGCGCTTTCATAGCATTCAGGTGCTTTGAGAAAATGGTGCTAAAAAACTCAGTAACACCACCGACAACACTAACAGAAATGGATATTACAGCCATTTTTGTATAAATTATAATGAGATGATTAAGACTAGGGTGCAAACGGTGGAAAGTGGGTCTATCTGTCTCCGTGCAAAACAAAGAAGGCTGAATATCTTAATGAGCAGGACAAATGCTCCAAGGTCGCTGGTCCTCAGCGCATGACCCATTTAACTGAGCCATAACAAACTGGAAGGACTAAGAGCAGCACGTTTGTTCTGTCTCCTTTCCAAAAGCACTCAACAGGACTCGCATTGTACAACCTTCAGGACGAAAGCGGAGTTTAGTGTGGCCAAGGTGTGGAGGTTATTGTGTTTGTAGGGCAGGTCCAAATTAAGAGATGCAAAGTTTCTGCAGCTTGAAAACATACCACGCTTTTCAGAATTAGGAAGATTTTAATATAAAAGAGGACGTTTTGTAAAAAAAAATGTTTAAGATTAACACACTTTTATTTAATGGACATTATTTGTATTATGTATGTTTTGCTTTCTTTAGCTAATTATTTTGCAAGGCATTGATGTGGTAAAGTAGTATTTAATGAATACAGAATACATGGATTCTATGGAAACACATAAATATAAAAATATGAAAGCAAAGTTTATTTTTCTTCATGCTCACCAAGGCTGCATTTATTTGAATGCAAAAAAAGTAATATGTTTTAAAATATGTTTTAAATTATTTCTGTGATAGCAAAGCTGAATTAGTGCAGTCTTTAGTATCACATCATCCTTTAGAAATCATTCTAGATTGCTGATTTAGTGCTTAAGAAAAATTACCATCAATGTTTACAACAGTTGCTTAAGGTTTTTGAGTATTTACTATTAGTTTTGATCAATTTTATGCATCCTTGCTGAATTAAAGTGTTAATTAAAAAAGGAAAAATGATTTAGAGATTTTAACGGGAGTGTATATTTCCTTATTGTGAATTCTCTAAATTGTCTTTGTCGCAATACTACTATTTCTTAAAATATATTTTGTTTTACAAGTATGACTTTATATCTCATATTGTGACTTTCTTGTTAACTTTATTGCACAGCTACCCATTTTACTCTGCTTCCATAGGATTCAGCTTTATCTGAGATCTTTGATGAGAAATGGAGTGTGCCAGCGATAGTGAACAGGTGGGTCTCACAGCAGAGCACCTCAAAGCAGCCTCAAGGAGAGACAGCAGAGCATGCAGATCCTTAGCCAGAGCTATATCAGGTATACAGTATGGCACCTGGCACAATTTACAGAGGGTCTGGCCTGCCTAAAATAAAAGGCTTAAAATAAAGCTTACACAATATGGCGCTTGCACCAGCTTAGCAACCATCACCAGGGGCTGTAACCAGCGTAACTGTAACAGTGCGGCTGTTGGGTTGATGAATGGAGAGGATGTTGGCAGTTGTTCATGTGGAGGGAGTGACTTTTGGGGCATGGGGAAGGAAAGGGGGGTCTGTGGGTTTGGGGTTGGGGGGTGGTGGGGTTGATAGTGGAGAATCCCGTCGGTAAACAAGGGCTTGGTTTCCTCCACTGAACTGGCAGTGGATGGGGAGGAAGTGGAAACATGCACTTAGAAACTCGCTTTCTAGGAGAGGAACCGCAAAAATTCTTTGTTTGTGCTTCATGGGGCGGTCCTGCTTTCTGAACTGTGCTCAAAGTCAGCTCTCTAGAGTATTTGCGTCAAGCTTCTCTGCTCACTGGAGCAAAGAGTCGGGCTTGTATGCTCTTCCACACCGCCAGGTTGGACACACACCGGTCCTGTGCCCGGTGCCATGAGGGCATCTGCCCTTTTTATTTTCTCCCCATGTAATTACTGAGCAGAGCTGTTAGTTAGGTGGAGGGCTCTGCGAGGGCGATGTACACCTACCTTGCCTGCACACCTCTCAACATAAGTGCCATACACCTGCTTTGACCGCTACATGAATAAATAGCATCATAGAGATGCAGTTTTGCTGGTTTACTATTTTAATAATAGTCATTATTTTGCAAAAAACATATCAAGTACATAATATGATGACTATTTCATGAATGTAATGGTATGGCTTTTATTTTGTGGCGTACATTGCATCTAGGATCTTGTTTTTTGTTTTTTTTTTTGCATTGGAACAGCCCATATCATGCAAATTGTACGGTAATCATTGGCTGTGCTCTAAAAGGTTAATGCGAACAGGGTCAAACTGGGTGAGAGAGAAAGAAAGAACGATCGAGAGGAGGAAAAGAATGAGTTACTGGAAATGAGCAAGTACAGTCAAACTGGAGGCTGGAGTGACGCAAGGTCATGTGGCCATCAGAGAGAGACGATATGCAAATAAGCACATGCACAAATATGTTTGTTTTTCGATCATGGTGGGAACTTTCTATTGACTGCTATTGTTTTTAAATTGTGCTAATAGAATTTCCTTTCCCATAACTCGGTATGATAGCTTGTCAGACTGTATCTTATTTAAATGTATATACAACAGTTTTGTTTATGTGCATGAAAGAAAGCAGTCAAAAATGGATTATTATTCTGTTTGTCCTAATAGTGAGCATGGCCTCATTTCGAGTTAGAAAAACTGGATTTAGTGGAGAATCATATTGATAATTAAATCTTTTACACAGATGAGACTTTTTAATTAATAGATATCAGTATTGCAAAACATCTACATAGATATCAGTATTGCAAAACATCTACATGTTACTATTGTGTATGTGTTGTTTTAGATGCTGCTTTCACAGATCAAGTATGAAACAAGTATGCTTCATATGCTTACTGCAACAGCATGATTAATCTGAATACATGATATTAAC
>JAUCMR010000169.1:8110162-8125648 GCA_032357425.1 Enteromius argenteus | reverse complement strand
ATATTAACCAAAACAATATTAATAAAAACCAAATCATGTCCCTTTGTACTTCAATTTTAACTCAAACAGCTCATTTTCAACAAGCTCTGCCAATGTTCATTCATTTACAAATTTTTACTTCAAGTTGTTTCAAGGTCACAAAACATGCCCTAAAGGCATTTTATACCTGGTGGAAAAGTACCTGTTGTTGGTCTTTTGTGTTTGAATGGTCCACGTGACCTGTCCTTATTCATTGTATGTCACCAACACCAAAACAAACAATGAGCTCTCTACTCTTGTTTGGCAGCTTGACAGCAGGTGTTGTGTGATTCAGACCTGAGCTTCCTGCCACTCTGAAACCCAACCCGAAATCACAATCTCAACTAGACAAAAGACTCCAAATTCCTCTAGAGGAAATGCATTGAATCAGATTTGCCAGTGGTGTTGCTACAACATCTGCATGCAAAACACAACAATTTCCTATCGATGGAAAGATATCTAGATACAAAGGACTGTGATGAGAGTGGGCTGTGTATATTGTAGTGCTGTGATGTCAAACAAGGTGACGTGGCTTGAATTTGTCATTGGCTCGCTACAAAATATGAACATTAAACAGGCTAACAGCAGTCTTGGATTTGACGTTATGCACATTTCCATCTGGACAGTGTCAGTGCAGGCCAGGGAATTTCCAGAAGGCCAAAAGAGGACAGAAAGAGTGTAGGACCATCAGCACCGCATCTCACGTCAAGAACACTTGAATAAACATGAGACATCCTTCATTTCTCTCCTCTGCAATCATGGCTCTTTCCTCTCTCCATTTCTTTATTTTTACCTTGACATTCTACAGGGCTACTTATAGCTGGTTAGGAATACACAAAATACCATATTTATTATTCATATAAAATGCCCTCCTGGTTTATGTAACTCTAACATTTGCAGAATACTGAGTGCTGCAGTCTCAAATAGCATTGAGGTACCATTTGCAATGAGGAAGTATTGATTTCCAATCTGCCATGTTTTTTTCAGGGTGGTGTGAGAGAGATCATCAGGCTGTTAGTCGGAGTTTGTATGCGTGTGTGTGCACTTGCACTTAGAGAAAAATGGCTGGTTCCTCTCAGCCTGTTAATCAAATCCTTGAGTGGCTAAACTGCCTCTCCATCGAGACCAAGGGGGACGACAGGCCTCATGCATAAAGATACATTCCAAACACTCATCTTTCTCTGTCTTTTTCTCTCTCTTTCCATCCTAGCACTGCTTTTCTGGCTGACAGACTCTCGAGAAGACGACAGACAAATGACCCTCACCATCCTTACCATCCAGCAGCTCCTCAATCATTGCCCCTGAAAAGCTCTTGATCCCTACATAAAAAGACCACCTCCATCAGCAATCACTCACAGGTGTGGGGATAATTAGCACATCGGCCCCTGTCTGCAAACTGAATGCGTGGATGAGGGTAGGTATATTCAGTTTAGCACATGCTACCATTGGGTCAAATAATCACAACCTTTTACCCCAGAAAGAATTGGTTCTACGCAACCGTCTCCTGTATAAATACCTAGAACGCATCTGTGGAATTTTGTGAATCAACTGCATGCTGTGAATCCTCTGCAATTCCTTAGGCAACATATGCAACCACACATTTTCTTGTTCCCACAGCTACGTATTGTAGGTGAGACACTGTTAGACAAACAACAGACACCCTCAGTAAAGATAAGCATGGCCCATTAGTGCCTCAAAGCTTGCGTGGCCAGATCGAGAGTGAGATCACTTCTAGTGCTTACTGGAAACAGATAGGCTTTAACATAATCAGTACATTGCTCAGCAAATCATTGTTTCTCATAACATTCACTTGCATGATCTCGTAATTAATGTACTGTTTTTGGCTGTTGAGGTGATATATTTGGCTCAAACTACAGTGCTTTCTTGAAATGTAGCTTAGTATTCAGGTTCCATAGCTTATAATAGTGATCTATTTCCTTTATCTTTTTTGAATCCTTGTTTTCACACATATTTCCTCACCTGTTTAATGTTCCTGACTGTGTTTGTGTGCGACACATCTATACACTTCCGCTTTATACCATGGTGTGTTTGCAAAGAATACCGCAGTTTCTTCTCTTGTGACATTTTAAAGTCTTTATAATGGAAAATCATCACATAATACATTTAATTTTTTTTTTTTTATTTTTAGGGACTTTTTTAAACATTAGACATTATTATATATTTTTACATTTTTTCAGCCCTTGACTTTGTTGTAGGTTGTGTTCTCTGGAGATGCCAATTATCCCCCAGTTTCACCAAACCTATGTTTGACTGTTCAAAAACCTACCAACTGCCAGTTTCGTGCCGTCTTTGATCTACCTCTAGTGCTGAGAATAAATTATAGAGCAATTGCCAAATTTCATGGTGTACGATATTTGGTAAACAGCACAGTGCATATGAGGGTGAGCTAGAGCCGCGCTTCAAATGCTAATGATCTTGTAAAAGCGTTTCACTTTAATGTAGTAACTCAACATCACAAAATAATAGTTAGTTCAGGTACTGCTTTTTTTCTGTAGCATTTCCACAGCTAGTTGTTTATTAGGTTACCCAGACCTGTCATGCATGCTTGTGGTTACAGCTATATTTCAACAAAGAGATGGAATTCAACAATTGTTGTGTTGCTTCAGAAACAGCCTGTGTTATAGCATTAGTATGAACTTTACTCAAAACGTAACAGGAGAATGTGACTGAAAGGTCCCCACATCAAAGTGAGACCTGGTTCAGCCCTATACATGAAAGACCCCGCTGCACCCTCATGACTGCCTAATTACTGTCAGCTGTTTGGGGGCTGAGTGATCTGCTGTGTCTGGGTCTCTGCTTTTGCTGTAGTCACTAAGAATATTTATATGCGCAGTTGTAATTGAGCTACAGTGTTTCTTTGTTTGTTTGTTTTTTTATTCAAATAGTAGTCGTGTACCTGGCTTTATCTGTCTGTCCAAGTAAACATGACACAACATGTAATCAAATATTGGATTAAATACACAAGCAACTGTACAAAGCAAAGGTAAATTGTAGTAGATTAATAGATATACATGCTGGAACAAAACTGACATATAATCACATTAGCCAGGTCTGTTAGTCCAAATTTGCAAAAATCTAATATACTAATGTGATTTATACCCAACTTTAGTGATTAACATCAACATAAGACAAATTATCGCTTTAGTCCAACTGAAACAAAATGTTTAAAGTGCATGTAAACGCACTCACTTCCAACAACTGCACATCACAAAATCTAAATCACAAGAGAAATACAGGTAGGTGGGAAGAAGAAAAATAGACAGCTCTTTTGTCTCAGACGATGACTTGACAGTGATTCAAAGTGTATTTACTAAACCCAGACAGCACTTGTTCTTGACCTGTCTAGTCACTGGCAGGGGCAGCGTACAGGAAATGCCCAGAACAATGGGTTGGTTTATGATGTCACACTGATAACAACAGAGTGGTGACTTATGAGTGTCTGTCTGCTCGCTGATCCAGGCCATTATATGGGCCAGTCGATAATCCAGTGGAAAGTAAACAGCTGACGAGATCAATTAAGTTCTAAAAAGTTCAAATCGGGAATAGGATCATAAAGAGTGACAGGTACTTTCCATTGTGGGTCAAAAGTATGTAATGCCAACATGGTGATTAATGGAGCCTGTTGACTGGTTCAGCAGGGGCCACTGAGGTCAAAGCTGTAGGATTCGGAATGGAGGTGTAGTCCAGTGTCAGCAGATGCACTGCATATCTGCTTAAGATAACTTTTTGACAGCTTATCTATCTTGACGTGGGAGTCCTTATATTTCAACAAATGCCTGAGCATCAGCATGTACTGATAGACCTGTTAACACTTCAAAGTGGGGCCAGTTGAACAGGTTTGAGATTGAATGCCAAGGTTGTTCCCTTAGAGTGAGGTCAGCAAGTGAGAACATCACCACTGACAAAATTTAGGTTGTTGCAGAAAACACAAAGCTTTGAGGGAGTACAAGGAACCTTCTTTGCATGGACCTGCAAGTCTCCCAGGAGAGCTTAGCACAGTATCTTGGTCTCTGAAGACATCCTAATATTACCACTCGCTCTTTAACTTCAGGGGAGTTTTCTTTGGTGCCGTCAACAAGGTAATGTGTTTGCCCATTACTTTGGTGTCCTGGAGCTTTACCAAATGCAGAAAGAGACCTGAAAATGGGCTTGAGAATCCTCTGTGCTGTCAGAAGATATACTGTGAGAAAGCAGCTGTGTTCCTTAGGGTATTACATAATGCACATTTCAGTGTTCACTGCCCAGAGAAAGCTTGAATGCCTTCAGCTGGGGCGAGCTCAATGTGGACAGCGAAGGAATGCGATAAAGGGAAGGATGGCCAACAGCCTGCACCATAGGCTGCAGGGGAAAATTAGCAAGAAAGTGTAGCAGCAAGCTAGTGAAGATGGTGGGCTCCTGCAGGCCTGGTGTGGAACCTCCACAGGAGCACTGACGTAGCCCAGCTCAATGGAAATGCATTTTTAATGGTATTACGTAGATAAACCACCTCTTTCCCAGCCCCCATCCACTGACCCAACTACTCAGCCCTTTGTTTCAAAAAGTTACTGGGCTGTGAAATGCAAAAACTCACAGCACAGAATATGCAAGCAGTGCGATTCATTATCTTGTCAAACTGGGCTTCTCTGGGACAGACCGAGCTCAACGTTTGCACCGCCTTCGTCTCACATAGCTGTTGCTTTCAGCTAGTCTCTGGGGCTTACATGACCCCGCTCAGACGTGCTCCAGTTCTTCTGACTGTGATGTGTTTCTGTGGGTTAGTCGTCTGCCCTCCAGCTGCCAGTGAGCATTGAGAGGTTCACCACATCTCAGATTCTATTTCTCAACCTTTTAGCATTAAAGCTATTGATAGAACATGGTTTAAAGTTTTGTTAGGATTGTCAGGACAACCAGGTATCATGGGTACGGACCGTAGTAGTCCTAGAAAAGGTTTGAGATATGTGCAATCAAACCTTGCTTCTGAAATTATAACAAAGTCATTTGGAATTACTGCTGCTGATGCAAACTTTCCAAACAAAACACTTGACGATGAGGAGAAGAGTGCTGTAAGGACAGGTCTGCTAGACTTTGTAGACAAAGAGACAGAGAGTGACCCATTTTCACTGTGACCCACAAAAATGCCTGCTTGTCAGAGGACGACACACCAACAAAGGTGCCCACGTGGTGCACTAGCTGATGGAGGACAGATGGATGGATGCAGACAAACAGACTCAGCCCCCCAACCCGTCTCTTAGGTGATCCTTACTAATTGGCCAGGCTGCCTTGACTGCCTCTAATGGTGTTGTTTACTGTCTCTGCCTCATTCCCCAGGCCACTCCACCTGCTCATCCAGCCTCCAGTGAGGAGCTCCGAGAGTCATACTGGGTGGCACTGCTTAGGGAGGGGGGTGAGAGCCAACAGGGGCTCTCTTGTTGCACAAACAGCCGCTCTTTGAATTAACCTCACTTGCGGGTCACCGCCGAAATAATCCCTCCCTTCTCTGCCCCAAGAAAGGTTGGCGAGCTGTGATTACAGCGAGCCGCATGCTCAGTCTTTTTCCTCTGTGTGCTTTTCTAGCTCTTCTACATCTCATCTTGACAGTGAGAGATAGCGTCTTTGTTTAAGTTGGGGGAGATGGTGCCAGCAGCCGGCGTCCCTTGTGGGGAATGGATGCAGTGCACGTCAGGCCCCGGGAGGACTTCATCACGTTCAATGGACAACCCCTCGTCATCCCTGAGCACATCACCTCTGTCACCCTCCCCTCAATGGCCCCTGCGCCCCATCCCTGGTCTCAGCCTGAGCTCTGAAACTCAATTCACCCATATCGCATCCATTAAGGTCTGATTCATGCTCCGCTCGCAAGGGGCCGAGCACAGCTATCCATCTTGTCTCCCGCTCAAAGGGTGCTGTTTACCTAGCACTGGCAGATCTAGGGCTACACTTTAAAACCATCTCAATCTGTAAAAGCATCAAATTTTAACACTGATGCCACTCAAAAAAAAAAAAAAACTTTATATTTACCTGACTACAGACTACAGAGATGGGCCTTTTTCTTTTCATGCTCAATTTCTGGGATAAATTCAACTTAAATATTTTCAGTTTCCGTGCAATTGTTCCCCTCCTCTTCTAAAACAGCCTTTGCCAGTGGCATATGAACACATCAGCTCAAAGCTTGTTTTCTTTTGAGTCATTGTTTCACTTCTTAGAGCAGTAGGAGTAAAAAAAGTAACTCAAGAAAAAAAAATATATATATATATACACATACACACATATTGGCATATATACATATAAAAGAAGCAAAGAAGTGTAAAACTGCAGTGTAAAAACTGTGATCCATGTGTGCTTGGACGGCCAGTTCATGACACCACAGGGAATTAATGCCTCATGTACACATAAGAGCCATTGTTTGATATGACCATGATGCTTTCAGTTAATTAATGCCAGAATTAGCAGATGAACCAGACCTGTCTGTCTTCCTGCATGACATATCACCATGCTAATCATTGAGATGAGATTGCCAGATCTGCATTTTGCTTCTATACTTATGCCAATATGTCTGTATTTGCATTTGCTGCTACCAGATAATATTTGTGTTGGTGAAGAAGCGCCAGTTGAATTGCCAGTAGGGGTAGATCTGTTTCAAGTTCACACACCAGCGATAAATAACCACTCACTGCATTTCCCTGCAGTTGAGCACATGGAATTGCAATGAGCTGAAGACAGCCGGTGCATGCGTGCAGAGGCGTCCATCGTCACATCGATTACCAGACGTCCTTCTTACCTCCAACCATAAATCTTGGCATTAAATTGCTGCTGTTTAATTTGCAGAACTTCCAAATCCTGGTGCCATTATTGCTGTTTTGGCGACCGAAACAATTACTGCCCAAGAACACCAAGCAGTTGTTTTGCATTGATCATATAAAGACCACATCACTTAAAAACATGACCCTGACAGATATTTCCCACATATGTGTGCATCACTTCCAAATCGTCCAGAAGGCTTAAGTGGGATGTCATAAAAATGTAAAACACCACTATTATCATTGATTATCTCTACCCCTAAAAAAGTAAAAAAAAGCAAATTGTCATACAGATGCACTCCAGCTCTTAAAGGCAGAGGGATGCATTCTCCTCACATCCACTCACGCGCGCACCCTCGCGGCGGAGGTAATACATAATACATGACGATCGGGAACTGCTCTTGATATCGTCGGGCAGAAAAACACGAAGTAATCTGACAGATGCGAATGCATTATTTAATAACAAGTCGCTTATTGTTAGCCAAGCTTTTATTTTTTTCTGCCCACATTACGTTCGCCTTAACAAAACGCCATTCAGTCAGTTCCAGTTAGAAGTAGCCTATAATGCACATGAATCATATCGTGTCTCATTCTGTCATTGACATCTATTTTGCCTGGAGTGTACAGCAAAGAAGTGCACTAAATATGCATTTCACTCCTTAAAGCATATTATAGATTATTCTTCAAAGTAATAATCACTTTCGCTCCGTTAAATAAAAACCCCGGAGTTCTAGCCATGCTTAGCTTGAGAGAAGCAAAACAGCACTTGCATCACTAATAACCACTACGCGGAATAATTTGGACATGGAAAACAGCGCGTTTGGGCATACGCGCGCACTGTGAAGTTGTGAATGTTTCCATTAGATACATGTGCATTTACACACGGCTTATTTATGCAAACTAACAGTGCAAGTAGTTACGCGCAAACTCTCACCTGCTGCCAGTTCTCCTCCAGCGACGGCATCGCCGAGAAGTAGCCCGTGTCGTGCACCAGCTGAAGTTCCTGAAAAATACTGTAATTCGCCAACACGTCCATGTTGATGCTCACAAGAAAAAAAGTGTTGCTTTGATCCTCCGGTATAATTTGTTTTCTTCTCAGCCCAATGTCAAATGCAAAAGAATGCTTCAAATCCTCCGGGAAGTGTAGTTTAAAGCTGGTAATTTTAAGCGCTGAGAAAAGGAAGGAAAATAAAAATAATTCTTGTCACTTAATTGCAATCCCCGCGAACTCTCAGATCCTCAGCCTGGGAGTGGGATGCAAACTCGGTGACATGAACTGTCCACCTATTTCCGCATTGCCTCTGTCTCTTTTGCGCTATAAATTCCAGGTAGCCTTTCTCTTGAATGCCGTGGATCACCAAGGCAAGTTGCTGGGCTCGCTGTCTCGCGAGCGAGAGGAAGCCAAGGGAACTGAGGGGGCGTGGTTTGTTGTCAATCAATTCCGTGCGTGACCATATACGGTAAATAGGGTTGATGATCTCACTGGAGTCCAGTGAGGCGGTGCTTACATGGCCAAAGAGGCGGAGTAAAATTTGAATATTCTAGCGCTATTGGCTCATGACACTTGTCAATCGGGCCGTAGAAGGCAGTGAAAGGTGAGCTATTTTTAGAGAGCTATAATAGCAGCGGCAGAGCGGTGGCGTCGATCATACGGCCGGAGAGAACGCGACAAACAGAAGTAGAAGTTGCAGTTTGTAACGTGAAGCAATTCTATGCCTGTGTGAAGTCATATCAGTTGGAAACAGTAGTTAAGAAAATTTAGAGTGACGTTTTGATGTAATAGTTTGGCACAGGCAAATATCGAAAAAAGTGCGGAGTTCCTATATTCCACAGGCACTAGGATTAGGTGCTTCACAGACAAGATCAGGGCGACTTTAAATATTTTAACTCTGAAATAAGAGGCTTAATGAGTTTTAGCTCTTCTGATGGCGCAAATTACCTCAAAGAATATCTGTAATTGCAACTCTTTCTGCAACTGATGCCATTGATTTGCAGTACTGATCTGGTTATTGTTGTGTAAAGGGTAATTGAGTCATCAGGATGTTTTTCATCCCTGTGGGCAAGCCAGAAACACTTTTAAAAGCAGTTAATTCCTGAAATCCATATAACCGAAACCTAAAAAGAGAGAAAGAAAGAAAAAAAGAAAAATTCTGAATAATGACATAATATTTCTGAATAATGTCATTGTTGTATAACTGACCACTCATCTTGAAAAATTATGCAAAATAATAATTCATAGCTGTGCTTATATTCTATCTACATGCTAATAAAGAAATTTCAGTGCTTATATATTTGATAAGTAGTCATGTAATGAGTTAGATAATGTCCAAGTCAATCAGTTTTAGAATAATAACTGTATATTTTCTTATTGTGAAATATAGATACACTTCTATCCAGCTTAAGTTGGCAGCATGGAAATTATTAATCTTTTTCCTCACTGAAGTCTCATTCACACCTAGGTTGCTAAAAGACAAATCCTAGATCAACAATTAGCCTATTGTAAAAACCAGCAACCCGCCAAGCTGACTGAAGCAAGCCAAATTATTATTGTCTTAAAAACACAATAACTATCATGAACAAACATGTCACTTTAAATTCTGTCAGAATAGAAGTTGACACTTCACAAGTCAGATCTTTTTTCGCTTTATAAACAATATACACAACTATAGGTTCTATATATAAATATATATGTGTCTCACTGACAACTAACCTAATTTCATTCGTCATCTATAAAACTGATATTTTTAGTTTGTTGTGGTTCTGTTTTTTTTGGTCTGTTTTGAAGGTAACAGTTCAAATGACTTTACTCTGCATTACTAGAAGCTGTCATCATTGGAAATCGAATAGTTTCCATTTCAGTTAATTAGTAACATATGGCAATTAAATTACTATAATCTGTGGACTGAGTGAGAAAAAAATGCCATGATAAAGAATCATTTAATTACATGTTTGATTAACAAAGCAGATTCTACATGTAATTATTTAAGTTCTGATAGCACAGCAGTAGCCTGCACAGGTTTATTGTTCACTCTTAAAATGAGCATATAAATATAGTCTGCTCTTTCTAGCTATAAGGTTCTTTGAAATGTAAAAACAGCAAACACACCCCCTGACCTTGTTGTCACACACTCCAAATAAAATGTTTAGCTATATAAATGTAAATACTACTTTGGTTAAAAATTACTGTCAGGCAGTCCAAAAGCCTGACTTTGCAATGTGAAAGAGTGTTTTAGTTGTAGTGAGTAATTGAGTTTGTATGTGCGTTGTGCTGTCTGTCTCTTCCGTCACTTTCCCATGGGACATTGGTCTTTGTCTCAGTGGAGTACCAGGGCAGATGGTTGCTAGATTGGCTGTTTCAGGACATTTTCCCTATTGATTTTTACAGGTCTCCTTGCCAGAGAGAATTAGCCAGAGTGGGGGTTGGATGGACGGGTGGAGGCTGCTCCGTAAGACATGTGGCCTGTCTATATCAAAAATATACACTGAACAATTTGCAGCTTAATGTCAAAGTGCATGCGATTTCCTTTGCTACAGATCCATGTAGCGGGGCAGATGCCGGGGGACAAGACTGAGACCTGCCTCTTCCTCATTGGTCAGACAGCCCTACCGAGGGACAGGGGATGCTGGAAAGAAGAAGCAGGTGTGTTCTTTGGTGTTATTGCGCAGCGGGTTAAGGGCAGGTGCGAGTCTGCCAGGCTCGGTGGCACAGCTGGGCAGTGTAAGCCCTGATGACTGGCTCATCGCTCCCTCCCATGGCTAACCCTCTGTCTCACCAAGTCTGAAACAGCTGGTTCCAACTGAGCCTAGCCCTGACCGGGGCAAACCCTGCACCTTCCAAACTGGGCCACAGGCTTAATAAAACACACTCAGGGTGCCCTGCAGTTCCTACCTCCCACATTTACCTAGGAGGCTGAAGCGTTAAATTTTAAAGGCTGTATGACGTCAACAGGGGAATAATTTGTTATGCCTAGACACAACTACATGTAAGATGCATGATATTACATGCAGTTGTGTCTAGGCATAAAAAAATCATTATTCTTGACTTCATACACTGATATTAAAAGGGATAGTTCCCCAGAAAATGAGAATTTTGACCTTTTTTATTTTATATTTCCTTTTTATTCGTTCTTATCCTGCTTTATGAAAAACAAAAATGAAGAATGTTCACACTCTTTTTAACTTGTAACCGAGAATGTTCTTGCATGAGAGTATTACATTTTTTCCATTTTGACTTGCTATGCAGACATTTTCACTGAACCCCATTATAAAATAAGAATAAGTGAATGAATAAATAGTTATATAATAATAACTAATTAAATAATTTTCATTTTAGCAATGAATATGTTATATATGTTGTATTAGATTTCTTTTGTTTTCTTTAAAAAACATTCTTCACAAATATTTTCTTTTCATACAAAAACTGAAATTATACAGTTCATCAGTTCATACTGCATCATTTTACAAACCCACTGTTTCTGGAAAATATTATTAGATAAAAAGCATCACAGATTGGTTTATATTTTTCATCACATTTGTACTGATGCTTTCAAGGAAGTAATTTTAGCAGTTTTGGCAAAGCCTTATTTATGCTGGCTAATATATTATCTTTGTGGCAAACTGGCAGGCAGCATCTGCAACAACAATGTTTAAAACATTACATGAAACCAAACGTTTAGGAGTGCAAGACATAAAAATGGATCTACAAGATCAATAAACAATGTTATTGCTGAGTCTTAAATAATTTAAGCACTATCTTAGGGCTTCAGAAGACTTTGAATATAACCAACTAGGTGTATGGATTACTTTTATGGTGTTTTTTTTTTTTTTTTTGAAAAAGAGCAGCATGGACTTTCTTGGAACACAAATGGAAACTATGCCACAATTATATTTTTAAGGTAAATTGCTCTTTTAAATAGAGTGTTTAATCAAGACATCACCAGCCTCTCTGATTTGTGGGTGTTATGTTGATAATCCTGCTTTTCGTGGTCCTAAATTAGCAGTGTTTCACTGTTATTGTTTTTCCCTCGCCGCCAAGGTGACATCATGTGAATCTGCCTTTGCATGGATAGTCATGGCAACTGATCTGTTTGCATAAACACATGGGGCTGACTCTCCTCCCCTGCGGTCCCTTGTGTCACTGGGATTCTCACAGATCCTAGCAGCTACAGGGTTGTACCATTACTGCACCCTGCTGCTGCACACACTCACAGGGGAGAGCCTGGCGCCACTTCTGTCTGTTCAGCCGGTCCAACTCCCAGAGCGACCCCTACCAGCCGACCCCGGGGCGCTCTTCACCCGACACCCCTCGTCAGCGACATCTCCCCCAGCCTCCAGCACTTACATCACAGCCCTCCACCCTCTCATCTGTGACCTGTGATCACACTCGACTTTCTGACATCCTTTTAAGTGTTCTTGCACAGCGGGCGCTTACGGCTGCAAGCTCACAACGCAGTGGAGTCGCTCGCAGCATAACATAAATGTTAGTGAGATGAAACAGGAAGGCAAACACAGACTCATTTTTAGTTATGATGAATCCTGCTTGCTCAGTTGTGACAACACAAGCTTACCATGATAAGACGATAGCAGAAGTTGTATTTCATGCACCGCGCGATGTTTTACGAGTGTATTAATTTGTCATCACAGATTTCAGATGAGACGCTGGACTTTCTTTTGGTTATAGATCAAACCCGGGTTGGCTGTGCAGCGGTCGCCGACGTGGCAGAGAAGGGGAATCAGAGGAGAAGTAAAAGGTTGCAGCATGAGATCATAGGAGTCACACTGAGGTAGGAATGAAATTATATCACTAGTGGGAATTGTCCCAATTAGGTTGGACTGGAGCTCTGCCACTGAGATGAAAACGTCCACTTGCATTAAACTGGCCCTCTTGTAGACGTGCTGAGATTCCCCTTTTCTTGGCTTGTGTTGTTCTGCTTCATTCAGCCTCACTTCTCTTTCTTGTCTAGGCGCGTGCACTGAAGTGACCCTGACCTCTAACACCTTTGCTCTTGCATGAGAGAACACCTTTTTGTGGCTTTGGATGGTAGAAGCGGGAGGAGGAGATGAGGAATGAAGAGCATGGTGCCGTCCTTCCCCATTATCGAGTGTTTGGAGGGGGCTCTACTACGGCACAAAAAAAGCTCCCTTTTTGAAAAGAAGGTTTTCAGATTCGGACCCCTTGAGAACAGAATGATTAATTTAGCACAAGGAATAATACTTTGGATGATAAAGGGAATACATTTATCTTTTCGCTTTCATCCGGTCGTCTCTGACTGTGTGCGGGAGAGCCCAGGAAACCTTGAGGTATTGCGCAAATTCAGTTGCAATTAAAAAAAAATAAAAATCAGGAATGTATGTCTTCCAGAAGCTTGGTTTTCATTACCTGAATTGTTAGCTAAACATTCCTGCTAAACATCACTGTCGCCTTTTCTTTAACTAGGGAAATTGAACCGTACAAATTCCGTCTGGAATTCCTCCAAATGGATCCAAAACCGTGAGAGTGCGCTGGAGCATCTCTGGTTTAGCATGTATGGAGTAAGGGGGATTCAGTGCAGCTCTATTGATGTGGCACACTGGGCTGTAATCTCATTAGTATGCTATAAGGCTGACCCGGCAGTGCTCGCCATGCTCACGGCATTATGGGGGAGAGGAGAGTGGGCCACACAACCCAGCATCACATCCATCCATTTGACACATTTAGAACTCCCTTACACTGTCCCCTCAAACACTCTCCTCCTTTTTCCTTTTATATCAGGCCCTTAATCACATGTTCAGATGGTTAGACTGCTCATCTAGTAGCTCTTTTTTGGTATTTGTTCTTTTTTTGCATCTAATCTCACTTTTATCTCTCCCTCTTTTATCCCCCTGTATCACTATACTTCCTCAACCTTTGTCACTGAAAGCGTGTCTATGAAAGCTTGTTGTCTTTCTCTCCGTCTATCACCTTTCTCGCGCTTTCTATCTCACACCTTTTATCCCGATCAGTCTCTCTGCCTCAATGTTAGTGTGTGAGAACCAAGATAAAAAACACTCAGTAACACACTGATGGCGAATTGCCTCCCTATACATGTTCGCTTTACCATGTGGAGGTGGGCGCCTTCTCCATCGCATCATCTCTGTGCCTTATCTCTGCTCTGCCGAGTGTAAATATTTAAAGAAGGCTCCAGGAGCAGCGCTGGTAGCATCTCTGCAGACCGCACATCCCAACTGCCCACACTATCCATAGGCGATGTGATGAAGAGCCCAGTGTGCAAATTATAGAATCACTTTGAGGGTGGTCTATTTTTTAAAGGAAATCTTATAGGATATTTTCGGTTTATATTTACTTAAATTGTCATTGGCTTTACTAGCACATTCGCTAACCATCTTAAAAGGATAGCCATTTACCACAAACCTGACAAAATGACAAAAACAATACTGCACCCCATCGACTTTCACTATATAGACAAAAAGTTATGTTTAGAATTTCTTTAGGTTGACAGGAGGGTGAAATATCTATTTATATGTGTTTTTCTCTCTAATGACAGTATTTATAGTTTTATCACAGTTTAGTCTGATAACAATTCTAACTGGAAGGTGCTCAAGCAGCCTGCTGTTGCTATGGTTACCTCAGGCGAACACACAATCTTCAACTTTTGTGTTTGTTGAAAAGTCAGAAAACCATGTTTAAGCATGCATTTATATAAATCCTCCTCCCACCTTTTTGTTTTTACTGCCTTTGGGGGTCCATGCTTTAATTAGCAGGGTCAGACATCATAATTTGCGCCCATGGAGAACCCTAGTCTTGCCATCATCATCATCATGTGTTATGGGCAGGGCAAATGATGTGGGATTTGGGTTGTTCATAGCAGTCATAACCACATCCCCCTTCACTTCTGTGCTGTTACCAATGAGGACCGCGCTGAGCCTCAAGATATGAAACCTGACACTTGCCTCAAATACACACATAAACATTCTTTAAAGCAATATAGTGCTCATCCAGCCTACAGCCACTGATATTACACCCCAGCCCCCCTGTGCTTGTGATTTTATTAATAATAGAGAAGAGGCAATAAATCCTTCTGCTGTGGAAGGTATATGAGGTTAAGCATATTCTCTTGCTAATTCTACGTTGAGATTTTAATAAAGAAAAGATGCATAAGCCAGTGTCATAGAGGCTCTGCAGTGCAAATAGCACACAGGGAGGCACGTTTGGCTGAATACTGATAATAATGGTGGCTGTTACGACTGGTATTTACATAGAATTAAAATGAATGGCTAATGTCCTGGGAATGTGCAAGCATTAAATCTATGCTCACCACTTTGTGTTAGTGAACCTCTTAAAACACTCCTCAGAGATGCATTTGTGCTTAAACATTTCCAATTTTCTCATGTAAGGTGGTGTCAGTGTGAAAGGTAGGCATGCAGTGACAGTAGCTCAGCAACTTAAATAGCTTGTTAATGGAGCAGCTACATTATTTTTGATGTGAATTATTGTTTTAGTGAAACCAAAATGGTAGGTTAACTGTTTTTTTTTTGTTTTTTTATGCAACCTTATATTCGGGGCTTTATGGCAGAGTGGCCCGACGGAAACCTCTCCTCAGTGCAAGACACATGAGAGCCTGCATGGAGTTTGCTAAAAAAACACCTGAAGGACTCCAAGATGGTGAGAAATAAGATTCTCTGGTCTGATGAG
>JAUCMR010000169.1:8081158-8095722 GCA_032357425.1 Enteromius argenteus | reverse complement strand
AATGTTCAGTGCTTTGCTACAATCTGTATTGTTAAAAGCGCTATATAAATAAAAGTGACTTGACTTGACTTGACTTCAAAATTTATATAATAAGTGAGTACACCATGAATCCATTTTCCAAACCGTTTTTTTGGCTTGTCCTGAATCACTACGGTACTCCTATAATAAGTGTTTATATTCAGAGTATTTCGACTGGTTTGGGTAGGTACCAGTACCTACGTGTTTTGTCATGGACATAAACAGAAGTAGCTTTGGCTACAATGTTCTTCCACAAGACAATTACAGTTCTGTTTATTAAGCGCTAGAGCACCAAAAGTTACAGACTGAAGCTTTAACAGTTTGGTTGAACCACTGATGTCAAATGGACTACTTGTCCTTACTACCTTTCTAGCATTGCATTGCAGTCTATGGAGAGTCAGAAAGCTCTCAGATTTAATCAGAAATATCTTAATCATTTCTGTTGAAGGATGTTTTTAGGAATGACATAAGGGTAAGTAATTAATGACGACTTTTCAACTACAATCCCTGAACTGTCCCTTTAATTGAAAGCAAATAAGACAACATTTTTTACTTCTAATAGAATTGCTCTTTTTTATTTTAATGAAATTAACCGATCATTAAACTCCTATTCCATATCTTTCCATATCTCCAGATGAACACACAAGTGGACTGGCCACAATCTGAACAGTGAGATGTTTAATTGATTCGGAGGTTAACGATCCAGGCTTAGCATTGCGCTGTTAGTTTTTAAATGTCAGATCTCTCAAACCTGCCCTTTGTGTCAGCGGCAAAGGATGAGAGCGTGCGTGCATGTATGTGCACAGGTTAAGTTGTAGCTATCTGCAAAGGTCTGTCATAGGGCACATTGTTACAAGACCAGTCAGTGGTTCAGCCTAATAGCACTGAGCCTAATTCATGTATGAAATCAAAGCCATGGCAACATTTGAAGCACTACCCTTGTGACAGTAGAAAGTCTTTGGTCTTTGCTCTGTGTCCTCAAAATGTCAGATTTTTATCTTTTTCTGAATGTCCACCTAACACTGCAGAGTGGAAGGTTTCAGGCCATAGTGAGAAGAATGTTCCTGTGGTTAAGCGCTGTCTTTTGCTTTGAGGCTTTCTGGGAAAAATGCATTTAATGGCCTGTGAAGATGGGTAGAGAAATACACATCCAAGTGATCAGATAATATCCTCAGCAGGGTGGTCACAAGCTTTGCCACAGTCAGGTTTCTTTTGTCCTTAGACCCATATTAGAAATGTCTGTGTCATATCAGTGCATGCTGAGGATTTAGAAAAGCATCCCAGGGTGAATGGAAAAAAAGGTTGTTCGCTGGTTTTATCTTACCCCTTTCTGATGCTCAAAGGCTACTCACGAGGAGATTGGCCATTTCTCTGAAAGATCTGTTTGCATGGAACGTCCTGCCTCTGTTAGCTAATGAGTACTTTAACCACTCATACATGCTTTGGACATTGAAGCTAAGACATCCAGCAGCTAGTATGCAGGCGCACAGCATGCTGGGATATGAGAGCACAGAATTTTGACATAACAATTGTGTTAACCAGGACTGCTTTGAAAAGCCATGAAGCAAGATATTATAAATGGTACAGCAGAATTAGGATTTAGTACTTGTATTGAGCTTTAACTACAGGAACTGTCTCTTCCGGTCACGTCAGTTAAACTTCATGTGTAAAGTCCTGTGTCCAACATAATTTAATTCATTAAGCTATTCTTAAGTTTAAAAAATGATAATAATAGCAATAAAATAAGAAGCTGTGTGCAGGTGCATAGGCCACAAATAAACGTCTCAAAGGCCATGTGTTGACTAATGCTTTTCTAGTTAAAGCTGAATTTTTTTTTCTCCATCAATGGGATGTATATCACATGTGTAGAGAGAAACTAATTGCTGTATTGTTATAGTCAGTATACAATTGTCATGTAAATCTCTAATTGCAATAATTTTATGTTGCAGTGCAGTGCTTCAGCCTGGTCAGTGTGATCTACAGTAGAAGAGTAATACCGCTATATTTTACAGTGTACATTACTTTCTTCGACACAACAATTATGGAGATGAGATTTTCATCCATGCGTTCCAATTGCCTGACTGTGTTTTCATATTAACGGCATATTGATCTCAGATTGCTGGAGCATGTTATTTGGCTAGATACATAATGGCCATCATGGCTCCATTTCTACTGCAATGGTGTCATCTTCCTTCTGAAATCACAAGACAAGTAAGTGCAGGTTTATCACGCAGGGGTCTCTTGGATATGTAATGATCTCACAAGCTCATGTTGTACGTTTGGTCTCTGTTTCATATAAAGCTTGACAAGGCGTGTTTGGCAGAAGATGAGAGGAGGGAGAACAAATCGTTTACCGTATGATGTCCAGTGTCGGTGAGTGTTACTTTAAAAAATGTGCTGCATCACTGAGTTACTGAGTTATTTATGCTTTTTTTTAGCAGCTTTAATTATAATGGGAGTTTGGCAATGTTTATCAAGTATTTCAGCATTTGGATAATATGGAGTAAATTTAAAAAGTAACATTATTTGCTACTGGCAAAATGGTACTTCTATCTTATGCATTCTGATCAAATCAGTTACATTTGCTAACATTATATTTGCTTAAAAATTGTAAAAAGATACTTTTATTTTATTTACATTTTTATATTATAATTTATTTTACTGCATTTAATTTTTAGGCATTTATTTTATTATAATTGAGAGTAAAATGTGAGATCACTAAGTCATTAAATATACATCATGCAAAGTGGCAGTAGAAGTCAGTATATTATTTGTTTTGTTACTATTCTGTGTTTTGACATGTCTGTCAAGCTGTCTGAGACAGCGTCTTTTCATAGAAGAGGCGTTCTTGCATAACATTTTTTTCTTTGCTAGTCTGTGTACGGATTCAGATTGACACCTTTGACTGTTGCTCCATGCCACATTTTTGCCAAGTAAAAAATACATATATAAAAAATAGGTCTTTAGACCTCATTTTGTTACATATCATCTACTGTCTTTGAACACAAGAATGTATTAAGCATGATTAATTGCATACAGTTTTTTAATCATGTTTTTTTAAATTAATGAATTTAATTGACAGCCCTTCTTGTAATGCTGTACCCCAACACTGATGATGTGTCAGATAGATTCAAGAAATGAGCCCTGATGTAGTTTGGTTAGTTAACATAGCTGTAAGCTGCATACATGCAATGTGGGTATTTATACCCTTACAGCAGAATGTTAGACATCGATGGATCATCCTCTGCACAGAAAGTGAATGAGGTAGGGCAAATTAATTGAGACAGCAAGAGATAGGCACAGTTGCTCAGCCTCAAGGGCGAGTGGCCAAATTTAAGTCAGATTCCATTGAAGACGCCGTGTAGCCTAATTATTCTGGGCTTCACATCTGCTTGTGTGTCTCAGTTGCTTCTTCTGTCTTTTCAGTTTAGTGAACCTTGGAGGCCCCTGCCTGTTCTGAAGAATCCACCCACACACACACACACTAGCAGACAGTAATGAGAGGCAATCCGTGAGAAAAAACGCGGCAAACTACCCACAGCTACTGCAACTTTCTTTACTGTTCATCGGCAGAACGTTTCCAAACTGCATTCCGCCTCCACACCTCATGTCTCCTCGCGCTGCCTGTCTTCCCATGATCCCTCACTCCTTCCCAACACACCCCCCCCCCCCCCCCCCCCCATCCTCTTCAGCACAGCGCTGATGTTTCCAGCATGGCTTCTGGGAGATGGAAGTTGTGAAAACCTCCCGATTGGCCTTGCAGAAGGAAGAGACAAACAAAAGGGGAGCTGAGAGTTGTTTGAAGCCTGTTGAGAGGAAAGAGAGAGAGAGAGTGAAAGAGATGGCAGAGATTGAGGAAGCTGCGGAGCAGGGGCTCAGCTGCTCCCTGGAGGGCTGGCAGAGGGTTTTCGGGCAAGGGAGGAGAGATCTGGGTTGTGAGGAGCGAGCATGAGAAGAAAAGAGAGGAAGAGAAGCATAGCTTTGCCCTCGGTGACTGGCAGCGCAAATTGACAGAACTCTGTCGCAGCCACGTTCTCCATCCAAGGCCGGGATGAATTTGTGTTGTCCCCTCTCACGCTCTTGTTAGTCGGCCTCCAGAGGGAATGGCTCCGCCACGCGCCAAGAAAAGAGAGCTCAAACTATGACTAAAACCGTGTCTGAGCTAAGCGGGAGAATGCTTTCTCTGCAAGCTGTTTGAAGCGAATAGTACCGGCTGGAGCATTTCTTATACTTATAGATTGGGCTTCAGGTTAAGCCTCGACCATACAGTTTCTTATTTTCTCAAGAAAAAGAGCCCCAGGTCTGTGCTGCAACTGCAAACTCATTGTTTCTCAGTGTATTACACAGTCCTCTTAGCCTCTGCTTCCCTTGGGCCGTGTCACCTTGTCCATTTCTGTGCCCTTAACTCATGCTGAGGCCGAGGTTGACTGCTGTGAGCAGCTTATCTATCGATCCCGCCGGAAATCCAACCGCGTTCGAGAAAATATGTTACAAATTGCATTATGATGATGAACATTTTCCTCTGTAATGCTAATGCTATTATGCAGACAGCTCCATCAAATTCAATCAGCAAATGCGTGAGTCTAGGGCAGGACTGCGTTAGAAACAGAAATACTGGCTTTAGTAATTTTGTGTGTGCTAAGGATCCATGCTAAATTAATAATGAGGTATCTTTAAGATCATAGCTGACATTTATGGTGAGGATGTTCACACCACTTTTTGCCACAGGCCATTTCCCCAGCTTGTTTTTATGAGAAAATGTAAGTATTTTACAAGTTGGTGATTTTGTATAAATTTGTACAATGCGAGCTATACTAAAACTAAAAAAAAAAAAGAAAAGAAAAAAAAGCACAATTCTCCACACCAAAACTAACAGGCAGTGAGGCATAAGAAGATTATACGAATATGAATTAATCACCAATTTGCCAAAATTGCTGTGAGATTGTTGTTTTGCCCCCACAGCTTTAGGAAATAGCTTGTGAATGTATCCAATACAGAATAATGTTAATAACAGGCTTTTATTTTGCTTGTTTGTGTTTTAATGAGTTGTATTAGATGCTTGAATAATTTTTTGGGGTAAACCTTAATATTAGGTGGCCTTAAATTCTGTGTTCTTACATCAAAAAAATCAGTACAATGTACTTATTGTGTTCATATTGTATTGTAAAACACATGCTGCTGAGGTGTAATATGGGTAAGGTTTAAGGGTGGGTTAAGGTGTAAGGGATGAGTCAACGGTGTAATTATAAATGTACAGAAATTAATTACAGAAGTGCAATGTAAATACATGTACGTACACAATAAGTGCATTGTACCAAATGATTAATTTAATTGCAAGTACACAGTAGTTAAGGCCACCTAATATAAAGTGGGACCTTTTTTTGTGAATGTTTTGTAGTTTTGACTTGGCAAATACTCTTTTACTTTGTGCATTCATACTAGATAATCTGATCTGAGTGCTGTGTGCTTGTGAGTGCTTCGTAACAGTGGGATTGTTTCATTGTAGAATTCATACACTCACAAATCCTCACAAATTGCTCCAGTAATATATTTCACCCTCAACCCTCTTTTCACATTCACCAAGACCATCTTCTGTCTGACAAATTCCCCACATGTAGCTGAGTCTCTACATCTTCCTCACTCTCCTGGATTTCCTCTTATCTCCTCTGCGTGATATACATCCAGGCAGGAAGCTGCAGCCTCTTAGATTCTATCACGTCCTGTGTGCCTTGTTTGAGCGAATGACTGAACCTTACCCTGTGGAAGAAAATGAGATCTGGTGCTAGACCAGAGAATGAGAAATGTTATCTTCGAGTTGGAGGGGCCAATCCACCAGTCCGTCAGTGTTTACCTGCCAGGTGACAACATGATAAGACCCTTAAAGCAGAAGAACAGCCCCTCTCACTTCTCCTATCACTCTGCCATCAGACACTCTGACTTGTATTATAGGAGCATTTAACCATTAGCAACCATTTGTACCTTAGACATTTATTGTGAGGCGCAAGAGATTGTGAAGGGCATATGGTGTGACTTGCCCTGATTAGAAATGTTAAATGTTTGATTTTATCTGTTGCTCTGATTGTTTTAAAGTGTTAGTTTACTCCAACATGAAAATTCAGCCATCAATTACTCACCCTCATGCCGTTCCAAATCTTCGGAAACACAAATTAAGATATTTTTGATGAAATCAGATCCTCCATAGACAGCAACACAACTGAAATGATCCCAGATCCAGAAGCGTATAAATACATTGGTAAAACAGTCCATGTGACATCAGTGGCTCAACTTCAGTTTTGCAGCATTAGAAGAATACTTTTTTTGTAAAAAAAATAACATAATTTACTCAACCATTTCTCTCCCCTGAGTTATGTCTTCAACGATTTTGAGGAGTACTGCAACGCATACGCACGCTTTACTGTATTTGATGTAATCAGCATTGTTTGTGTTCGGGAGCAAAGCGTACGTATGTGTCGTGATACTTTCCAATATGGTGGAACTCCTCAGATAATGTGGGATCACAAATTCAACTGCTTAATTGATGCAGAAATAACAAAGGAATAGCCCATATCTGTCCATTACATGGCAATTCAGTTGTGATGAGAAAACCCTCAAATTAAAGCTCAGAGCACTTTAAGCCCAAATGTATTATATAACTATAACTTTTTTAATTTAATTTTGGTCAATGGCTAAAATAATAAAAAGTGTGCCTGTATCTAAATATATATGGACCTAACTGTATATATTTCCTATAAATATTGTAAACATTCAATATAGAATCCAGAAAAAAACTGTTTTATATAAAAATGTTAAACAGCACAACTGTTTTAATAATAATAATAAAAAGTTATTTAAGCATCAAATCTGCATAATAGAATTATTTCCGAAGGATTATGTGGCACTTGAATTTAGCTTTGCCATGAAAGGAATATATTACATTTTAAAATGAAAATGGTTGTTTCTGACTGTAATAATTCTAATTATAATGTCAAATAACTACTATATATATACTATAGATATGTATATATACTATAGATCAAATAAATGCAGGATTAGTGAGTCTAAACAACATCTTTTAAATACATCTTAACGAATTACCAATCTCATAATGTTTAACTAAAGTGTATTAAGACATTATCAATGTCTATGCTAATGAAGAGTACTGAAATTTGAGTTGAGATTTGTTTTGAAACCCAACTCCCAACTTTTTGATGAAAATACGCCTGTGTGATCAGGTTTTGCTTTCAAATAATAATAAAAAAAAACTGTTTAAGGGGTTTACATGATTTTAAACATTGACATGTTATTAAGCATAATTGGCATAATACTGTGCATGCAAATATGCTCAATAAAGCACTGCGTGATTAGAAAGAAAACTCATATTTGCCTTTGTTAATTTTCTACACTAAACAGAATTCAAATAGAGAGGAAAATGGTGTGATTAGCACAGTCCCATTTGATATTGATGAATACGCAAAGAAAGTGAATGAAGCACAAAAAAATGCTTTGTTTTCAACGTAATTACAAATCAGTCTGTGCAGAAGGGAGCCTCTGTTTTATTTATGCTCATCCAGTTGTTGTTTTTTTTCCCCCACCATGCTGAACAGTGCTGCTACCAGTCATGTTATTGTCAGCTTGTGTCTTCTGGATGTCTCTATTGATCTGAGATGTGGTGTTACTGGAATCCTGTTGTGGCCCCAAGCAGATACATGCTGAATTGGCTGCGACCAACCGGCAGCTGAAAATCTGGAGAGATGAAGTGCGGCCAGAGGCAAGTGAAAAAAAATGCAATGAGCAGAACCACATGATCACATACACTTTTAATTACGCACAGTCTTTGAGGGGGTTTTAGCATCTGTGTGCATCAAGCTCAAAAAAAAAAAAAAAAAGCAATATGGGATTACCTGCGGGATGGTGTCCGGGCTAGACAGAAGTCTGCTGTCGATACTCAGGGACAGTCTGTGCAATCTCGCTTAAGGGGACATCGTACACCAAAATAACAGGGCTTTAGTGACAGAGGCCCCACTGGGGACTTTAGAGTTAAGAATGAGGGGGTGAGAGAGGGATGAGGAAAGAACGAGATGTTGTAAACATTCCTATTCCACTTGTTTTACTGACATGCATGCAAAGGTGTATGTTAAAACACTCTTGAATTATCATGAGTGCCAGTGAAAGAGAGGACGCCACATAACCAAAACACTGTGATGTCTGGAGGACTTTACTCTGCTGACGTCTGGACTGGGCTCCCGCTGAGCTGTGGGCTCTGGAACTGGTGTATTCCCACTCCTTGTGCCCACCTTCCCCACCCACTCAGCCCATCCTGTAGACGGAAGAAGAAAGAGAGGGAGGGATGGACTCTTTGTGAATAATTTATTCCACTACTGTGCATGACTGCTAGTGTGTAGCCAGGCAGAAAGAGGACAACAGAGTTAGGACAGTACCAGCTCCGACTAACAGAATGACCCACTAGATTGCCATGAAAGAACACACAGTACGTACCTAATTATTAAGTTGATATTCTGGTGATATTTTTTTTTCCAAGCACAATTTACCTTTTTCAAACCACATCTTTCCGAATAACTACTATTACTTTTGTATTTAATCATATTTGTGTACCTATATACATCTTCTCACACCATATTTTATTATGTCACCATCCATCTGTTATATTACAATTATTTTAGGAAAGTTTTGACATCCAAAACCTGAGTGACACCAGCCTAAAACATTGACGTTAATTTTGTTATTTTGTTATTTTGAAGAAATTGGTTTGTGTGTATATTTATATATATATATATATATATATATATATATATATATAACTGAGACTTGTTAGCACTTGCATACAGTATTATTGCTGTTTTATTGATTTTGATTGCTTCCATTATCCTCCTGTGTAAGTCACTTTGGATAAAAGCGTCTGCTAAATGACTAAATGTAAATGAGTTTAAATTTTAAAGAAATGCATAAATAGAAAAGAAAAAGAATTTTTATTTTATTTAAAAATATAGGAAAAACGATGTAAATGTAAAACCTATCAAATATTCAACTGAAGCAGTATATTTTAGCTATTTTGTGTGAGAGATTTGGGGTGCAAAAGCAACACTGGTCTTAATTTCTATCTTTACCAAAAGAGTTCATTGAAATCAATCTGTGCTAATGATGCTTTTGGGAAATGCACCCCAGGGCTGATTAACAAACATTCTTAGGTGCACAACTATTTTCCCAGGAAAGCCTAGCCTTGAAGTAGTTCCAGGTATGTCAAAAAAAACCCAAAACAAATCACTGTATCCTTAGAGCCTACAACAGCAAAAGAATCAAAACCAACAAAAACATTGACCAAGCAAATGTGATCAACAATAGGATAAAAAGGACAGTTTTGATGTTTTTCCAACTAATTTAACTTTTGTTATCTATGCTGTGCGTGCTTGCTTTCTCCCGCTCTCTGTCTCTGTCTGCATCCAAACATATACAGTACAGACACATGCGCACAGAACGTTTTCAGTGCTACAGCACAGTTTTTAATAATATTGCTCACAACTGAAAAGCTAGATGACATTTCTCACTCTTGATCTGGAAGCAGATCAACTTACTATTTTGTTATTAATAGAGACTCTGTTTAACACTGTTAAGAGACGCACAGACTCAGACTTATTTAATTTTTTGCCTTACAGGAAAATTGATTTTTGAGGAAGCATTCGTGTATTTTTCTAATCATTGACTAAATATAGAGCATATAAACATTTCTAGAGCAGTTATGTTATTTGTAGAGTGAGGCTTTTATTTCAACTCTTGATGCTGCACAGTTCCCTCCTGTCACTCTGCAGAGAAATCAAGGTCAACTTGGACCTCCTGCCGGGTGATAAAAGGTCTCTACCTGCCCACCACACAGCTGGATGCCAGATGCAGATAGTAATCAGGCCACGTCCTTCTACTCCTGTTCTCTGAGGAAGATTTGTAGCCACACTGTCAGACACCTGTATATTCTAATCATATTCATTTAGGGAGAAAGAAAAAAAAGCTTAGAGAGATGATTATTTGATAGGAGAATCCATTAATGAGTATAGTTTTGACACATGAAGGGATTTGATGCATAATGAGATATGGCGTATTATCTGCTGCAGCCGGAGAGGAAGATGTGCCAGAGTTTCTTAGGGCTTTAGAGAATGAGAGCTTATTCATTCTCCTAAGTCTCTCAGTATTCTACGTAGGATGTCAGGATGTCTGTTACATTAACGGGAAAATGACCATGCGAGGGCAGGCTGGTCCCATTGCGTCAGAAAGAAGCGTGGACAAGAGTTGATGGGGAAGTCACGACTGCAGACTTGTTTGCTGTCTCCTCTTTGAGATGTTTTTGTGGTGTGATAAATTCGACTGAATAGTCATTATTGCTCTTCAGAAGATTGCAGGAAAGACAAAGGTGATTCTAGAATGTGAGAATAACAATTTTTTGTTAGTATAATCCAAGGTTTCTCAAACGGGGGTTTGTGAGGAGAATACAATTTGAACTTGGTTTGCAGCATTTCACTAATAAGCAGGAAAATAAAATGTATTTTTAAAATGTTAAATCAGCAAGTCATTTTATAAGTCAACAAATCTTTCAGTATTCCTTAAAAATAAAAATAAATATAGCTGCAAGCAGCAACTAAGGGACTATGCAACAGAAGCAACAGTTCTCTTAAGTAAATTCAGTCATCTCTAATGATGATTTTATTTTTTTACAACTATTACATTTTGGCCAGTGTGGTCTGAGCCTAATTTAATAAATATCCCATAAACGTTCTAAGCCAAAATAAGAGAATTTTCTTTTTAAAGTTGGTGGTGGTGTTCCTGACCTGCTGATGTACTTAATTTCGTGCAGTGATGAAATTATACGTTTAGTTTCCATACCTGAAAGCATTGGGACAATGCAGTGCCGCTTTCTGTCTGCGTCACCTTTATCGAATTCGTTGAGGTGTTAAACAAGAATGGCTTAGACTCATAAAAAGCATCTGAGATGGTCAGCATGTGATGAACACTTTAGGAGGAGTTTGAAAAAGTAGGTATTTGGGAAAGGTGGAAGGTGAAAATTCAAATAAAAAATATAATTAATAATCAGTATAAAAACATTGTTTAAATTTAAGCCTTTTAATGTTGATGTCAAAACGAAACATACGCATATTACCCGCCCACTTCTTGGTCTTTTTGCGTTGGTCTGAATGAAAATGCTAATTTTTTCTTTGCCACTAGGTGCCACTCTTGTAGTGATAAAATAGCTGAGACCAATCAGACCAAACACTGCAGATTAGCATCATGCATAGGAGTGGTTTGGAAAAAAAATCGTTGAGCAAATCATTTGGGAGTTATTGATCAAGCATATTATAAGAGAATGAAAGTGTTTTTTGACCTTGCATGTCAACCTATTGTTGGGGACTCTCAAAACCAACACATGAACCAACATATGGCCAGGCTTATATCTTATGGTTTGTCTACGGCTCTCTTGAGCTGTTAAATACCTGAGAAAATTTTGGCTACCTATTTCCACATGTAGATAAATGACAAATTGGAACCATAAATCACTAGTATAACAAAACTATAACTTAATAAATGGTCTGCTTTCAGGCGAGAGATGGATCTCAAGGGTTTATAGAACTCCAGCCTTAATGTGGCATGGAGACATGTCAGTGCTTGAGAAAATATACATGCCATTCTATATCACTTACCCTGCTGTCATGCAAGGGAGTGCCTGTCTCCAAAGGCACTATGCTATCAAAGTCATCCGTCACCTCCGAGAGGGACGTATGCTCGGTGCCATGGCATTTTGCTCACTCTGCTCATCTTCGCAGTGGGCAGTGTGAGCAGATTGCATTACCAAAGCACTCATTGAGGAGAAAGCTCTCCATATAATCCAATTGCTGGCAGAGTGTGGCGGCCATTCATCTGCACGGAGTTGGAGGGTGGGGAGGGTGTATCGTTCGACCGTCCCGCCAGAGTCCACTACTCATCCTGTTTCACTGATTACTTCTACAGTATATAGACAATGCACACACATTAAACCTCTCGTTCTTCTGTCTGATTCATGACTGATAGCGCTAGGTATCTAAAGCCTGTCAAAAAAAGTAAAACAACTGCCACTAGTAGAGTAACCTGAAAAGTAAACATTCATGCCTTATCTACACCTAAAAGGCACATGGCTAGATCTTAACCTAATATGCACTATTTAGTGTTAGAGAGTACCTTTAATCAGTGGTTCTGATTTTATTTAAGGATTATTTCTTTGAAATTAACTAGACTTAAATGAACCTAATTGATCCTGCTGTTTGGTAGCAATGGAAAACACTATTAGTCAATTCACTAAATGATTGGAATTCATCTTTAGATAGCTAATTAATTCAATGTTGCTCATTTAGTTAATGCAAAATGTGCCATTTATCAATTCTTTTTAATTTATTAATTTAATCAGCGATAATACACATTAATATTAAATAGAATCAACATAAAACGAGTCAGATTTATCCCATATAGCTAGTTTTCATATGTAGTTCCTAGGCAGGTTGATGGAAAAGGTAAAAACAAAACAAAATCAATGCATAAATACAAGATGATTACACTAGAATTCATATAGATGTTTGCACTTTTGATTTGACAACAACAACATTTTTAATTTTAAAGAAAAATAACCACGACTTTTAACTTTTTTTTGGTAGAAGTCTATTCCATTCATGGGCTTTTTATTTTATTTTATTTTTTAGCAAATCAAGTGATGGACCGCTTTGAATTCTTCACGGAGAGCTGCCTTTGAGAGTCCTGCCACTTACAAACTATAAATGTACAATCTTTGTGCCTTTTTTTTTCTGGCTGTGAAGGGACACTGTTTCTACAGAATCTTTAGATAGGAGCATGATTAGGGTTAGATGTTTGGACGTAGGAGGTTGGTGTAGCCTAGGTGGACATAATCAGAAGTGTGCGGACACAGTGGCGTTCTGCTCCAATGGTTTTCATATTCCTCCGTTTCAGGTCAGGAAGTGGGACAGTGAAGAGCATCAGGATATAAAGACAATCACGCACCTTTCGTTAGCATTGTCTAACAGAGCTCCATTACTGGAGCCTTTTCGCCTGGCAACAGCTGTGAGGCTGGGCCGTTTGCCATCCTTGTATTGATCGGGCCTGCACCCGCCTCCATTAGTGCCCCTGCCTGCCCCCTGAAGGAGGCAGACTGTCTGTGGGGAGCTATCACTGCCAATAAATTACCATACAGGAACAGTGTATCAGAGCACATACTGAACAACTTTACCTGCAGCGGTTTCATCTCAAAAGCCTGTTCAGGTTTACTTTGTGTGAAATGCTTCAGAAACGTACGAGGATGACTTTTTTGGTTTGCGTTTGGTGTGATGTGCACGGCTGGCTCCATGTGCACTGACCCGGATGCTACACACATACAGAGACGCACATGCTCAGAGAGAGCCAGGGTTGAAGTCTCATTAACATTTTATAACCTTCCTCCCTCTGAAGTTCTTTTTTTTAATGGGGCCTAATTACTACATGCATATTGATTCAACCCTTCCCCTGCACTTCCTGGGTGTAGTATCATCTCCCCAAATCAAATCAAGCGGCTCAGCAACCCACCCTCGCATCTCATCTCATCGCAATGGCCTCGGCGCTGGCCCTTTTGATGACTGTGACGGCGTGAAATGCAGCTTAAAAGCGCTCAGATAGTCTATATGCGTGTAAAGCAATATGGGGAAGTTATTTAAATGGGGTAAAGTTAATGCCTTTGTTGTAAAAAACTAAGAATTGTGGAGGCAGCTGAAGTGAATCAGGATTAAGGGCTGAGGAGATAAACCTCTTTCCGGCCGTAATAAGGCCTGATTACCTCTGATGACTGTGCTGTAAATTAATGCCTGAAATGCTAGAAATGCATAAAAATTGACAGTTAAACAGGAGCTGAGCTCGTGAACCCAGCGGCCTTGAAATCCCTGATAAGCACAGCTGTATGTTTAATTTGTTGGTGTCTGTGCATGTTTAAAAAGCTCTCTGACAGAAATTGACCGGTGGTGCACACATATGCAAACACACATTAATACAGCAATCGGCTAATGTGGCTTTTGTAACAATTCCTCTATGTAAAGCTGTGACATATTTATGTACATATTTTTAGTGCTGGGCAATGATTAATCGTGTTTAATTACATCCAAAAATAAAAGTTTTGTGCACATAATATATGTGTGTGTACTGTGTATATTTACTATGTATACAGTATGTAAATGCACACACATGTATGGATATATTTAGGGGGGGAAAAAATTATAAAATGTAAAAATTAATATAAATATATACATGTAAATATATATTTTTTCCTGTTGTGTCTATATATATATATATATGTATATACATATATACTTATTATGTACACAAAAACCTTTATTATGGATGCCATTAATTATGATTAATCATTGCCCAGCACTAATATTTTTATATACAATTTCATAATTACACATATGCCAAATTTAAACACAAAATTTTGTAGTAGAAAGATTCTAATAGTATTTTCTTGTAAAACATACTTCTAT
>JAUCMR010000169.1:8069428-8081058 GCA_032357425.1 Enteromius argenteus | reverse complement strand
ACACAAAATTTTGTAGTAGAACGATTCTAATATTATTTTCTTGTAAAACATACTTCTATAATATTTTTTTTTTTTTTTTTTTTTTTAAATATATACAGAGAATGTTGATTTTGTGCTCAAGAAACATTTCTTTGATGAAAAGCAAGTTTAAAAGCAACACTATTTGTTTGAAATAAAAACCTTATATCTTAAATGTATATGGTATGTGCAGTCTTCTCCTGTCTGTCTCATGCTCTCAAGCCTTTTTTCTCTCTGGCTGAGATCATCATCAAGGTTATGCTGCATCCAAACACCACTATTGCTGCCTCCGGCCACGCTGGTTTCTTCTCAGCAGACAGTATTATAGCTAAGGAGATTCAGGAGTAGCGAGACCGTATGGTGGTGCAAGGAGAAGATGGAGTGGTAGCTTTTACCAGGCACCATAAATTTCAGTGCCATGAAATAGGAAGCAACTACCCAGCTCCCAGATGTTTGCAAGGCTTCATATATGGCAACATAAATAATGAGAGCCACTTGGAGGGAACTCAATTTCTTCAGCTTTACAAGGTTGCACCTATATATGTGCTCAGAGCTGGAGGCGAGAGTGAAGGCCTTGTGGGAGGACCAGGAGGCTTTGAGCCACTCTTGAGCATCTTGCTGTGGAAGATGCAGCTAGTGAAGTTGATGAGAGCGAAGGAAGTGAAAGCTAGACCATCACATCAAACCCCTCCGCCGGGTCCCCGACGAAGGCTTCCCCTCAAATGTGGGTAATTGCTTTCCTCCCCAACACATCCTGCACCTTCCTCCTCTCCTTTATTCTGAGCCGATCTCCCAATCTCAAGCATGCACAAAGAAGCGCGGTGGAATAATGTAGCGCAGATGTCATCCTGCTTATCAGAGTGTTGGCGCTGGGGCTGAGGAGTCATCCGGCGCTTTCATACATAACAACTCTTCAGAATCAGACAGAGGGATCTGTCGGCCTGGAGCGATGGAATGTGACAGGCTCCTGTCAGAGCGATGGATTTCCACATTTGCCCCGGTCGAGTCCGACAGAGCAGTCTGAGAAATAGAAAAAAAAGCTACTTTCTTGGCGTTTCTCTCTCTTTTGTTTTTGAATTTCTTACTTTCTTCCATATATAGACAGAGGAAACGCATAATTCATTCATCTCGCATTTTTATGTTTTTTCTTCCCAGTAAGTGAGGGTAATTATACACTAATGAGTGGTACAATGAAGCACGCTTCTCCATCACACCAGTCTTTTCCTGCCAGCCAAGTGGAGAGAGCTGGGGGCGCGATCTATGGATGTCCCTCATGTAAACATTTGCAGCTTATTAAAATGCAATTAGATGAACGTGCATGGATTTTGCACCTGCACTTGCTAGCTGAGTTTGTTTATGATTTCATCTTTGAGGTTTGTTCGTCATAGCAACAGGTCCATATGCTCCAACATTTTCAAGAGCAGGTTTATTTACCATACAGGATATTGTCTTCATAGGTTGAGGTGAAATCAGAAGTCTGTCTTGGCATTAGTTGATACTGTACATTCTTATAAGAGTACCCTGTTAAACCAATTAAGCATTATAAATGATAATAATTATTAGCAATTTAATGATAATTGGCTTTATGAGTTAACATATAGCATTTTTGTATGTTATATTTTTAGAGGTGGCAGTTTTTCCTCGTACATTTTGTGGAGCCTTACATTCTTGAAGCTATATAACTCAAGTTTTGTCAGGACTAATACTGATAACACTTTACTTATACCACAAACTGTACTGTAAGATATTTTCTTTCTCTTTTTCCACTTTTTTTTCTATAGTGCAGGAACTGCAGAGTGCTATCTGTTTTGTCATTAGAAAAGTCATTAGAAAAGTGGCATTTATAAATTTATTATGACTTTGTTTCCTGACCACATAAGAACTCGGGCATTTAAAGAGCACTTTTTTGTCAAAGTGCTATTTAACTGCACTATCAAAGTGCAATTACATTATTGCAAAGCTCAACAAAGTTTAAAGTTCAGCAACTTTAAAACACCACAAATGAGTAGAAATGCAAAAACAGAGGCACAATGACAAAGCAAATGTCTGCAACTTTCTGTCAGCTTTCTCATGTTTTTGGCTTTGAAATTCTTAGCCTTCTAAATCAACACACATATATTATATAATTTTGTCTGTGTGTGTGTGTTTTATATTGTGTTTTTGCTTCAGTACATCTCACTTTATTATAATTTTAGTTATAGTTTTAAATAAGGTTTAAGGTTATTGCCATTCAGCATTTACATACAGGTGTACAGGGAAAACTGAAACGTTTTTATAATTGGTGGTGCATTCAAACTGAGCATAAGCAGATTTTTTCCTTTGTTTTGTGTATTGTTTTTAGTCATTATTAGTTTTAGTTGTTATGCCTTATACCACAGATTGTTCCATTAGCCTGTAATGACACCCAATACATTATCAGAAAATGCATTATGCTCAGAATAAAACCAAATTACCATCACAGCATACTGCAATACAACAAAATGTGCTATACAGTAAATATGCCATAGCTGCTACATTTACCAGTAAATTGTAAGATCACTCTGGCATCTCCTGGGCATTTATGACTCAGCAGCAGTGTTGACTGAACCACTCAGGTTTAGTCATTCACAGATGTTTTGTTTGAGGCAGTATGTAACAACTGCTTTACTGTGATATGTGTATGTGATATTTTTTTTATTATCGTGTCACTATTTAGTGTTGCACACCAGTTCTTTGTTCCTCTAGATAACCCCCACAGTTGATTGACCACTTAAGATTGTAATTTAGGTTATTTTTACATCATATTAAAGAAAACAAAAATAGCCTGTGGTGGCTCATGTTACCAAAATGACCCCTTCCACTATTAACTGCAAGTATGAAAACTAAAATCCTTTTTCTCTGTAATTCAATATGGTTTTTATTGGTGTTGTATCACATAATATGAAAATAGTCTTGTACTGAGTAGCTCTTTTCTGTACCATATGATGTTTTCCTGCTTTAGTGGGCTACACTGATTGCAGTGTCACATTATCCTCTATTATTATTCAGCTTTTTGCAATGCTTTCTTCTCAACCGTTACTGTTTAAATAGTTTACGTTATTGTATTGCACATGTCTGCATTTAGCTACTTCCTTTTCAGCTCCCTGTGCTGAACACAATTACCACTAGTCTTGGTGTTTGGACAGTAATTTGAATAGTGTGTGTTTAGTGTCTGTGGGAGTTAAGGCCGTGGACTGTGAAGTGCTTGAAATCTGTTGTGGGGTCAGGATCAAACGGTGGACGGTTACGGTGTTGCTTTGTTAATAACAAACGCATATGGCTGGCATGAGCTAACTCTTTCATTTCAGGTGGTGTTTGTCGTCCTCTTAATGGTGGGGTGATAAAACTAAAGTGCACAGTGATTGCATAATGGATGCGCTTTTTGTCTGCGATGCTTTGGTGCATGACTTTTTATTCCTTCTATTCAGGGTAATCATCTTACTCAATTTCCATTTAATGTAGAGTGTCTTACAAATGTTAAAATAGTCAGTTTACACTACTGTGCAGAAGTTTGGGGTTGGTAAGTTGTTCTCCATTTTGGATAAGATTTATGTTTTGTTTTTTGTTTTTTTTCGTCTCTTATGCTCACCAAGGCTGCATTTATGTGATCAAAAATACAGTAAAATAACAGCAAAATTGTGAAATATTGTTAGTTTAAAATACAATTTTCTGTTTTAATATGTTTTTGGATGCAAATTATTCTTGTGATGGTAAATTAATTTTCAGCAGTCATTACCGTCACCATTCTAATATGCTATTCTGATATTTTTCATATTCACACTATATTTGTGGCAACCACGATTTACAGCATTCATGATATATTTGCAATATATTCAGTTTAGTGCATCCTTGCTGAAAAGTATTTATTAAATTTCTTTTAAAAAACATATATATATATGTTGCCTATATACTGTATTGTACAATCTTTGCCATACTGATTATCAGCCAATATAAGAAAGCTGTATTAGAAGTATTGGATGTATTTTGTCCATTTACAGTCCTGGAAGTTTCACTATATCATCAAATTCAAACTTTGATTCATCTACAAACACTATTTTATTAAAATTGTTGAATGTTATTCTTAAAATTAATAGCCATTTATGATTACATTCTGATTTGTAAATTCCCTTAAATTTCACATAAAACAATTATTTACTTCAGTAAAATAGTATATAATGTTAATATCTGACATTTATTGGTTATTGTGTATAATAAAAAACTAATTATTACATTTTAGTAGCAGTAGATCCCTACTCCAAACATTTTATGGTACTAAATCCCTCTAGAATCAGATTCTTTGAAATTTGTGCCAATCTCCTGTCCGTCACTCAAGATAAATTTGGCTACCTGTGGTTACCCATCTCTCCCTTTGCTCACCTCACTGTGAGACACACTGACAGCTTGTCACCCCGGCACCCGTCCCCTTCACCGGCCAATCCCTCTGACACTTCTCTCCTTCGCAAAGGTGCTACCCCTGCTGACTCTGTCATCCCAATGGAATATAGTAGTCACCGTCCTTGACGGAAGGCAGAATTTGAGGAGCATGTATCCTCAAACACACCGCCGCGTTCTCACCCACTTTCACACCGACTCAAAATCACAAAACTTAGCCAGTCGTTTCAGATCAACTCTATGTGTTGGATTTGAGAGTTTCTCTGTTTACCGTTTGGACAGATTCAAACATTTCAGTCACCTGCTTTTTCCAGTTTAGCAGTGGCGGAGTGTGTGAATTTTTCTTTTTTTCTCTCTCTTCTACAGTAAACTGCCTGTCAGTCAGGATTTCTCATCCCGTTTGTCACAGATTTTCCTTCTCTCTGTCTTGTTTTGCAGCTAGCCCGATACTCCGCCTTTCTTCATCTCCATGTCTCCCATATGCAGGCAGGGACCACTTGAGGTGATAAACGTTATGACTGCTATTTTGAGCTCTATCACGTGGATTACAGTTATTCGGCGTCTTTTTTTATATCCCTGCACATAGAAAGGCGCAACTTAATCGTGTGGAAGCGGCCTGCCACTCTACCTGCTATGATAGACTGCACGGCTGTAGGTTACGGAGCTCAGGAGAGCGGTGACTCAGCCATATGTCCCGGCTCTGTTTCAGATCCCCCACTGTTTAAATTGAGTTTTAGCGGGTAGAGATGCACTTCCATGCCCTGCCTCGGGATGTCTGTAATGAATGGTTACACTCCAGGAAAGGTTGCTTTGCTTGGAATTGAATCCCCATCGCTCTTGGCTTGATTGTGCACACATGTGGTGTTCAGCAGGATGTCTGCCTCATTCTGTCGAAATAACATGGCAGAAGAGAGTTCTTCGCTACATATAAAGAGCACTTATGATGACTTGTCTCCTAGTTTGTTAAGCAGAGTGATGTAGTGCTTTTCTAGAGTTTTTACCTGACTGATGACTAATGTCTCACTTTGTTACCTTCCTTTTACAGCCTGGCCATTCGTGGATATCAGCTTTTGAATGACAAGCCCTTGATAATGTTTTGTTGATATTGTAGGGAAACTTTTTTGGCCCAGCTGCAACAAGTTATATGTGGCCAGATCAGATTTTTATTTTTATCTCTATTCGGACTTCAGTCACTTTATTTAAATTGGTTGTAGGAAAGCAAACTGTAGATTCAGCATGTGGGACACTTTAGCAATGGATTACATTCATTGTAGAAAATGGATGATTCATGCAATGTTGTAATGTCTTTAAGTCTTCTTGTTGCAACAACTGACAAAATATCCTTCTGCACAGCGAATGACGAAGAAACCAGATGAAATCTGATATGGCTGTTTAGGCTGAAATGCATTAAAAACTGTGTTTAATCAGATTTCAAACCACTTATGATTGATTTTTTTTTTTATGTGTTTCTTTCCTGTTCAGCTATCAAAAAAGAAAAAAAGAAAAAAGATTTGCATTGGCATTGTGGCATTTTAATAACAACAAATCTGGACAAGTCTAATGGCACTTAATATCAAGAAGTGAAAACATAATATCAAAATATATTAAACATGTTTCACAAAATTGACCCTACAAGAGCTCATTTGGTAAAAAAGCAAAGCCTAATGGTGTTCATTTAAAGTTCTCCCACACAGATTAGAGTGATGCCTGATTTTATCACTAGTGCGCTGGATGTAAAAATCTGATTTATTTATTTGCCCATACAACTCAAATCTTTTTTCTTTTTTTCTTTTTTGATAGCTGAACAGGAAAGAAACAAATAAAAAAAAAAATCAATCATAAGTGGTTTGAAATCTGATTAAACACAGTTTTTAATATTCTTAAAGACTGCATAGTTTGTGTGTTGAAGCAGGGTTGGAACTAAACTCTGCAGGGTTCCAGGAACTGAGTTTGACACCCCTATCTACAGCGTGCATTTATGAAATAAATGAATTTTCATTTGATAATGGATTCAGACGTCAACATGTGAATGTTGGCTTCTTAAAGAGAAGTAGCATAATACTTATAGCCATGTCTAGGGGCCAAAATATGATGGATACTGTACATGTGGGTGGGGTTTTTTGTTTGACTTGGCCCAGTAAGAATCCACCCACACCACCCTAGCGTTTTCTTCATAAAATGTAAAAATCTAGTTTTGATAATATGATTGCATTTTAAAGCTCAGTTCTCCGATTTGGCGCAGGAGGGTCCTGGGGGGCTTTATTCATTGTGTCAGTGGACAGTAAACCGGCCAGTGTCTAATTAGTTTCTTCATCCATGAACAGGAATCAATTCCAGGACCAGGGCTTTGGCAAATAGCTTCCTTTGAAGCGGCGCTATTGCAGATCGCAGAGTTCAGTCCGGCCAAAAATAGCTTGCTTCATCACGTGTCCTGTATCAGACGGTTTGCTGCGGCTAAAACGTTACTTTGTTTTTGAATAAAGTGCTCTACCTGTATTTCTCCCAGGATGACTCGCTCCCCCCTGACAACCCCTGAACACATGTAAACCGCTTTTGCTGAAAATGCTGCCGTGGACAAATATGTCTCATAAATAGCCTCCTGTGTACCACACTACCCATCAGCCTCACCATAAAGCGCTGCAGATTCAGCTGGAGAAAACAGGAGAGGGAGGCCCCCCGGGCCAATTTACTGGCCCCCCTGATGCGGCGCTGTGCTGTGATCTGTCAGGCGGTCACTGGAGCCTCGCGGTGACAGACAGGCCAGCGTTCCACTCGACCCGCTCCTCAACGGAGACCGAATTAAAGAGTCCCCCTTTGGCAGACAACCGCTCTTACTTTTGCGCTCTCTGTCTTGTCCTTTCTTCCAGTGTCTCTCTCTTTGTCTCTGTCATTCCTCAGCACACTTCATGATCGTTTCTCTTGCGTGGAGCTGCTGGAATGGGCTTACTCGTCCTCATTAATTTGAGCGCAAGGGGGCTAATCCTCTAGCGAGCAGCCGTGGATTTGTGCTTCCCTCAAAGTCTGAGCTCACAACTCCAAATTTTAGATATCGCTCCGGAAAGTTCTGATGCTGTCTAATCCCCCGCTCTAGTCTCCTTCTCACAGAAGGTATCCTCTCAGACTCATCGCTATTGGCAGAAGTGGAGTCAGAGCTTGTCCTTGGCCCAGCAAGGGGCTCAGAGCGCGGACTGTTGCGTCAATGGGCTGAGAGCCATCGCAGCGTCTGCGCTAGCCTTCCATTAGTCGAGCGGTGTGTGTGTGTGGCGACAGTAGCTGCAAACCGATCGGAAAGCTTTAAAAAGTGCACTTTTGACATGCGTTCCCATTCCTGCACTTCCCTAAGCTGTCAGCAGGGCTTGCCGTATGAAATTATGGCGGCTGATGAAGTGTTAGCCGCTTAGCGGGAACGCTACATGTTGTGGTTCGCTGTGTCTCCATGGTATCCTGTCGATGCAGTGAGAAGAAGGGCCGGGTTGAGTTACATACATAACAAATCCATTATCTTGGGCGTCCAGTGACCTTTATGGAAATGGATTTGTCATGTTCCAAAGCCCCCTTTAATCTTTGTCAGTATTATAGCTAATAGATAACCAGTGAGTGATGCTTTGCTCGCTGGCGGATGGTTGGTTTATGAGGCCACAAACTTATCCTATAGAATCCTATAGATGCCAATTGAAAACATGTGGGTGTTTCTTTAACCAGGTGAACTTTGTTAGTAAGTAAATTAAAATTATGAGTGTAAAAATAAGACTTTTAAGAGAGTGTATTTTATAAACATCTACTGTATAGGAACATTTATGAATATTTTCACATCTACATTGCAACAGATGTATTGTTAAATATCATTCTGTGATGAAAATGACTGATTTTGTTTTTCATTTTTTGCAAAAGATCTTAAGGATAAATTTATAATGCTATATATAAATAATGTGTGTATATGTGATGTGGATTTATATAAATGTGTGTGTATTCCTTAGTTTTACTTTTATATAAAATTATAAAACTCTATAAAATATATATATATATATATATGTAACAGAAATATTTATCCTTAGGTCATTGTAACTGGTTTATTCATTTATTCCTAAATGACAATTTTTGTTTTTTAAACAGATTAAATATATAAATACAAAAACAACAATGTATCTGTTGAAGTAAATCCCATATAGGCTACTTTAAACTCTTCAGAATACTCAGCAAGAAAAGACCCAACCTTTTTACATTTTAACCTGTGTCAACATCTGTTTTGAAATTTATGGTCATGAATCATCACTAAATGATCTTTGTGGCTCTTGCCTGTTAAGGTTTGCCTGAGGTTGTGCCTTCTGTTGGAGTCCGGTGTTTGTTTTCCTGTTTGTGACATGGTACGGTGACCAAACAATCTCTTGACCTTATATCCTCTCCCTCTCCCACCAAGTTCAGCCCCTCTAATGGAATCAGAGGTGACAAGTTCACATCCTCTTCCAGAGAGCCCTCACTGCTGACCTAGTTTCCCTACAGTGCACTAGCATTGCTCACATCCGCCACACACACGCACGCATGCATTTATACACAAGAAACACAACTCTGTCCTTCGTGGACATTAACCCCACTTTGGCAAGTGAAGGGGAAAATGTGTACCCATCCCATTTCATCACACCCCCACCATCCATTCCTCGAAACACTTCAGTGCTGGGCGAGATGCCAGCTGAGGAGGCTGGTATGTGTTGGTGATGATACACCATGCCAGTGCTCTTCTGGCAACAGAATAACTATTGAACCGTGAAGGCCTGGAAGCAGAAAATCTAGACTAACACTTATAAAATATTCACATGATGATCCTGATTAAAATGACTTTTTATGCTTTTTCTATTTATGAGGATTTAATAGAGACCTGATAGAGACCTCAAGGAGGTATTTTTAGCATTACAATGTTGTATCATATTTTATGAATAATGTGAAAATTACTAGGATAAAGTCACAGAATTATGAGATTAAAGTGACTTCCCACCAGTTTATTGTCAGATTTTTCATTCATTATATTTTTTTGAACCTTTTTTAAATTGTCTGCTTTATATCTCACTTATCGTTTCAGTTTGCGTTTTCTTCTTTTGTGGCAAGTCTTGTATGCTCACAAGAGCTATATAATAAATATTATAATGTTATAATATTATGAAATACTATTCAAATTTAAATGAACCAGTTTCAGTTTTAGCATATTTTGAATGTAGTTTATTCCTTTGATGCCAAAGCTAAATTTTATCATCTATTACTCCTTGTCATATGATCTATCAGAAATCACACTAATTTGTCAATTTACTGTACTGTTCAAGTAATATTTCTTATTATCAAAAACGAAAGAAGGGGTGAATACAAAGTGCAAATGTTACTACATACTATGTGCTACTTATAGTAACTACAATAACAAGGTAATAACTAGGTACCGTACTAACCCTGAACCTACTTCTAAACCTAACACTAACCAATGTAGTTTCCTTATATTACAGTACTTTCTTAGGTAAGTATACAGTAGAAAATCGTTTAAAAAGTCTCATACTATTAACAATTATTAACATTTATTTATTTATTTGGTGATTAGTTTTTAAATGACATTTTTCCTTCTGAAACCTTCATCATATTATGTATAGTTTTTAATTATACATTTATCTCTTGCAGCCTTCTTCTCATTTGTGAAAAATTCAATATGTCATCTATCCTGACTAACATCAATGACTGTTCCAACCTTTCTGGGAACATTCCTCAGACCATCATGTTGGTGAGTGTGGACATGTCCTTTTTTCTGTTTTGTGAGTAGGAGTAGTGAGTAGTAGTGTACAGGCATGTGGGTTTGTGCTTCTCTAGACATCTGGCACAGAGGGTACAAGTTTAGGGTAGGGCAAAGTTTGTTCTTTGACATATCTGTACCCCCTTTTACACACGCACACACACACATACATACAGTCAAGCATGCAAACACACACCCTGAGGGCTGAATCAGAAATGTGGGCGAGGCGTGTAAGTGTCAGCCCAGGGCGAGGTGAAGCCATAAACCTTCCCAGAATTCCATCATTCTGCCCCTCTAAAGATACTGTCAGACTTCCTGCTCTATTGCACATGATGTTGAAACAAGCTGTTGATGCTCTTTCATGGCTCTGCGTTTCATAGTGGTTTTAGAAGTCAACAGGCTGCACCATGTAACTACTAGACTACATACAGTATACATTACACTGTACTGGATGTACAAGATATTCTCATTACTGCCAATTTAAATTGATCAGACCATTTGATGTCAGGCAACTGAGAAGATGGTTTAGCTAGCTGATAAGGCTGGTCTTTGGGCTTACTTGCCTCTTCAGCAAGATTTCAGAGCAGCGCTACGTGGATTCAGAACTCCAGATGGCAATACCAACTGCCTAGATCAGAGCTGTTTGATGTCAGGCGCATATTCAATAACGGAGCTCCAACAAGAACAAAACTGAATGCTGTAGTCTTCAGGCTTTACCATTATGAGAAGATAACTGGGCCTGCAGGGCTGGATTTCGTGAGACCACGAGTCTTGAATTACTAAGAATGTCATTTTCAAACATTATTCTTCCAGATCTTTCCACTTATGCTGCATCGCTATTCTCTGTGATGAACAAGCTGGAGAAACAGAGTGGATAGATTAATCTAGAATAATCAGAAAATAAGGAACAAATTCTGTTACCATCAGTCTAAAGCACTATTGAATAAGTTCTCATTGATTTTATGCAACTGCTTGGCAGGCATCCATAAGCAGCATAGTTTGCATACAAGCTTGTAAGGATGCTGGAAGTGCTACAAGTATATTTAAATAGAAACTTATGACTAAATTTCCACATGAAAAATGAAACTAAAATTACATGTAAGGAATATTCGCGATTAAATATGACTTAGAAATATTACAGTTATATTAATTGTATAGTTTCAAATAAATGCTGTTCTACTGTGCTTTTCAGTATCTTGAAAAAAAAAAAAAAAAAAAAACCCACACAAAATAAGACAATAATAAGACGTTGAGCACCAAATCAGCATATTATAGTAATTTCTGAAGGATTATACAACACTGAAGTCTGGAGAAAAAAAATAATAAACATTTCATATATAGTTGAACAAAAAAAATGTTATTTCAATGTGTGATAATACTGTGTCATAATATTTTAATAAATCAAATTCAAATAAATGAAGCTTGGGTGAGCATAAGA
>JAUCMR010000169.1:8034685-8063875 GCA_032357425.1 Enteromius argenteus | reverse complement strand
TCCATCTGTTGGTCTGTCTGCTGTTCGGTCTGTCTGTTTGTCTGTCCATCGGTTTTTCTCTCAGCCTGTATGTCTGTCTGTCTGTGCATCTGACTGTCTGTCCATCTGTCGGTCTGTCTGGCGTTCGCTCTGTCTGTTTGTCTGTCCTTCAGTCTTTCTCTCTGTCCGTCCATCTGTCCATCCGTCCATCCGTCTGTCTGTCTTGTCTGTCTGTCTGTCAGTCTGTTGGTCTTTCTCTCTGTCTGTCTGTTGGTCTGTCTGTTTGTCTGTCCGTCAGTCATTCTCTGTCTGTCTAGCTGTCTTTCTGTTGGTCGGACTTTCTGTCTGTCTGTCGGTCTGTCTATCATCAGTGGAAGCCAAAGCTGTTTAGGTTCCAGCTTTCTTCAAAATATCTTTATGTTCCACAGAAAGAAGGAGTCGTACAGCTTTGGAGGGAGTAAGTAAAGTAAATGGTTGAAAAATCTATAGTTTGATCCTTCTGTCAATTTTTTTTTTCCAATTATGTTAACAGTATAATTACTTAATTTAGAATAAAAAGTGAAATGTACTTAATTCACAGACTTAATTAGAATTAAAGAATGTCTTAGGCTTACATGATTAGTGTGATTAGTGGGGCACATATGTAATATTTCTATTTTTCTTAACTTACATCACAACCTTTATTTGTTTTAAATATTTTAAAATCCTAATTCTTTATATCCATTTCTAATCAGATTTTCATTGAAGTCATTTGGACCTATGCAAAAATGCACTTATGTAGCAAATTATGTTTATGAAGTTCACATTAAAAAGAGAGACAGAAAGTGTGAGAAAACAGACTGGCGTACAACTGAGACGCACCATATGATGGATTCTCATAGTTTCGTGAGACAAGTTCCTCTTCTTAATGACTGTTTTGTTTCCGAGCGCTGCCTGGAGCATCAAATATGAGGTGGTGAGACGGAAGGGAAAACATCTTCATCTGGGAACGAAGACTTTTTTTTTTCTTTTGGTAAACTCTTTAACTTATCTCTTTCTCTTTCCTGTTTCTACATTGTGGTAACTAATCTATTGATTTGCTGTCATGACGTGAAGGCGCCTGCTGTAATGGAAAGAGAGGAAATGACGGTGAAGTGACTGTGCTTAGGCTTCTCAGTTCACACTAAGAGATTTGAAAATAATGTACGGTTCACTGGTAAAGGTTAGGTGGTTTAATACATATGGTTAGCTTGATAGGTTACGATTGAATGTAATAATTTTAAAAGCTGACTAACATTATAATTGAGCAGTGAATGCTGTATTAAATCTGTGTCCCTGTGTATGCTTATTTGATATCTTACGTTACACCTGGCAAACCATGTCCATCGTTTATGCACAAGGTCTTAAGGGCATTTTATGCAGTAACGTTTTTTTGTGTGTGTGTGTGATCTTGCCGCCTTTGTGTACAGGCGATGCATAACACACCAGTAAACACAACAATGCCTGCTTCAGCTTAATGATAGCAAGCAAAAGCATGCTGCGTCTCTAAATGAAGTGATTACTGTAAATATTATGTTGTGTGTTGCTTGCAAATGATAGCTAATACAGCTAAAATATTAAATAAACAGAACAGTGGTTATTTCTCCATAAAATGCGTGACAGAGCTCAGCAATTGATCATCTTCCATGTTGTTCTTTGGCCATATTAAAGCTAAATGGCATTTGATTGGCTTTTGATTGACCCCTAATACATAGCAGATCTTTTATCTTCTGCAATGCAAAAAAAGTGGTAGGATTTTTGTGGATGAGCTTTGCGAGTGGCACAGTCAGTTATGCCCTCTTTTTCTATCTGAAAATCAATTGGACACTTGCTGTCAACCATATAGAATTGCATTTCAACAGCACAAAGAATTTTGAGAAGGAGAGTAAGCATACAAAAACTCTCCTTTAAAAATGTTGTCACTACTTTCTTTTTCGAGTCCCCTGTGTAGTCATCAACAAGACATTTGGTCTGTACTCCATGTTTCTTATGCACTGGAGCTGTCTTTGACCTTTCACTCCAACCCAGTGGTGTTATTCGTTTGAAAATAGTTGCCCTATTTGAAGTTCCACAGAGGTGAATTTCTTTTGCTTGTTGCTGATTTTTCATTTCAGGATGTGCTTTCTGTCAAAGAGAGGGTTAGCTGCTCCATTAAAGCTGAGATGCATTTGCATAAAGTCCACTGTGGCATGGCCAAGGTAGACTGGAGCGTATGGATGCTGATTTCTAATTAAGAGCATGAGGAATGTCGACCGGCTGTGTCACTCCAGGACCTCCGTTTTCAGGTCAACTTCTTTCTCCATGCACAAAACATCTGATCAGACTCATATTATGTATACATATGACCACACTGCACTGAATTCATCGAATGGAAAGATCCCAGATCATCGCGAGGGGTCACCAACCGTGACCTTATCAGGCAGAGATCTCCTTCAGAGTTAATCTTAACTACCATAATGCCGCAGGCAAAGTACGGTAGGGATCTCATCGCGTCAGCACAAAACTGAGCGCTTCTTAAAATGAGCACACTAGTTCTTAAAACACACAATGCTGCATTATTTATAAGCCTGGGGAGAGGTGTTTTCAGATCTAATTTCTCACTCCTTATGTGTGCTGATTGTCTCTCCTAATTCCTGTTTGTTTAGTCAGGTAGATGCAAATGTGGCTCTTATTTGCATGTCAAATCGGGGCATGCAGGGGTGGGGGTTTGACAGAAGTACGAGCTAATGCACCCCCTTCTCGCTCGGGAGTGTTGAGCGAATGCATGCCTCTTATCTCCTTCCTTTGGTTCTTTCAAGAAAAAGCCAGCAATGAGGTATTAATAACTAACAGACATGCTGGGAAGGCTGGCTTTCCAAGCGATACAATGCCCGTGAGAGCGAGGGTTTTATAAAAAAAGGCTGATTTCCTTGTGCAGTACATTTTATCATATTAGTGTCTGTCTGTATGTATGTATGTGTATGTCTATATATACTTTTTTAACAACAGGGGTGTCAAATATCCCAAGCAGACCCAGCTGCTCCCCACCAATTGATAACCAGCAGAGAGTGATGTGTTTTCTCCATGTTGTGGCCGTCTGACTGGGTGAGAAGTCCAATCAATAAGAAGCAACATATTAGGACTGGAGGGTGTGTGGAGTTGAGATTCAAACACCCTCTGATTTGATTGGATGTGACCCTGCACGCAAAAGTCGCAGGCGTTTCGGAGCATGTGTGTGTTCCTTACTAGAGGTGTGAAGACGGCAGAGGTGGGATTTCCTGTGTACTGGCAGCTCTCGCTTTGAGGCTTATCAAAATGTGGGCTCAGAAACCTGGTATATGTTCAGAATAGCATACTACCAGAGTGCTTCTACTGTTTTTGCAGTATGTACTGTATGTGTACTTTGTAAAGTATGCATTTTCTGAAATGTGTGCTATACAACCACAGTATAGTGTGGAACATTGTATGACACAATGCAATGTGCTCGAATTGGCTTTCCATTTCCAAACATTTTTAATGGGAAAATAAATAAACAAATAAATGTTAAATACTGGACATGCTAGTAAAAAAGGCATTTAGTATGCTCATGTTTTAATGACTGTATAAAGGAGTGTACTGTTTTACATAATATATATATATATATATATATCAATTGAATACAGTATATACTGTACAGTATGCTTTAAACTATTCCAAACAGTATATTTAGATTAACAGTTCTAATCGACCTACAGTACAGCAGGGTTTTATAGGTTGATGTATCGAGAGTATAGTTACAGACTTTGCCTGTCTGTATTACATAATACAATATTAAGGAGTTCCTGATGTGATGTGGAAAAAATTAAATACTCATTTAAAAAATATATGTGAGTGAATTCTTAATTTGTGGCCAGAATATTTAATTTTGTTTGATGAATCAATTCCCTTATTTTAGTTAATCCACAGTCCTGTTTTATGAATTTATTCCAGAGTTTTACTAATTTTACTGTACAATTTAAATAAAATAATGGGGAAAAAATAAGCACATTGTTACCAAGGTATCCATTTCTTTCTCCACAGCATGTGCGAGCTCCGTAAAATATATATGACACAATGCATAATTAAATATTTGATGGAAGAATGTTAGCAGAGAAAGTGACAGACACTTTTCCACTGTTCCAGGTTAAGTTTTCAGAGCATGTGCACAACGACAATTTCAATTTGATTAGTGTCAAGTGAAAAAAGCTGAGCTAAAATCACATTATTTTGTTTTGTTACTTTGACTTAAAAAAACAGACTGGCAGGATTTTAACCAGAACAAAGCATTAAAAATATATTTTTTTAAAAGACAAATGTTTTGGTATGAATGAAATTAAACTTTTAAAGACTATTGAAACAAGACAAGTAGTTAGAACCAATAGTTACAGGTCTGTCAGGACATTTTCTTTTTTTTTTTAATAAGACTCAAACCTCACTGTAAAAATGATTTGAACTATATGATTCTTTTTCTCTCTCTATATATATATATTTTACTGGATTCAGCTTTATTTTCTCTTTGTTCTGCCCTGTGAGTTATGACCCTGGCCTTGATTACAACCCCAGTGATATCACAAACAGGCCGACTGGTCAGTACAGGAGGTCCATATGATCAGGGCGAGACCGCTTGCGGTGCAAAAAAAGCCCTTGCGTCCATAAATTCCATTTTTATGAGCTAGACTTGATGAAACCATTTCCCTTGACACCTTGTTTTTGCTGCATCCGTTGTTAGTTTATTTCTCCTCAGCTGAGTGGTTTTATGTGCTATTTGGGGCGGACGGTGACAGAGAGGTTGTATGGGTAAGATATTGCATTGCTGCCCGTCTGAATGTGAAGACGCCCCGGCCTCTGATCTCTCCTCTGAAGCTGTCACTTCTCCCGTTCTCTGCTTCTCTAGCTCTCTCATCTTTGCAGAGCAGCCAAGGGGTTGGAGAGCGAGGGGAATGAATGATCTGGAGGAGATGAATCAACTTTCAATTTTGACAAAGACAGATGTGGAGACATGGGGGAAAGAGGGAAAAATGTGTTCGGGAACAGACAAGAGCACTGAAGATTTAGGCAGAGCTGGACACACACTGAAATGAGAAACTTGACATCGACCCAGAAATCATGGTTCAGTGTGTGTAAATCCAGAAGTGTCATATTTGAGCCAAGTGGATTTTAAATGCAACTAATATAATTATGTTTACATTAGGTGTTTGTCTAAAATTGTGTGTTAGAAGACACACATTCGAAATGCAAAAATGTGGTCTTTCCAGTCAAGTCACACCTTCCAAACTCCAGTTGAACAAAATGTCAAAACCAATATTTTCTATACAAAGAAAAAGAGTGAAGATCACTGGCTGTCAGGTTTTGTTAGCTCGCTTGGTTAATTAAAAACAAAAAATAGATGCGCTATGATTAGATCTGCACCTGAGTTTCCATTTGCCTTAAACAAGTCCAATAGACTTTATTTACTTGCATTATAAACTACTAAGTTGTTAAAAAATGTTTTCCCCCTTAGAGCATGTCTAATCTAAACGACGTTGCCAAGTGTGTTGGAACTGCCTCTGGTGCCACCTCAAAATAAATAGGTGCATGACACTTCTGCATACTTGTGTCTATAATCTGGACTGTGCTTGCGGTGGTGTGTGTGTGTGTGTGTGTGGATTGGGAGCTGGATGGATAATAAGAGCTCAGTTGTCCACCAGAGTGAGGGGGGAGATATACCCTAAAGCCTTGTGTCATCCGATCAGTCATCTTCTCTCCATTCATCATGTTGTGTTCCTCCCCTGCTCTCTCTCTCTCTCTCAGTGCACCAGTACAGAGGAAACTGGGAGCTCATAGCCTATGGGAGTTAGACTGAAACTTGATTAAGAAATATGGCCACTGCATTTGCCACCAAAATTTCAACATGTGGATTAGTTTCTGTGCACATCAATAATCAAATAAAGTATTTCCCTGTATCTTATATTTTTAAAACGTATGTTCAAAGCTGATAGACACACTCTGACAGCTCATCAGTTAAATTCTATATTACTGCACCAACAACATTATTATTATCATTATTGTCATTTTATGCAGGTTTGTATCTCAAAATTGTGATTTTATATGTTAATACTATAGTATATTAAACTTTAACTTTATAACTTTTTAACAGTTTTTTTCATGTGGCTTCATAGTTTAATCATATTGCTAAAGCTGGTGTTTAATAAAAATAAGACATTTAGCCATGTGTGACAGTGATTTTAATACAGTTAAGGAGGTCTTCTTATTTGTATTTTGTCTAAACGCAGCTCTTTACCTATTGTAATCACTGTAAAAATAGCTTTGTTCATTATCTCACCTTAGTTTTCAAGACATCTGAATCACATTGAATACAAATGCTAGAATCAATTATTGTAAGTGTATGTAATATTTAATGATAAGAGATCTTCAGAGGAAGACATTTATCTGTAACTCACCCATTCGATTTTACTGACAAGCAGAGCAGCTGAATTTTAACCTATGGCCTATCAGATTGCTGTACCACAAGATTAGGTTGCCATAAACATATGTGTAATGTTTTTTTTTTTTTTTACAACATTTACCACAATTCACAATTGATTATATGTTGCTCGGCTCCAAATGTCATGTGGACAGCAAATATTCAATTACACTGTAATATATGAGGCCTCTTTGTTTTTCAGTTTCCTTTACTGGTTTGTAACTGCCCGTATTTACAGACCAGCTGTGGTAGTGATTTATAAACGTCTAATTATTGAGCATGTAATCATTAGATTATATTTGAGCGCGTCATTAGTCATGGTCTACCGGTCCACTGTTTGTTGGCAACAGCGGATCAATAGTACAGTTTGTCTTATAACCATTTCTGTGTGCTGTCACCACGTAAACACTGATAGACTGCGACATTCTGTGCTTGACCTCTGTGGCTATATCCTCGTTTGAGGAGAAGTTTGTAATGCAATCATATCAGATGAGATTTTCAGATTGTGGATGCACCATCATAAACGTGCACCTGTGGAGAGATGAATGATGGATGCCAAATTCAGCTTGTTCTTGTGAACAGCTCCTTTACAAACGTTTGTCTGACAGCAGTAGGAGATGCAATTCATAACTCAGTCTTTTCAAATTCTGAGGAATTTTAAGGGCAAAAAATCCCATAATTAGAGAGGAGAGCGTATTTCTGAGTAATTATGGCTTTCGCATTGTTTGGGTTTTGTGTGTGTGCACGCGCAAGGGTGAGAAAACATGAATATGCATATTTGTGCTTCTGTTTGTGCATGTAATATTCAGTTTGGCATGTGTGTATTAACCTCTAGTATTTTTACACTAGCAAATGATTTGCTTATAATGTCCTTGAAAAGTAAATTGAACCAAAGTGTTTGGTATGCATAATGGTTTATATGCTTTTTGCTGTTTTAATTGCATTAATGTGAAGCAAGTTGCGTTTGCGGGGGCAATGGCAGCGCGTGGGAGCTGTGTCATAAAAAAGAAATCCGTATATGTAGGTGCAGGTGTGTGTGGGGTCACTCCGGGTGGTGTTGAGTTGCAGCGTGAGAAAAGAAGTAGTTTGCAAGCAGCCACAGTATGTCAGTGGCCCAGGTTAATCTAAATCTGTATGACAGCTAACGGAAAAACAACATTAGCCTTTCTACCTTTAGCCAGTATACCATTCAAGGCTGCCTGAATGTCTTATTTAGCTCTAGCTGATGAACTCCATGTGGATCGAGCTGTTTGTCAAGACTTGTGCCTGACTAGTTTCTGCTTTTCAGTCGCATGTTTTCGCTGTCCTTGGTGCTGAAAATGTCTTTGTGGGAGTGTTGAATAGTGCACAGAAGCCTACTCTTAAAGGGATAGTAGACACAAAAAATAGTGTCATCATTTACTCACCATCAAGAGTTTTGTTTTCTTCTGTTGATAACAAAAGAAAATATTTTAAAGAATATTGATAACCTAACAGTTAAATATTATTGTCCAGTTTTTTTGGCTTATATGCCGGAGGCAATACTAAAATGCATTTTAACAAACTAGATGGTGGACAAGATGACATATATACTGGTAACACATTACAATAAGATCATTCGTTAACATTGGTTAACAACATTAGTAAAGGTGGACTAAAAATTAACAATACCTCTACAGCATTTCTTAATCTTAGTAAATGTTAATTTCAGCTTTTACTAATGCATTATTAAAATCACAAGTTGCGTTTGTTAACATTAGTTGATGCACTGTGAACTAACATGAACAACTGTGTTTTCATTAACTAATATTAACAAAGACTAATAAATACTGTAATAAATGCAGTGTTTATTGTTTGTTCATGTTAGTTAATACATTAAATAATGTTAACAAATGACACCTTACTGTAAAGTGTTACTGATATATTGATTATTAATGTGTTTTATTCAATACTGAAAAGAATGGAAAATAGACTTGATTTATTTGCTTATTAATCTACTAAACTTTTAGAATCAAATGTTCTTTATTTGAGAAGTGCTTTTCCTGATGTGGTAACTACTGCAAGGTTTATGGCAGAGTTAACTAAATTTGTAGAAAAATGAAGTCAGTGTTTTTAAATTTAAACAGAGACAAGAGGTGATGGGATCCAAGAGGTGAATTTGTCATGCCGAATCACTCCATTTCATGCTGTGTCTATTCATATTACTTTTCTTTTTTCCTCTGTCTTTGTTTTCCCTTAGCTGTATTCTTCCCTGTTTGATATCGCTTTGATTTTCTTGAATGGAAATTACAGAGGATTACTATGTTTGCACATCTATCTTTGTTTCTTTATTTATGCTTTTATGCATTAAAGGGACATAATTGTTGAGTGTTATAGCATCTTAATCGCTGTGACCATCAATCGCCCTTTCAGGTTATGCTGTATAGACTCTATTTATCCACCCACCTGCATTCTCCCTCTCGCCCTCTCTCTCTTTCTCTCTCACTCACACACACACTATTAGTATACTGTTACTCTCTGTTTTCTGCTCACGACCAGAGACAGCAATGGGCAATCACATCAACACGTAAATCAGAAAACATGGCAAGTTGTTTTACTCCTCTTTCTCTTGCTGCTCTCCCTGATGTCTCTCACCGCTGAACGACTGGCAAGGTTTCAATGAGGTGATTTAGTGTTTGTGGAAGTGGCAACTCTGCGGAGACCCGCAGTCTGTTTCCACTAACTGAGTTTCACATTAACAAGCAACATTCAGTTTCTAATGGAGCTGAACTTTCTGATCTGGCTAAGTGCAGGTGAGCAAATGGACTATAAGGATTGATACCAAGATAACTTTTTTTTAGATAAATGCTGTTGGATTTGTGTGTGTTTAATGTGTGTAGCTTATATATTAAAATATATATATTTTTTTATATTACTAAATACTGCTGAAGGATATTAACATGCTATTTGAGTGATAAGAATTGTTGAAACATTTCTAATATAATGTACTAACTTCAATCAACATTTATACTGTCGTTTCAGGGTTGTGCAATATTGGGAATTTAAGAATTGCCACCCCTTCACTTTTTAATTTAATTGGCCCACAAGAAGTTTTATTGTAATTTTAATGGGAAAGACAAGAAAAACTATTTACTGTATTGCAATTTTACACAGTCACAAATCAAGTTCAGCACATTTAGAACAAGTACATGATTTATGTTCACTAATTATTCATATTTATTCCTTGATAGAGTGTTTTTGTTTCCACACATTTCTTCAAATATAATACAGGCAAAGCAAAAAACAGTTTATTAAGGTACATTTTAATATAAAGAATAATATATATATATATATATATATACCATCATTACATAATTAATTACTTTTGTCAGTGTTTTTTCCATATGAGATGATGAGGATTCTAGAATTCTAAAGCTACACTTTCTATACATTCGATCATCTATTGTTCTATCATTTAATTCTATTTCAAATTTAAATTCTATATCCTGTATGCTAATTGAATTGGATCTTAAAGGCATTTGCTGATGAATTATAAATGGTGCACAACCCTGAAAGTTGTAATTAATCACATTACTGTCAAATATAGAGGATAACTTTATTCAAAGACTCAAAATGCCCTTTTAGATACTAGTCGAATTACCTTTTGAACCACATCTTTCAAATTTACTGTCTTTATGGCATTCAGCTAATGAATATGTTAATAAGTATCAGAGCAAGTTGAGAAAATATTTAATCCTTAATAGTATCTTTGAGAAAATGGTCTTTTAATGCCAATACCGTTGAAGGCCTGAGGGCAATATAATTTTATATAGACACCATATTACACCAGGCTTTATAGTGTTTGACAGCTGTAATGACACTTGCCCATCCAGCCATACCAAAACTGCGATGGTCAGTAATGTTTATTACATGTGCTCGGGTTCTGTGGGTTTCTGGGCATTTTAAATGGCTCTTGACCTTTTTCAGACAGTGACCAGAAAATGGGGGCTCGGTTCATTGCCTTTTTTATTGTGACAGGTATTTTACCATCTTTTTATGAGCATATGACATTTGTTCATTGCTTTCATACGTCTATCAGGCTGCCAAGGTGAGTCTACATAAAATATAAAGCCAGGGATCATTTATGAAAAAGATTTTTACCCTGTAAATGGCCTGGCTTCATGTAATAGTCAGGATAAACATTATTGCACATTAACAGTTAGAAGGTCACTGGTTTGCTTTATCTTTCTGTTCTACACAAATCACAATAGATGGCTGTATTTTAACCACACTGGATGCAGTAATCATCCAAGACAAGTGCAGACAGGAGAGCTCTTGGCTTATCCATTTTACTGGGGCAGTGGTCATTTAGTTGAAGAGGTGAGCAATAGTTTGAATGGTTGATGGTTAGAATAACAGACAGAAGCTTTGTCGTTTCAAACTGAGGGTCAAGTGGGGTTTGAATGCAGCTTCAAAAAACATTGTATGTTCCTGTGTTTGTGAATCTTTTTGAATGATTTATAAAAAGGACTTGCTTATAAGAGTCATTTGTTTGTGAATATCATATGGCTACACTGGTTATGTTGTATATTTCAGATTTACTAAAAATAAATAGTTTAAAATAGCCATTTGTTGTTGAATCAGACTACACTGGTCAGGCTGTATGTTACTGTGTGCAGCCCTTGAAGACGACTTAAAAAGAAAGACATGCATCTTTGCCATTATTTTGCAATATAGTCTTTTTATTGCTAGGTGCAAATTGCAAATGACGGTCTTACTCTGTTCCTTTTGTGTGATGCGCAGCTCGAGGCACCCTACAAAACAGCAAAATGCAGTGTTAACTAATAATTAAACAACCATTCTCTTTGATCTCTTTTATGCTGTAGTTCAAATTTACAACTAGAATTGTTCTTACTCCCTCAGCCATCCCCATCATTTTCACGGCCCGTATGTTTTATGACCTGTGGGACCTTGTTAGGCTTGCTGACTGGTGGCGCCATGTGGACTAGACTGCAGCGAAAGTCACCGAAGCTGCCCAAGCGTAGACTCGAGGTGCAGTCCCATAAGGGGCATTTTGAGAAGATTGGGGTCCTCGGGGAGCCAGAGTTGGAGAGGCTCACAAAACTCACCTCAAACATATAACGTTTATTTCCTCTGACATTAACATTGGTTCTATCATAAAAACATTGTAAAGGGGACACGTCTCTGAACCTAGCAGGTGGAATGTTACTTTTGATGGCCGTCAGACAACCCAAATTGGAGCAGACAAGATTTTTAAAGATATAGTTCACCAAAAGCTGAAAATTCTGTAATGATTTATTCATTCTTATGCTGTTTAAACTTGCTTGGCTTTCTTTCTTATGCAGAACATAAAAGAAAACATTTTGAAGAATACTTTTTTACAGTGTGGCTGGATCCAAATCATATTTATTGTATAGATAAAAACACTGAGACATTTAGTAAAACATCATCTTTTGTGTTCGTACAGGTTTGCAACAACATAAGAGTAAATAAAAGATTTTTTTAAATTTACATTTGGCCTTGAATTTCTCCTTAATGTGTCAACAATTGGCTTATTCGAGTGTTTTGGGTTTTTTTCAATGCATTATAAGACACCTGAGATAATGTTGATGCTTACCAGTTTGAGAATTTAATTATATATGCTACTTTTAAAAGGTTGTAGCAAATCTCTGGACTTATGAAAGGAGAACATGATTTAGGAACAGCACAAGGATGAGTAAATGATGAAAGAATATCTATTTTATTTTGGTGAACTATCCCTTTAAGATGTTTTTTTTAATGTGGTAACTCATAGCAAGTGTGCTTTAATGCTAGGTGTGTTAATTCAGGTCACGTTCAATACAACCAAGTTAAAATTAATGAAAAATCTTCAGTTTGCTATTTATGGCAGAACCATACGGCAACACAGCCCATGAGAGCCGGCGCATTGCCAGAGTCTTGCCCTGATAGAGCCGCTCTCAGCTGGATGCCAGGTGAACGTAATTTTGAGTCCTCAAGAAAGATGCTCCACATCACTGATGCCATCTTAATGAGAAGCATGGGTTAAGGGGAAAAAAATGAAAAAATCAGGACTGCTTTGCGGTACAAGCGTGACTCAAGGACTAATATTAGGCCCAGACCCGTGGTGATGTAAGTGACTTTTTAGTTCTCCTGCTGTGCCCACCTCAGCACGTTGTCTTATTCTGCCTTCACACCTCCTTTGCAGTTTTGAGCACACCGTGAAGCCGCAGCCAGATCTTCTGCTGCCCTGTGAAAGGAGGCCCTGACATTCGCTGGAGACAGCTCATCAAGCAGCCTGTTGCTAATTGTCCGCGAAGACCCAGATCACCCGTGTCACGCTCATGCAGAGTTGCCCGAGGACAGGCCTGTAACCCTGAATGATATAGAGCCGGTCTTCTTTAACAAACTCTGATGGGAGAGAGATGGCAATGAAGGTCAGTGGCTAATTTTTTTGCTGCTGTGATGGTCAGTTAAACACTCACAAGAGGATAACAGAGAAACTGAGACAGAGAGTGTTTGTGGACAATAGTAATCTTGGACTAAAGCCCTGAGGGTGTTAGAGCAAACTTTCACTCAGCAGACGATCAATACTGAGAACATTCAGGTCTGGCAGTTTACAACTACAATAATGAGTTTAATCAGCACAACACGCTTCCTCAAGGAACCAAAACAAACTGTGCTGCCAGACCACCCCTGCCCTGGCTAAATGTCCCAGCCACATTTCAGGTCTTAAACCAAATTATATTGCAGGAAATCATTAGTGTGAAATTATTTTTATTTGGCATCACTATAAATTAAAAGGATCATATCATACTTTTGTCTTATCTTCCACACCTCTCTGACCTTTAGAAATAATCCGGCCATTTTTTTGCTACTGTGCCTTTATATATATATATATTGCATTGAAATGATTTGTTGGACAGTTTCAACAAACTGACTTCGATACACCTGGCTTTGTTTTGGGTCAAAGCAGATCTTGATATTATATATGAACATATCTGGCCAATTTTTTTAGCAACAGCCTTTGCTATGCCTTCATCACACTGTGACAGGCTCACAAAACACTAAAATGTGCTGAACAAAATTTACAATTAGGATAAAATGGTCAGGGACCTTGTGAAAATGAACTTCAGGTCTCTTTTTTGGATGTCTAGAAGGATGTGCAAAGGGCAGGTGTAACATATAGTCAGAAAGCACAATATTTTATGGATTTTTGCACATTATTACTGTAGTTCTTCTGATTTTAATAATCATAGTACTAGTACTAGATAGTACTAGTATCTGCTTTTTTTTCTCCATTTTACCTTACTGTGCAGGGCCTAACTGTATTAATGTGCATGTTCACCTATTATAATGTAATTATATTATTATAATATCATGTAATGTAATTTATCTTCATATGAAATATCTTTATACTATAATTTATCTTACTACTGAAAATACAGACTTCTATATTTCTATAGTTTAGAAATGAGTTGTTTTTGTCTTTTTGGTCTAGGATTTTAAGGATTTTTATGAGACCTTAAATTTCAATGCATTTATGTACTGATAAAAATAAGATTGTTTGTTGATATGCTTTTGTATGCATTATGATGCAGAACAACAGGGGAATGCAGTAGTTTCTAATGTTGCCTGCATGGAAATGATATTCAGGTCTCTCACCAGCATTAGTCAGAATCTAACAAACAGCAGCATGACATTTATTCTGCCGTAAAATCTTATTTGTAATTCCAATAGCCATTAAGATGCATCAATTAATTATCTGATTCATTTAACACCTAATAAACGTCAAACGCTCATTTAAGACGAAGATGTTCCCCAGTACTGATTACACCATCTCCAGTCTTTACCGGTAGCTTTTTGATCACTCGGTATTTAATATTTTCTGGTGACCTTTTGAGAATGACCAGCATATCTGAGGCACATTCATTTTCTTTCAGGAGCAAATTTCTTCCATCTATTACCATTTGACATTTTGAGCAGCTCCGCCTAGTGTCTACTTTACTGAGAGGGGTTAAACACAGGGCTTAAAGAAAGCGGTATGGTACAGCAGATTGTCCTTTTGTCTGTGCTGTCCCATCCATTTCAGCATTATCAGGTTAGGGAGATCTAAGGCGCTCCTGGGTTGCAGTGTTTTCTGCATTCGCTTTGGAACGTTTTTCCTGTGACCTTTCCCCATGGCTGGATTTGGCTGCAGCATTTCCTTCTAATTTAAGCTTTTGGCAGGTGCTGGAGCTTCATTATTGGCGCTGCTCCGTCCCCCCTACTGTCCCCCTTGGATGCTTGTCTCCCAGGCAACTGGTCGGCCCACTAGGCATTGAGCTGCCCAGCATCGGAGTGTTTTTTGTTTATTGTGTTTTTTCATGTCTTTCTCTATCATGGAATCTGCATGTATTACACCCATAATTTAACACACTCCCCCCACTCCTGCTTCATCTCTATTTCTGTGTCTCAGTGCACTCTATTCTGATCAACTCATGCGGTACTGTACCGGTATAAATGTGCTTCATATTTATAACTGTTAGTGCAAACTGGGATGTACTGTAACTAGTTCTATGCTGCTTAGAATTACACCTCAAAGGAAGCACATTTTGTATGGAAATTTTTTTTAACAAAATATATAAACTTCTGTTTTAGCCTTAATAATGTCAAATAAAATGCAAAAAGAAACCAGTTTAACATATTTTCTCATTATCTAGAGTTTTGGCAGCTTTTTTAATGAAGTTGATTGTGAGATAAAAAGTCACAGTTGCCTTTTTATTTTACTTTATTTTTTAATTATTTAAAAAAATCTGAGATGTAATCCTAACATTAAGAGGACTGCAAGGAATAGCAAAATGTAAACTCAGAATTGTGAATTGACCCTTTCCAGGGAGTTTGATTGACAGGTGATCTGACCAATCATAATGCCAAATCTGCCATTATTGTCAGACAAACAAACCAGACAGGGGAGTAGATTAACATTTGTGTACTTGAACTTAAAAAAAAAAGGTGTGTATTGATGTCTTTCCACAGTTGAAACAAGATAGACCTACCTTCTGATGTTCATTCATGTTTATTTCTAGCTATAACTAAGAGATGAACGGTTCACATGCTGCTTGAACTGAGGTGCTACAGCAATCTGTTACAAAATATTAAAGAGCCACAAAATGGTATTTATTATGCATTAAAAAATATACAAAATCTGAAAGTGGAGACTGTTTCATACCTAAAGTAACCTACTCTGTCTTGTCCATCAGTGTGTTATTTTACTGCGTGAGAACATGATGTGAGGTGTGAGAGTGTTATGGCTTAGACATAAAGGAAGAGTAACGAAGAAGGGATGGGTCTTTGCGAAGGGCCAATTCCACAAAGAAAAGATAGAATTTTGAGTTTATATATCCTGCAAATCCGAGAAAAAATGTCTGAAATGTAAGACACAATTGCTTTTTTTTTTCATCCTGTGACAAAAACAAGCTTTCATAGTATCTGGACCATGTGGCTCGGTCAGTATCTGTGTTGCTGAGCACAAACAGCTACTCTTTCTATCTCTGTTTGTTCTTTTCTCTCTCTCTCCTTCATTTTCTTCACCCTCTTTTCTCTGTGTCTTGTTCTGTTTGTATATTGAGACATAATAACATGTTGTCAAGTGCCTCGCTATGACAGTCATTTGCATATCTTAAATATGTTTTTGGGGAGCTGCTGAGATACTGACTGCTATCCATTAATGTTTCTCTTTTGCTCACACTTTATCGCTCATCCCTCCTCTCTGGTCCTCCCATTTGCATTTTATCCTCACTGAATGTGTGTTAAATGTCATATCTGGATGTGTGGGATGTCTGGACAGCAAACTAAATCATGTACTGCTTACATGCCTGCATTTTGTGTGTTTTGAAACACAATCTCCTATGCTGTTAATGTTAATGTACATGACTTTTGGTATATGTATCTGAATATTCTGTATGTGTTACAGGGATTGGAGAAGATAATGTGAAAGCCTGGAAATAGGTTTCACCACCATTTACTTTTTATACAGCCTTCAACTTTCTTAGAATAATCTCCAGTTAAATGTTATTTAAAATATACATCTTGCTTCAGAGACATTTGAGGGGGGAACATGCTTCTCATTCTTATCTTCCAAACTTCCCAAAGTGGTTTGATAATATTGAAGTCAGACTGAAATAGCCAGGGCAAATGTTGAATTTCATCTTGGTGCTCCAACTGTCCAGGTTTGATCATCACAACATCTTTTTTGCATTTTAGCATTGCACCTCTGATTAAAGTTTTAGCAGTTGCAGGTCTTTCATGGATGTTGGCTTTGTGAAGTTCTCTGTGGTTGGCTTTTTGAAGAAACAGGGTTCTTTAAGGTGAATACTGAAGCTTCCTGTCACTTTGCTGCAGTCTGCGGTCTGTGTTATTTGGATACAATCGTTCTATTTTATGTTTGTGCAGATGTTTGCACATTGTGAATAATTCATATTTTTTCTAGAAAATCATTTTTACAGATCTCTATGATGTCAGAAAGTAAATGTCAGTGTACAGTAACTAGATGGTAGAAATAAAGCATTAGCATGTTAATTGATAGAAATGTATGTATCTCTTGAAATCAAAAAACCTTTTACACCTGCAAATCTTAACCACAAATAAATATCTTATTTTAATCATTACACATGCCGAAATACAAACTGTGTAGAATGTATAGAATGTTAGCGCATGAAATTTAAGCACCTACTATACATCGTCATTGTTCCTCCCTGGGAAAACTTGAGTCGAGTGGGCTAAAAAAGGAATGAAAAAAAGAGCAGCATGAAGTGTTTATGAATTACAGTGTGGTGTTAGTGGGTCAATCTGGATTGAATAAGAGGATCATCAGAAACAAAACCACAGAGTTTATTTAGCCTGACAGACCTGTTTATGTTTCATCTATTCCAGCGTGTCTCTCTTTGGGCGACAACAGGCTCTTCTACCGGTCCTACATTCCCTCACTGCCTCTGTGAGGCTGAATTACAGCTGATCTCTTGCCAAGTGAAAGCATCAGCCTGCAAATAAAAGATAATGGAGACCAAATAAACACTGAAGACGGTGAGCCGGGTCCAACCCGGTAGTCGTGGTGCCCTTACAGACAGACAGAAATGTGCTTTTAAATGGGCTGCATCTGCCAGGGCCGTTGGGCCATTTGGCAGCAGTTCTGCTGGATTCATGGCTCTATTTGAAGCTAATTGGAGCAGACACCCTTAAAACTTAATAGTTATTACGATGCATTTACATGCAGACTGATATGTTGCCTAATAAGATGATTATAAATTCATTACTGATAAATGTGATAAAGACATATGACTGTAGAGGAAATCAAGTGACACATTTTAAGTTTGAAAAATATACTGTCACCATTTTTCCTTAGTGTCATTTAGTTTCTTTATCAAACTGAGGAGAACTCTCTGAGCTGGAAATGGACCCATCAATAGGCAAATACGTTTGCACTCAATTACATGTTTGTTAAGCAATGAGATATGGGGCTAATGAGGCGCAGCCATTTTTGCCGCAATCATTTACGCCGTTGAGTTATTACCACGGTAATGACGTTCTCTCAATACCTCAATTAATGCCGGCTGGTCTGCTGTAAAGCGGCTGTAGGTGTGATGTGCGCACAATTGCCCACGCAAACATTTATGGGTAATTGATGGTCTGCTGGTGACTCATAGGCGAAAATGGCTCCCGACTCTCTCACTGTATGGACTTTAGGATCGATTGGCCGCCCAACCTGTGAGATCCTTTTCCTCACTAAAGTGCATTCTTACACAGGATAGACAGGTATACAACTATATGGAACTATACTGTATATAAAAACAAATAAAATTATGAATAAACATAATACAATTTACTACAGCTTAAACCGAAGTTAAAATGAAAACTTAAGTATAAAAAGCAAGCTCAAAATATTCATATTACAATATAGATCATATTAACGTAACATTGCATTAATTATCCACTTTTTTTAAAAAAAAGCCAAAATAATATTCCCTTCACCTTTTATAGTGAATTAAACTGGCAAGTCTTGCAGGACCATTACAGATGGAACTCATGCATTTTGTTTGCATTGTGTGGATGGAAGCTTCTGTTAAGATTTGCTAATGTTATTTGAGCTAATTAAAATGCAGTTCACAGCTGTGGTTAGTATCATCTAAATCTTGTCTCACTGCTTGAAGCATACATTCTCATGTACACATGCCAAGGGACCATATTCATAAATCATACACTTCTGCTCATTTGATGTGTTCAGTCTTTAACAGAAATAAAGCTGCGATATGTCATGTAGATCTATTAAAGGGCACATGGTTCAGGACACATCACTTTTTTGTCTTGTACGCAGTGAAAGTGATTAAATTGTACTCTTTACGTTTCCATAGCCAATCTCTTTCTCGCACACACTTTTACTTTACCAAGCTGATATCATAATTTCTTCTCTCTGTCCACAATTGTCTCTGTCTTTATCAGTTCCTCTCTTGTTTCTCTGATCTAACTGTCTATTCTTTTGTACCAAGTCATTTCATTTTTCCAGTGTCATTATTCATATTCTTTTCTCATTCCTATCCTTCTCTCTCCTCTTTTTCTGTGTGGCTCCCTGACCCAGGGGAGAATTCAGCACCTCACTGTGTGTGTGTATGTGTGTGTGTGCGAGGGAGAGATTTACTCTCTAAAGTTCCCCCTCTGCCGATCTCCCGCTGCGCTGCAGTTTGTCTGACGGCTTGTTGTCTCCTCTGGTATTGCCAATTATTCTCTATCGAGGTGACCTAATTTTCCCAGTCTGGTCACTGATGTTGCAGCCATGTGTGAGGTGTGAGTGTTTAAGCTAGTATGACTTAAGTAAATGTGATATGTGTGTGCAGGGTCCAAGTTCTAAATGCTTCTCTTGGTAACTTTATTAACAATTAACACTTGGTGTAAGGTAAAATGTAAAAGCTGTTTCAAACCTAAAACATCTACTTCTCTCTTTCTAAAGTACTAATATTTCATATTTTAAATGGTTTTGAGCATTGTTTTTACATTTTTATGCTTGCCAAGGCTGTATTTATTTGATAAAAATGCAGTAAATATTAATACTGTTGAATATTACATTTTAAACTAATTGTGTTAACTATATTTTAATATATTTAAAAATGTAATTTATTCCTGCGTTTGAAAAGCTGAATGTTAATCACAGTCTACTCCAGTTTTTTAGTCTTACATGCTAGGGAATAACCTTCTGATACAGATTTTTGCAGATTATGATTTTTCTTTTCTTTTTCTTTTCTTTCTAAGAACTAATTGACAGCATAAACAAAATTCTACTCATAATGCTGAATTTTATTTTCCTTATAGAACAAAGTTACATGATGTTATGTTATATATAATTTTTAAATGTATTGTTTTAGAAAAATATATATTAAGTAAGCCATTGATTTTAGACCCTGTGTGTGAATGAGATGACACTGCATTTGTGTGGTTTGTGAAAAAGTATTGTGTGTGTGTGTGTGTTTGAGACTGTTGCACCCGTTGCCCTGGCTATACTGCCTTTAGTTCTTGGCGCCTCTGTAAGGGGTTGCTCCAGCCTGACAGAGGTGTGGTTTACGAGCACTTATTTTATGAACACTCTGGTGAATTACTTCAGTCTTGTAATGTATTAACACAAGCCTCTCTCTCTTTCTATCCTCTTTTCTCCCCAGGCAAGGCAAAGAATCTTAAAGACTACAATGTAGCTCTTGGAATATATATTGCATCAATAAAGTAAGAAAAAAAAAAACAGCGACAATTTATCAATTTTAGCCGGCACCGCTGAGGCTGTTTTGGCCGTGATCTGCACCTGTGTTTGGGGATTGAAGCTGCTGAAGGCTCTGCTGCAGTGACTCTAGAGTACCAGGCTGAGTTATACCAATGGGCCTGCTGTGCTTCTATGCAGATAATTCTCCAGCTCTGCCTATAGATGCTTGTGGTTTAAGAGCAAGGACTGTTTATGTCTCAATCATCCTTACTGTGTCGCAAATGGCCTCCTATACCTCACAGATTATATTAGCACTGAAATGGACACCCATGTGATAAAAAGAGACATGATGGATGATTTGTGTTTTGCTTCATCTTTTGAATTAGATATAAACCTGTAAAATAGGGGTAAAGGTAGGTGAAATAAAGAGGGAACATTTTTGCTGTGTGCTTCTACTAGGGAGTAAGTTTTGGGATGAATACCAGCAAGTCACATATATTTCTACTACACACAAAAAGTATGCATTTTATTTGTAATGTGAAAGTACATATTTCTGTTTATGTAGTAAGACAAAATGACACTACAGGCCTCTCTTGTCTCACATTTTTTTTAGTTGCCATGAAGTTACTTTACTTCAAGGTACATGCTTTTAAACTTCAAACTTGATCATTTTGGCATTGCATTTCTTGCTATCTCTCTGAAATAATTGAACAACTGTTAACACAAAACCTTCACTTCACAAAAGGGTTGTGGGCAATATGGATGCACAACTAAAATTCACTAGTAGTAAGGTTTTTTGTAAGTGACCTCACATTTGCTCAAAAAGTTGCCCAGTTGTTTCATAAGACCTGAAACTTCTAGATTGTTAAACCCTTATAAACCCTTTCAAAGGTTGACAAGTCAACAGATTTCTGACATCTATTTCTTTGCATTCATTTTAGTTCTTCTTCCTATTTCAATTAGTAAGTAGTTCTACTTTAGTTCAAACTAAGAAATTGAAACCACTCTTATCAATTATGAACCGCACAGCCTGAAATAGTATACGTAGTATATCTTGTAGAGTATATTCCGAGCATATGATTTTGAATGCACTAATCTTACTATAACTTAGATAGTATGTGAATTGGTGTTTGTGTACTGGTGACAGACTGGAGGCTGTAAGTCCTGCCTGGAAATATCATCCCTTTGCTTAAGCCTGCTGCCGCTGACCATTCCTTCCTCTAATCCTTCTGTATCGGCTGCCACAGCACTCTCGCCAGCATTTATTCCCCTTTGCTTTCGCTATCTCTCTCTCTTTTTCCCTCTCTCACTAACACCAAATCATCTCGCCATCTCTTCCTCTGTCCTCTAAGCATGTCCATGCCAGCAACATCATACAAAACCACCCAAAACTCCAAATTTTGTCCTGAGGTCGGCTGCCCTTTCCTCCAGATCCCTTGTGGACATCCAGTAGGCTGGAGCATATCCGCCAGTTTCAGTGTGCCATTCGTAGTCTGGCAAATTGGCCATTTTACTGTAGGGTCCGTCAAGGCCTATGAATATTTGATGGAGCCTAGCTGTTGATGAGCATGTGTGCTGACTCCCTTATCTTATTTGGTCAGGATGCCAGAATTATACTTTGTACCTCCGAGCTCCTGTCCCCAGGAGAGAAACGGAGGATGAGGGAGAGGAGGGGATGCGAGTTGGGGGAGCTGTTAAGCCCTAACTCTGTGGTGGCTCCCTCTGGAGGGGGATTTAAGGGAGAAATAGAGAGCGAGTGAGCAAGAGAGATCATCTCAATCAGCTGAGCACTGGTGCGATAAAGAAAGGGAAATGGAAGTCAACTCTCCGACAAGACAGTCATTCCCCTCGGGTGGGCCGAGGTTGAGAAAAGCTCCTGCACCTCTTTGGCAGGGACAGATAATAGAGAGGCACAAATCGTCACCGCTCCCGATCCTCCACGTGCTCCGTATAGGGATCAGAGTGCCCGGCATCTCCCAGGAGGTGAGGGGTATGGACAGGCGTACCACTGGGTCATGCTACTATAATAAAAGATGAAACTGTGACAGTGCCGTAAATGTGCTGGTGCCCCGAGGCTTAGAATGAGCTGGTATAAAGGCACCTTGACAGGTAAATTCGTTCACGGTGGGTGAAAACCCTGATCCCTGGCCCCTGGATTTAGTCATGGTGCGGAGAGATGGATTCAGAAAGCTGCTTTCAGGAATGAGAGAGATGGAAAGCAAAGGGTTAAGGTGTGTGTGTGTGTTCTCATGAGTCTGGTAGATGGAGCCGAGGTCCACAGTTGGTAGCGTGATCACGCTGGGGGATGTGAGGGTTGTTTCTGTCCAGCCGAAGAGAGAGGGTGTAGTTGTGCTACTAGCCTTCAGGCTACTGCAAATAAATGGATTTTCTTTTTCCATTTACCAATATCCAGAATCTTATTTTATTCCCCCTTCACAGGTGAACTAGGGGAAAATGGCGGTCGAGAGGGGGTGAACGAAGACATACTCTCGTGAGCTCCATTGTTCTGATGCTCTGCAGAAATTTATTGATCAAAGGTAACTTTTCAGCCATAAGGATTAGTCTGAGAGTGCCCCTGCCAATAAATCCCTCCTTTACAACTTCCCAAGAGGTGCCACATAATCCCTCTGCCCTTGACCTTTGACCAGCGGCTGGCTATTCTGCAACTTCCCAGTTTGTCCTTGTGCTTGTGCATCGTGAACTGAATTGAAAATTCAGTTTAAAGTACAATTTAATGCCTCAATTTGAAATTTCATAGTTTGAAGGTTTAAAGAAAAATGTCCAAAAAACATGAGGTTTGAGGCTTTATATAGCCTTATAGAAGAACAGCTCATTCCAGAATACATTACCTTTGTTAAATTTCTTTTAAATTTCCCTTGTTGTCATTCCAATGCAAATTTAAATTCTACTCGTGTAGCCATTTCAGCTTAAATTGAATGGAAGTACTAAATTTTACCAACCCTCTTCCTTATGCCTATTGTCATCCATTCATTCTCAACCACAAGGGTCAAAGTCCATCTCAAATAAAAACGTTTTTTATTCAAAAGTGTTATGCATGTTTAAAAAAAAAAAAAATAAATAAAAAAATACATTCTGACCCCAAACCTTATAAAGTTGACAAAAGGAGGAGCGTATTCTTGCTGAAAGGCTTTGGCCTTCATCAGCTCCCTTCTAATCGAATCAGACTTTTCTTCGTTCAGCCTAATGTGGGTTTTTTAATTGTGTTACGGGCAGGGTCAGGAAGATGGGCCTCTCAGAGGCAATAACGAGGATATGGAGAAGAGTATATCGACTGTTGACATTGGGCAGAGCTGGTACGCTCTAGGCGTTGTTATGGCAATAACCACATTAAGGCACATCTGGTCCAGGATGCAGCACAGACATTAGGACAGGATGGAACTGATGAGGCAGTAGAGAAGGTCTTGAATCAGGTCAAGAATGGATCAGACAAGACAAACGTGAGCTATGGTGTGGTTTCAAGAGCACACTAAGAGACATTGACCGAGGGAGGTGTGCTAAACCTGTCAATTTACCTGCCAACTGAATATGAATGATGCTTCCTGAGGCAGTTCTTACAAAGAATACGACACTGTTGCCACTTTTTGCCCGTCTAAAGCTCTGATTGATATTCACAGCATCGTTATGATACCCGCATACTAAACGATCATATTAGCATATGGTCCTGTATTCAAGCCAAGGTCTCCTTCTCAAGGAAAAAAAGAGTTTAAGTTGCATGAAAGGTGAAGACACCCCACTGCTGAAATAATGAATACGAGGAGCTAAGGGAATCGATGGATATTAAGGCTCTGTCTCCCTAAACCCATCTAACTTCTGGCCTGGTGACGCCTACCACGCTTATCACCTGCAGCATGATGAACGAGGCTCCTACACTGCTGGGAAATTTCCCAAAAATCCCTGGTGCAATAGATTTTGTTAAAGGCTCGCCTGAGTGCGCACAAAGTCCAATAGATCTGCACTAGACCTTGACCATTACCCTGTCTGCATGTGTAGCACCCCGATTAGGACGGCAGATTTAATACAGGTACTGGTATTTACCAATGATGACAGATAGGGCACCAAAGAGATAGTTCACCCAAAAATGAAGATTCTGCTATCATTTCCTTACCAATTTCTTTTGTTTGTGTTGTTTCAAACCTGCTTGCCTTACTTTCTTCTTTTAAAATGTAATATTTTTATTGTCCAGTGTACTACAACAGTACTACAAAAGGGGGAGTAAATGATCACAGAATCTTTTTTTGGGTGAACTATCCCTTAAAATGTTTGAGTTTCGTGAAATTGCTTGTTTTTGCCGTCCTTTTGGTCAATGTTATACTGTTTCCTTTAGGCAGGAGCAAATGAGTATGATTGGCATGCTGGTGTGTCTCTGCATTCGTATTGTGCCATTTTTGATGCCCTGACGGTCATTTTGAGAGCCAAGTCCCTGCGTGCCATCACAGTACCCTACGGAATCTACTCGACATATGTCCCTTTGGCAGCTGGGTCCACCACTGTCCACCCAACTTACGCCTGCACTTCGGCAGCTGAGCCACATTACCCCCGGTCAGTAAAGATAGAGGTAAGAGACAAAAAAAAAAAGAAAAAGCCAGGCCATCAATCAGTTTACAAGTCAGACAAATAGACAAAACAAAATTCATAAACGAGGCTCTTTATTGACGGCAGGTCTCATAACGTTTATCCGAAATCCATTTTGCCTGACCGTTATGTGAACATTAGGGATCATTGAGCATCACCTTAGCCATGCGTGAAGATTCATGCTAGGAGTTTCATCTGCAGTAGACGTCAAAATCAATAGCCAATGTCAGCGGCACCATGGCGTCTCGCTTCCTGACTCGCCTCTGCCGTAAGATTCTGACTTAAGTCTTTTATGTTGTGACGGGATGAGCTGTAGATGTCAGTTTGTAGCATTAACGAACAAAAACTGCAAAAACACACTTGCACTTCTGTTACAGAAGTGCAATTCCAGCACCAATATCATGAATCTGAATAAATGGTTTTGACAGTGTAATCCATTTAAAAAGCTGGACACCGATGACATGCTGAGAGATGTATCCACTGTGAATGAAAGCGTGGCTCAGATGTTATTTAATCACAGTTCTGGGGTCTGAATTGAGTTGGGAGGAGCAGGCGAGAATTTTGATGACAAGCATGAAAAACAGACTGTTAAAGTAAATTTGCAGATAAAGGAATTAAATAGCTCTGTTTTGAAATTTAAATTCAGCCTGCCCTTGTAAGGTGTGTTATCTACAAAGCCCCGATCAGGGCAGCGTGTGTTTGTGAGGTCTGAAGCCTCCCTGAAATGCAACGGTCTCTAAATCCACCCTGGATTAGCGGAGGTTGGGTTAGGTCTGATTGGTAACATTGCTCAAATCCTTCCGCCTGCTCAAAAGCTCCCCAAAATGGGTGAGCTTTAGTGTCAGTTTGTTCCCTGAGAAGGGAAGAAACAAGCCTCTGACCCCCCTCCTTCCCAAACCATGCCAGCCAAACACATGGCAGGGCTGCATGCCATTTGGAATTGAACTGAAATGAGACTGCATTTAAAATCCCAAATCAATTCTTCGGTTTCAATATGTATAATTTTCATGGTAATGTATATTCTAATTTCATGGACCAGAATGAATAAACACTTAATTTCCCCAGAATGCATTACCTATGTGTTTTCTACCTGTCATTCCAAAAAGCTTTCTAACATATCACTACTGTGGTTCACCCAGTAGCATGAGTTTGAGGTGTGCCTTCCTGTTTGTGTGAACAATGCAAATAGTGCAGTATTTGGGAAACCTGTTCGGAAACAAAGTTAGTGCAATATTCCTTTTGCTCCCTCTAGTGGAGAAATTATATGCATTAGCTGTCTGGTGCTTTTTGATTATCGTCTTTTTCATTTCAGCCACTAATCTGATCTGCAAGGCCATCTCTTTTCTTTTGTTCCTCTTTTCTTTTGAAGGACCACCAAACACAAAGCATTTCTGCTGTAATAATCTCTTGAGCTCTATTCAAATAAGGACTTCGTCGTGATACGCTACAGGCAATCTCTGCAAAGGGCTTTCACTAATTGATTAAATATTCATAAATAAATACTGCTTTAGAAAACGCCATCAGGGCAGCTCATGTTTACATTTTTTTTCCACAGGAGGAAAAGAAAGAGTGAGAAACAAGTTGTTACACAGTGGAATAACAAAGAAAAGAGTGTTGTTATTTTTCCCTGCTAATTGATACAATTTCTCCTGGCAAATTAATTGGGCAGAAAATGTGTAATTGGCCCGGTGCATATCACAGAGAAGCAGGTCAGCAAGCTGGGTTTCACCCTCGGGCCTTCTCTAAGACTCGGGCTTATCTTCCACCGCGGCCAGTCAATATTTGATTTCAGCCGAGGCCTGGTTTTGGGCACTGACCTACAAAAGAGATGCATTTCTTGCATCTGTCTCCTTAAGGTCCATTTTTTATTTCCTTGCTGCAGAGTCAATTTTTGCTCCCTGTCATGAGGAAATAAATAATTCCTAGGTCATGGATGTGGGGTGGCAGCTGTGGGCCAAAAGAGGGGGAGAAACCGGGCCGTCGAACCTGGCTGGGCAACTCACGGCTGGTGTGTGTGTGTGTGTGTTTGAGGGAGGGAGGACAAGGCTGGTCGAATGAGTTGATATTCTGCTGCTGGAACGAATGCTAATTTAATCAATGTGCTGTAAATCCGACTAGCTGCTGACTCATTTGTGACTGCTGCCCCATGGGGACTTGAACAAAAAGCCCTGCCATTGCAGTTTGCTCCCCAGATGCATTTTAAAATGCTCTCTCTCTCTCTCTCTCTTTACACACAATCACAAAGATACACAGACGGATTTGCACATATACTATGGGAGAGATATCAGCAATATAGGCAAATATATACTGAGGTCATGCACCTGCAAAACTGCTATTTGTATGTAATGTGTGTGCGTGTGTGTGCTTGTCCAAAGTGCTGAGTTTGTGACTTGGGGAGCATGGAGGTGAGGGGTTAGAGACTTACCTCTGTCTCCTTGGACCCATATGTCAGCCACTCTAGATGTCCTAACCATTAATTTCAGAATCTTCTCACAGCAAACACACGTCAACACACACATATATACATGCTTAATGGAGAGTGGGTACAGTGACCAATTGCTTGTCTGAATGATGTAAATGTTACCAAGGGGAACATGACTGCAGCGGCTGTTAAAGAATGATGCAAATCAGAAAGAAGTAAAGAAAACTGAGGGAATAGGTGAAAATGATCATAGGAAAGCAAAAATGCAATTGAATCTCTTTAATATCTCAATGGTTTCTTCAAGGTAGCACTAATATTAAATAGAGGAGAAATGGAGACTAGTAATGTGGCACATTTCTCTTATAGAGTTTAACCAGAGATCTCAACAACAACCACTTTCACGTTAGCTTTTGTGGCATACCAGATCTGCTAGTAACACATGCAGTGGATTTCTACTTTTATCATATTGTAACCAATCACATACCATGACTAAACTGTGTGGTATTTGCCAGAAATATAGTAAGAAAGCATTTTAATCACATTTTTTCCCTCATCACATCCAATGTGGAATAATTGAATCAGTACTGTCAGGTTTGTAACTAAAATCCTTCATATGTTTCTGACATTTTAGCAGATGATTTGAATCAGAGCATCCTAAACTCATGCACTCTAAAATCATTTATCTTATAGCTTTGTTCACACATAGCATAATTGGTGATATTACAGCTTCTTTAGCTGATTTACTGGTATTTTACTTTTGTAATATTCTCTTTAAATGTAGAGAAAACGCTGTATATACCGAAGCACTGTCACACACGGCAATCAGATACCAAAATCTAAAATCAAAAGTCAGCCCAAACAGTCTGATCCACATTTGAATTTCTATCTCAGTTTCCACTGTATCTCTAACTTGTGTCTTTTCTGAGAAATATCAAAGACAAGGTTGATATTTAAATGCAACATAATTGAGAACTCCATTAAGTCCTTAAAATTTTCCTCTGGGTTGATCAAAAGGAAAAACAAGAGGCAACTAGTTTAAGATAAAGTCTGAGGAAGAAAGAGAGTGAGATCAAGAGAGAAAGGAGACAGAGGAAAGGAGAGTGGGGGGGGGGGGGTGCTGAGGGATAATCCTGAGGGACAGGTTTTATGGCTATGTGGAAATTTATTTAGAATAAGTCCGCAGTACCCAGTGCGTGCAGACGTGGGGGGAGAACGAGGGACTTTAATTAATGAGAGCACGCTTGTCGCAGGCTTTGGAAAGGCTGCTAAATCACTGATGCAAATGGAATGAGCCTGAGAATACAGCCACGGCAGACTCTATCCTCTCTCTCTCTCTCCTCTTTTGTCTGTACCTCATTCTTTATCTCCTACTTTTTCTCTCATCATTCTGTCTCTGTCTCTCTCTGCCCTCATTCCTGCACACAAATAAACACATGTGCACACACACACACACATCTATAGGTGTAAAAGGAAAAATTTGTAACAAAATGTGTTTACATACTTCTGTCAAAGTTTTAATAGCCACAGATTTATCTTTTATTTGGTCCATTTCGACAGGAAGAGATTATATAAAATGACCAAACAAGAACCAGGTGAATTCGAAGGTGAATTTAACCTAAAGAGAAATGCAGCATAGATTCTCAGAAAAAGGGGTACAACTGCTTGTTACTGAGGCAGCACCTTTAAAAGGACGACACTGTACCTTAAATAACCCTAAAAAAAAAAAAAATCTTTAATGCAAACTTTCAATAAGTCGTCCATTTATTTAGATTGTGTTAAGCAAGTGTAATTTAATCACAATAAACAATGTTTTTTTCCTGAGGTACTTACACTTGAAATGTGCTGCATCTCAACTTTCCCCCATTTTTCGAATATGACGCCTCCTCTCCCGGGGCCTCATGGGATAGGAATGTGTCCATGGTATCCTTACTACGGAATTCAGGCAGAAGCAGTAGGTCATCCGGGTACTTCTCGCCTACTGAATTTCGAATACTATGAATTCGGACATACTACTCGCCTCGC
>JAUCMR010000169.1:8006585-8031001 GCA_032357425.1 Enteromius argenteus | reverse complement strand
TTTCAAACCTGCATGATTTTCTGTCTTCTATGAAATAAAAAAATAAATGTATTTTTGGTTATACAATGAAAGTCATTTTCACTGACAAATACATTTGAAACTTTTTTCAAAATATCTTATTTTTGTTTGTCTGTGTTCTGTAGAAGAAAGAAACATATGCTTGACCCAACTGAAAGCAGCCAAAACCAGTTTAATCTAGCTAAGACTAGCAAACCATACTAGTTTAGTGGCTTTGCAACACTGATCATTATCGTGAAGATTTTTGTGGATTTGCTCTTTTTTGTTATTTATCTTTCTGCGGGTTCTTTAAAGATTAAATCCCAGCGGCACCTGGGAGTTTGGACCCTGGCACAGGCTCATTGAGATGCCGTTTGAGGGGGCTTGGCAGAACAGCAAGGTCAGCAGATCTGTCGTGCCGCAGAGGCTCGGAGGACTCTGCCCATTCCCACCGCTGGCCAGTAATCTGCCCCAGCACCCGCCACAGTCCAACCACACACACACACCCACAGCACTGCCAAACTATTCCAACACATTCAGCAAGTGAGGAATTCAGTGCATTCAGTTTTAATGCATTAAGCTTCTCTTTTAAGGAAAGAAAGCAAAAGATGTTTTATTGATGTCCTCCCTTGGTCTTCAGAATAGCATCAACGCGCTGCAACTTAAGAAAACACATGCAAACAGAAGAAACAACAACATCTTCATAAAAAAACATCTTCATCAGTTTGACAACAAAGGCGCTGCAAATTCTCGCAATGCAACCAAACACAGAAACGCGCTGCAAATAGCACGGACCACAACAGAAATGTTTCAGGGGGTCCTCAAAAAGTGACAAACCCATCTGGGACCTGGTCAGAGCAGAGGTGTTTATTTTAAAATGAACAAAAAAACCTCACCTTTTAGTTCAGCGACAGCACCTCTGCTCTGACCAAAAGCCACTGAACAAATAATCAGGTCCCAGATGGGTTCGTCACTTTTTGAGGTCCCCCTGAAACATTTCCGTTGTGGTCCGTGCTATTTGCCAGAATTTGCAGCGCCTGTGTTGTCAAACTGATGAAGATGTTTTCTTAGTGTGTTGTCGTTTTTTTTGTTTGCATGTGTTTTCTTAAGTTGCAGCGCGTTGAGCTCTCTCGGCCACCGTACTATCGACTGTGTATTTCACTGTAATGTTTGTTCAGCTTTAATGATAATTTAATGAGATAAAAAAAACTGTGAATGACTTTACTTTTGACAAAATTCCCATCTGTGATTTTCTTTTATAGAGCTTTTCTGAAGGAGCTGTTCTTTTGCCATCTTTTATTGATATTTTTGCAAGGTTCTAACTTTTCAACCGGGCTTTATGCATTTCACAGAGCTGATTGAAACAGCAAGGTCGGTTGAGGTAAATATAATGACTCCAAAATGCATAACATGTAATAAATGCATAAAGGTGGTTAATATGTGTTGGATTCCATAGTTTTTCTTTTCTTTATTAACATTATCATTAAAATGCACAAATGTATTTAAATGTTTTATTAATGCTTATATGCCCTACTAAATAATACCTGTGCAACAAAAGGAACACCTCATTCCAAAATTCTTCTGCTGAACACAAAAGATATTTTGGAAAATGTTGGTAACCAAACAGTTTCTTCCATACTGTGTAAGTCAATGGGGGCAGCAACTGTTTGGTTACCAACATTCTTCAAATATCTTTTTTCTGTTAAAAAGATGGAGACAAAATTCCATTAAGAGTCGCACAGTGACATTGCTGAAGATCACTTGCAAGACATATTAAGAATATCATGGAATTAAATTACCCTATTGAGAAATGTGACCCCCTTTATGCATTGTGGGGTTAACTTTATTAAATGAGTTTAATAGAATTTAACATACTTAATCTAATTAGTTAATGCATTATCTTTGGCAGCCCTATTTTAAAGTCAAATCTAACTCAATAAAATACAAAAATGTATATAGACAAGCAGCCAAAATGAAAACAGAATTATACAGGATTTAAGGTTTCCACATTCTATTCTCTATTGTCTTTTTTCCCCATACATATTACTTTTCTACTCAATTCCGCCTCCTTAAACAAACAGAATCTATTCCTCTATGTGGGCGCAAGGTTGTCTGCCATGCATGACATGGTGGTCTCTGCTAAAAACCTCATTCTGTTGAGGAGTTGTTTTAGGATTTTTTTTTTAGGAAAGAGTGCAAAAAAACATTTCTTGTGTTCCCTTTGTCTTGTCTGGAATGCTTGATGATACAGTACATAGATGGGAAAAAAAGAAACAAAAATAATAGCTGTCTTCTCATGTGGAAAGTTTCAGCACATAGCAGTGAACCTCCTAACACCGAAATCATCTTGTCTTCTGGGATTGAGTTCATATGTGGCATCTTTACACTGAGGTAAGACCGGACTGAGACGGATCTTAAAATGGGTGACTGCTGAGTCACGCTGACAAACTCTGGCAGCCATGATCTCCTCATTGATTATCTGTACAGCATGCTGTGGCAGGAGGCCAGCAAGACCAGCAAACAGAAGGACACAGGAAGGAAGAGAGAGCATTATCTCATTTACAGGAAGCGGCACGGCTCTCTGTGAAGACGCCAATATCAATCGGGTTTACCCACTACTCATATCTCGTAAAATGCAAATGCGGTTCCTCTGAGCTGTGAACCTTAATTAGAGCAGAATTACGCAAATCAAATATTGTTTTATATATTACGCCGTGAAATTGGGTTTAATTATGTCATTGAAGCTCGCTATGCATTGTCCTCATATGCATATAAATGATTGAGGATATTGGTTTGACAGCTGTCCGCTCACTTTGCAAATGGGCAGAAGTCTCTGTTGTTTGAAGAGGTCTCTGATCTCTCTCAGCTCCTCTGAATACAGGATAATCCCACGTTGTCTGCAAACTCCCGGTCTGCATCTTTAGTAGATATGTTGCATCTTTTAAACACAGGCGAGCTGCAGCTTCACACTTCGTTTCAAAACACATGGTGGGGGGTCGATTGAACACAAACGCGTACATGCTGCGTGCTGAATTGTTTTATTTCCTCTGGACGATCCTAGTATGTGCTCTCCTCTACCCCAGGCAAATAGAGCCCATGTGATTGGATATCCTTAATCATGCTGCCTCTAAATTGGTTTTGGAGAAAGAGAGATAACTTCTAAGTATTCAGTAGCCCCACTGGGTTGCAAAGATATGCAGCATTGGCAAACCCATCTATTTTTTTATTTTTTAACAATTGTTATATTTATGAGATTTTCTGCCTTAAATTATATAGGAGAACCAACGTGAAGTGAAATGAACAGGAAATGATTCAAACATCAGAGCATGTGGATACACCCACCTGGATACATTTCTAATACCGGATTTTTAGTTTGTGTTGTTTGTTTGTGTGTGTGTGTGCTAGATAATTGGGAATTAGGGAATTTGCTGACTTATGGTGTTATATCTGGCATTCTTGCGAATGTGAAGAGAATCATAGATAATTTCAGGCATCAGCCTCATGTACATTTAGTATGTACAGCCTCTGCCTCTGATAAAAATTTACAAAAAGTATTTCTGAATATTTAGAAAGACAATATGCTAATATTAGGACATGCATGTAAATGTGTAGCTAACATGTCACTAAATTCTTTACCTGGAAATGCATTAAAAACTACAGACTTGCATTTGCATTCCTTCAAGTTGAAACAGAGCTATTCAAATCTTACTGTCCCATAAAACAAGGGTGCAGGCACTATTGGCTCATACAATGATTTGGGACACATTGACGCATAATATATAGGACGAATAATATGCAAATTAGAATGCAGCACTTGTGTCAGCCTCCCACAGTGATGCTCATTGATGTAAACTGTTGCAATTGACCTTTTGCTATCCCTCCTTGGTTGCTGTTACTTGCCCAGACAAGCTTAACAGAGTGTAACTGTAGCTGAACACATACTACTCTAACTTTGGTGTGACATTATGATACACTTTTAATCTTCTTTTCTTAAAGAAATTGTTAAATTACATTGTAATGTGAATAAAAACTTAGAAGACTGAAGCAAATGCTTATCATGCTTAAATGAAAAGAAAGGAGCCTCATTGAAAGTGATAACATTAACACAGAACAGAAGTGTTTTTAATGTTTCTTACAGTGCATTCACTGTGAACTCTTAGTTGATACTGTTACTTCTAGCATCACCTGAATCATAATGTCAATAAATAATATTAAATGGAAAGCTTATGTTTTATAAGAAAGTTATATTTTGATGAAACTTTGAGCGTTTTTGTCCATACGATAAAAGTAAATGGGGTCTAAAACAACAATCAATTCATTGTTCATTTACTTTCATTTCAATGACAAGATATTGAGAGGTTTTTCAGAATTGTGTGTGTGTGTGTTCCACAGAAGAAAGTCATACAGGCTTGAAAAGAGAGTGAGCAAACAGTGATAACATTTTTTATTTTTATCCATTCTAGTAAAGTTAGTAAAATTAATTTGCCTTGTAGCGAATATATGTGTCAATATTGCTGTTATACCTGTTGTCTTGAGAATAAAAGGTGAATAGTTTAATTCACAGACTGCAGATGAAAAATACCACATGTATCCTTCTATCACTATTTCAACAGCCACTGCAACACTGTTATTTAAGCATATATTTTTTTAATTCAGTATAAAACCATTCAAAAAACTTCCATAGGCTTTCATTATATAAGCAATCCCATATATCCACAGCTAACCATTTGCTCTGTGATGGAGAGCTGTTTTTATTAGCGCTTTGCTGGTGAACTGGATGCATTCAGGGGGTGGGTGAAAGCTTCAAGGGGGAGCCATTTTAGGTTTCTTAACATGATTTTGCGTGACCCCTGGGGGCATGAGGAAATGGTTTCCGTTTGGGAGCAAGCACGTGGCAAGCTACTCATGGACAGCCTCAGGCTCTAAGTCTTTATGTAGCATTCATCAAACCCGTGAGCCCAGCGACACCATGCATCATAACAAATAAAGCAACTACAATACACCACAACAGATATATGAGAGAGGAGAGAAACTGAGTGTAGAAAAGAGTGATAAAGATTAAAAAAGGGAACTCTGAGAGAAATAGAGATTTGAAGATGAGCGATGGCAGTGATGAAGAGTAAGAGCGAGGACAGGCATTGTGTTTTCAGTCATTTATTTCTTTAAACAATTTAATTTAGCAAAAAATCAGACAAAGCGAGAGAGATTGCGAGAGATACGGAGCGAGAACAATGGATTGGAGGCCTGTAGTCATATGTTTTCTCACACAGTTCCTTCCTCTCAATGCTGTGTGTAAACCGCAGCGTGTGTGATTCAACTTACTAAACTCTACCCTTCAGCTCTTCTGAATATTGATGATTTTTAAGTTTTTCCACCATCAGTGAGGCTGATTCATTGCTTCCAGCATCCTATTCAAACAGAAATCATCTTTGATCTGCACATTTTGAACAACATGTCCCAACATGGGTTTTGCTCGCTGTTATTGGTAAACTAAAAGCGATCTTGTTGCTGCAGATGCAGTTTCTGTTTTAATGGAACAGTTCAGCCGAACATAGAAAATTCTGTTTTACTGTTTTGTTTATTCCACTGCAAGAGTGCAAGAGGAGTCGAACATCTATGAGCAAATAAAAATAAGTGTGCAACATTGATTATAATGCAATGTAGGCAGTTTAGTTGATTGTAATGGGAGCATCATTGATTGTAATCAGGGAGGTTTATAATACCTGGAGAAAGCTATCCGTTAGCATTTACATTCTTATTAAAGGGATAGTTCACCCAAATATGAAAATTCTGTCATTAATTACTCACCCACATGTCGTTTAAAACCTGTAAGACCTTCATTTATTAACACAAATTACACAATTTTTGATTAAATCCAAGAGCTTCCTGACCTTTCAGGCCCAGAAAGGTAGTAAAGACATTGATAAACAAAGGTCCATGTGACATCATTGGGTTAACCGTAATTTTATACAGCTACAAAAATACTCTTTGATGTACAAAGAACTAAAATAATGACTTTCTTTAACAATTTCTTCTCTTTTGTGTCAGAAACTTTTGAATAAAGTCATTACTTTTTTTGCGCACAAAAGTATTCATGTAGCTTCATAAAATCATGCTTAAACCACTGATGCCACTTGGATTATTTTAACAGTTTCCTTACTCATTTTTGGGTGAACCATCCCTTTAAAGGCAACTGCTCACTTAGTGCAAGATCTGCCGGAAATGTGATTTGGTGTAGTTATGAGAGTTACAGGTGTTTGTATTATCTGTTCATTTTAAATGGTTCATCCATGCGTTCTATTTTAAGTTTAACAAAAGTCACACTGGTGTCTCTTGTCAATCAACAAAAACAAGCATCGTTAATATTCTTTTGGCATGGTTTTGTCACTCGAGCTGTTCAGGAGTCTGTTTAGCGTTGTGTGTTTGGGTCTGATGGGCCACACTGCACTCAAGTCAGTGATACGGAGCGGTATTAAGCGGCACGCTATGGGAATTGGTGCTGCGGGGACTGTGCTGGGGTCAGCGTGAAACAGATTTTAAGTGATGTGATGTGGGAATTGCTGATCCGCACGGGCCACATTAGCGTCTACCCCTGGGGTTTCAGTGCTATGCTCAAGGTCAAGACACAGGACTGAGCTGAGAGCTTTTAAACGGAGGACAGAAAACCTTTCCTCTTCCTCTCACATCCCTCTTTTTTCTTGTTACTCTTTCAGCATTTCTCTCACTCTCAGTCCTCTTTGCAACTTCATACTGTCTCTCCTATGTTTCCCATCCCATTCAAAATGCTCTTTTCTTCTTACATTCCCCTCTTTTCCTTGACTTTTTGCAGTGTTTGAAACTGTAGCTTGTTACAACCTTCTCTCAAGATTTTATTTTCTATGGGAAATGCAATTGTGAAGATGTAAAGAAAAAAGTCTCATCCACTCTTGTGTGTTTGTGTGTGTATGCATGCATGCTGAATTCAAGTGTTGTATGGTGCCTCTTTTTGTGATATTGAAAGGGCTGAACACACACCTTGATTCTTTAGCACCTTAACCTTGCTGTACATCTGTTGTGTAATCGAATCATGGCTCGGTCTCATCCTGCACTGAGGAGAAAGCAGTGAGCTGTGCTTTCAAATTCTCAAAGAGATGAGAAAAGAGGAGAGCAGAGTATAATGGGGGCTGTAAAGGCAAGAAAGCAATTTTTGAAAGGGCCGAGCCAAATGTTGGGGAGTAATTAACTAAAAGTATTGATGTGTTGTATACTAACTACATTTTTTTAGTAGCATGACAGTAGCTCCTTTTTTCTAATGACTAACTTTTCCCAGTAGCTTAAGTGTTTCACAAGCAAATGCTACATATGCTGTTTAAAGTCATGTTGTGTTGTACAGTCAGGAGTGAATAATCAATCCTCTCTTTCATGTTGAAATGTGTGATTCATTGTAGCGTTGCACTGCAGTGAATCAGACTGGTGAATCAGTGTGTACCTGTAGCTTAAACAAGAATAGTGTTTTGGATAAAACCATCTGTCGGATACATCTATGTAAATGAACTGGTTTGTTCTAAATAGTCGTCTTTCTGCAGCTTCTTTGATATAAAGAAATGTTTAGTTTCCTTGTATTTATTGCTATACTTTTAGACATATAAATTAGTATGCATTCTATGTGTATTTAGTGTACATTTACCATTCGAGTTTGACAAGTTATTCGTTGCAATGTTTTGTTTTGTTTTTTGGCAAGAAATATTTTTTTTTTAGGTGTATTTATATATTTGTGTATATTTTATCTGTTTTTAGTAGCTTCACCATGACACAGCAACCTTTTGTGTCCTGGTTCCTAGATTTATCTCCTAAGGAAAAGGTCCTGTAATCTCACATGAGTTTTCTGAGTTTCAGAACAAGCCTTAACACTCTAACTGTGGCTCTAACTGTGCTCTGATTTATACCAAAGTCTGCAGTCAAATGTCCAACACAGGCGTACCTTTAAATACATTTCTGTAAAACTGAAATATTTACCTACAAATCACTGCATTTTTTCCCCTATTTGAAATAAAAACTTAGAGGCAGTAAAACTGATGCTTTTGAACATTAGTGTCACATATCTAGCTTTACTGTATATCTAAAGGTATTTTTCAGAAGGTAACTCACACAGTTAGAGTTAGACTTGAGAGGTGAAGAGCTGTGGAACTACAATTCCACAGAACAGTTCAAACCTGCATAAAAGGAATTTCAAATGGCACAGTTGCATCAGCCAATGCGTTTTTATCAGTTTTGCATTTGTTAAGTAAGGTACTTAATAATGGTGTTGCAGAAATACACATATTTCCAATGAGCCCGGCTCATTTTTTAAATAAGCATAATATCTCAAGCAAAGTTAGTTCACCCAAACATGAAAGCTGTCATCATTTACTCACAGTCATGTACAAACCAGACAACTGTTTTCTTCTGTACTGGGGTCCAAAAATGTAGAAACTATGTTCACTCAAAAATTGCTGGTAAATTTCACAGTTGATTACAAAGAAAGAGCAAGTAAAACTAAATGAAATGTAAAATGTTAAAGTACAAAGCCTGAAATAGTAAGTGTTGTTTTGGTCTCCACTGACCTTCATTGTCTTTTATATAGAAATATGTTCAACAGAAGAAAGTAATACAGATTTAAAATGACAAAGTCATTCAATTATGGTCTCATTTATATTTCATATATAATACTGAGCTATAAACCTCTGAGAAGTAAAATATTTCACCGGGTTTTCATGACAGGATGGAGCTGTGAAAGTGAAGCAGAATTTCTTGTCTGATGTTGCTGGACAGATGTTTCAGCATGTTCTGCGCTCTCAAATTCTCTCCGGTTCAAAAGGGAGCACACTCAGTGCACACTATACCCCCTTTCAGATGTCAGTTATCTTCCCCTTCATCTCTTTTTCACTTTCCTCTTCTGTCTTTTACAAACCAACTAGCACCTCAGCGTACCTCTTTCATTTCCCTCTCTCTTTCTATACTTACTGTATGCAGCCTGGTATGCTCAGATCGCTGTATCTCTTTTTACACCAACCTGTCAGCTCTCACCGTTGCCGTGGCGACGCACCATTGTCATGGCAACCCAGACAGGCTGGGGGGGGGGGAGGCAGAGCAGGACCGAACGCAAAGAAATATGAAAGAGAGAGACAGGCAGAGAGTGGAGAAAGTCGGCAGTCTTTTCTCATTAAACGATAAAGAACGCACACGGCTTCTAATCAACGTTCCACTGCCAGTTTATCAGCACAAAATATCAGGCCGCCATCTCCTCTGAGTAAATAGCAAAGGGACAGTCCATTTGCTTGCATAATGGCCACCATTATTAATAGTGATGCCGGTATTAACTCGCACGGTTGTGCCTTGGTTTTCTTCACCAAGAACAGGGAAGCAAGATGGCAGGGAAAAGCACTCATCAGGTCTGGTTAGGAATCTTTTATTTTCCATTCACCGTGTCCTGTTGAAGACAGAGGTTGCTGGGGTTTCAATCGGCTCTTAACAAGTGAGACGGGATGCAGGTCAGTGGTTCTGTATAAATACGTTTAACCCCATTACCGGCCGGTGTGAACGTGAATACAGGGATACTGATTCAGCAACCAGACCCACGTCCCCAGGGAAACCCTTCACACACACACACAGGAACGCACATCACCTTACCTCCGTGCCAGAATAAAGTGTGAGCCAGGCATGGAAAATCAATGTCAGATCAATTTTCCTTATTTCCCACAGCTGGAGCAGCACGCATGGCTCAGCAAGCATACTCTCTCGCTCTTTTTCTCCCTCTGTCTCTCTTTAAAGTGGGCACTGTTTGTTGAAATAGTGCCCTAATAGAAATGCATTAAAAAAACTTCCGAGCCGTGTACGGAATGTGTGGGGGAGAAATAAAAACAGATAAGCTATTACAAAGATTGATGGCTACACTGAAAGAACGAGTCTATTCGCTGTCTGGATCGTGTGAAGTTATGCACAATGCTTCCTCACCTAGATGCTTCCCAACAAGGTCCTTCATCACAAAAAACCTTCGCTGGCTTATTTTTGTAGGACCTCTGTGCGACATTGGCTCAGGTCGTGTTGAAGACCCTTAAGTTCTTCTCTGATGTCCATTTGAAAAAGCAAGACGTTAATTGAATCCATGTGTCTGACGAGGTCAAGACCATCTCCCTTTGATATGTTAACAAGGTCAGCTTGAAGGACAGCAGAGCACATGGGTTCTGCTCATTTTGTTGCAATTGAGCAATCAAGAGACTTGAAATCAGCCCTCTTTGGTTTCAATCTAAATCCCATCTACTGAAATATGTATTATAGCCTGATGTATATGGTTGTACTGTACATTTCAATGAACCAACATCTGAACAGCTGGGCCGTTTTATACCCTAAAGCATATTATACCCTTTAAAATATCTACTGACATCTTAAATAGGAAACTAGTGCCCTTACACTGCAAGTTTTAGCTCGGATGATTTGCGTTTAAAGGAATTAGTAGGAAAAAATGTAAAATTAATTTATATTGAAATTTGATTACAGTCTTTCTTACGTTGGCAAGTCTGAACACAGTTTGTGAGAAACGTAGTGGAAGAGACACATGGGACAGTACAATCTGAAAGGTTTTAGACCAAAATCTCAATTTTATCTTTATTTGCTGTCTAGAATGAGCCTCTGATACTGACATCAAACCGAAACTGGCAACAAATAAACAGCCTTGGGCGATGGATTAAATTAAAGTAGGGTTGTCAATATATTCAATAATTTAATGTCAGTATATTTTAAATGTTCGGTTCAGCAAATTGATTTAGATGAGACTGTACTGAGGATAATTGTCTTTCTAAGGGTGTTTTCATTGATTTACAAAAATATGATGTTTCAAACATGATGAGCTGCAGTGCTAATTAAAGTAAAGCCTCCCAAAGAAAGCAAATGATTTTAATTTAGGTAAACATCTGTGACTAGTAGATAAATTAATAAATTATACCAAATGATAAATATTAAAACATATTTAATACATCTGACATGTCAGCTTTTTTCTTTCTTGTGATTCCTGAAATTCTGTATTTTGTACTTTTTTTCATGCAGGTCACCAAATGTTGACAAGTTTGGAGTTGGTAAGATTTTTTTTAATGTTTTTTAAACATATCTTTTGGCTGCATTTATTTGATTGAAAATACAGTAAAAATTCTTGAAAATTTAAGAGTAATATTGTATAATCTATAATATTTCATAAGTCTGTTTGACTGCAGACTTTAAGCATACTTTAATATGTCCTTCATGAATTAAGGAATTAATTAACCCCAATCTTTTGCACCCTCTTGTAGTGAATTTTTCAACATTTTATTGTATCGCTGCACATTTTAGTATCAGTACACCATGCAAACAGTTTTTGATGCCTGATATTTCCACACAACCCGCATCGTGTGCGGTCACGTCTGCTAGCTTACATAGTCGGGGTGAAAAAATGACAGCTTGAAGTATGCTGAATCGGATTTGTTTGAATCCTCCTTGGTCCTCGGCTGCTGATTTTGTTTCCTTTTATGGGCGGAGAACGTTGGAGGCCTCGGCATGTCGGGGAATGAGAGAAGGGCATGGTTTGTTTGGACTACAAGAGAGGATGAAAGGCTTCGGAGGTCAAGTGGTGTGTTCACACCAGAACTCCAGTGCAGCGACTTATGATAATCTGCAGAGCGTGAAAAAAGGAGCAAGAGAGTGAGGAATAGGGGTGCTGGGGTAGAATACATGGGGAGAAAAACATAGGGAGAGAGAGAGAGATCCCTGGCAGGGTTCATTTTGTGGGGGCTGCTGTTGCGAGCTCACTTCTGCTGATGTGCTTTGCCTTTTAATGTGGCTGTCTTGAAAGAAGACAAACTCCCTGTTTGCTACCCTGCTTTGTAGGGAGGTAATTATTTTTGTATGCACAAAGGAAACGCTATAATGCTAAAATACACCATACCCATTCAAAAGCGCCAATTTATCCCTTATGCACCAACACACATTCGCAAACACTCTCACATGCCGTCTTTCATTCTCTTCATAACTCTGACGTGCCAACAGTCTGCCATGCTGCTCGCCACCGAATAATTTGGCCACTTTGTGCCCACTTAAGGTTTTTCTCTTTTTCACCGTTCCCTCATTTTTCTCCTTTGATGAAACACGACGAGTATTTTCCGGTCATTCCAACCAGCCGGTTAATTACAATGAATTAAGCACTCTGATTTAATTAACCTTTTTAGAATTGGTTTGCTGGCATTGCAGTGGGTGGGTTCTTACATCCTGTTGACATTGTACGCAACAGCGAAGGACATCATTCAGTTTTGCATGAGGGCGACTACTGGGCCACATGATAATAGCCTAGCTGTGAGGACAGGAGGAGATATTCCTGGCCAGTTCTGTGAAGTAAAAAAAATTAAAATTAAACGTCTTGCACCAATGAACCACACTCAAGTTGTTTTGAAAAGAGGGGTCTGGGGTTCTCTTTGTGCAGTATGGTATGCTGTTGATATGAACGCAATGCAGCAGTGAGCTGCTATTGATTATATATAATGTATTTTACAGCAATAAGCGGCTTCCAGTGATGTGAAAATACTGTAGCTTTTTGAAAATGTACCATGGTTTAGAGCAACATATCACAGTGTTAAGCATTATAAGAGTTTGTATCCACTGAGTAGATTCCATTTATAAAAGCACATCACACATTTACAAGGCCTTGTGGGATTAGTTTAATGTTATTTTAATAATATGTTTACATAATAACAGCATATAAAGGGATGCTCTATCCAAAAACAGCAGTGCTGTAAGGGGCATGCTTTTGTCTCAATGCATAAATGTACCTTAGTGCACTTTTTAGCAATACATACCTATCAACGTAATAAAAATCTGCTTATTGAACCTGTGTTTTCGAGCCACTCAGTGGACATTTCTCTTTTAACTGTGGCAAAACGTGCAGTAAGGTACATAAAAACAAAAAAAGTGCACAGAGGTACATATTTTTATGATACCAATTTGGCTTTGTCCTTTTTTATTATTTTTGTATATAGTTTTAGTAATTATAGTATTTAGAGTTATTTGTTTCAGGTCTAATATTTTATTTTCACTTTTTTTCAATGACAAAAACGAACAGATTTAGGCTATATCCACACAAAACCAGAGCTTTCCCTATCCAATCTTTTTTCCCCTTGTCTCAAGAAATATCTCTGTCCACATGAAACCACAAAACCAACACAAAACAATGTAGTATACATGCCAGAACAGCATGTAGCGTTGTAGTTCTGCCATAGAGATGGAGAAGTCTTGGACTATGCGCATAAACCTTGGGCGCGGTATACAAAGCAAGCATGAAATGTATTAATTTATTAACATTTATTAATATGTGTTAATAGGTACTAAAAAGACAATCATTTAGTGTTTGTTGTTGTTGCTGTTACATGACATAGCGATGTCTATAGGGCCAAGACCTGAAAAATTTATCTTGGGACTCGGTTTCAAAAAATTTCATTTTATCCTCCCAAAACACCAGATCCATCTGGACAAAATGCCTATAATAATATACACAGTATATTTTAATTAATTTTGAGTGCAGTGTCCCTTTAAGATATTCAGCCTGTGCTGTGTTGTCTAGATTTTGGTCATTAAGCCTGTGCATAATTTTCTATTCACCGACATTCAGCCACTTGTAATTTTCTAACAGGACATAAATGATGAGGTATGTCTCTGTGGCTTTCACGTGCACATGGACCGTATATTAAATTACTGATGTGAACCTGTCTGCTCCAGTTACACAAACATACCATTTTGCTACTTGACTGTGACACAATTTGCATCAACTGCCACACTAAACAGATGAAGTCTGTTGTGAGAGCTTAATGAATAAGGCTGTTCTGTCTCATCTCTGCCTCCCCCTCTGATATCAATCTACAGCAATAATATCTTCTCATTTACCGAGAAGGATGGCTGCGGGACCCCTCATCTGTCGGACGGTGGGGGCTGTGCGTCTTCCTCCCCCCACGTGCCAGCGCGTGGATGATCTATTCTAATCGCATCAATTGCACATTACTTCACATCCCATGATGCATCACTCCTCTTTAGCCAATCTATTATATATTTATCATGTGGATGCTTTGTTGAAACCACCTCCGTACCAGCCCCACGCTCTCAAACCCAACCATAGGAAGGCTGACATGTGACATTGCCCCACTTGGGGTTCGGTTTGGGATTCAAAACCCAAAAAGCACAACCTATGAGCGGAGAGGTCTAAAGAGGGCTATTGATCGGTGGCCGAGTGACGGATGGGAAAATAAAAGCTTGACAACCTCAACCCAACACCCCCCAGCGCCACCTGATCTTCAATCAGCCGAACCGCGCACCACAGGACGCCACCAGCTACAGGCGCACAAGCTGCAGGTTTTATTACCCCCCTAAGAACAGTCGCAGGTCTAATTGGCAAACTGCGTTCCAATATGCATATATCACGGCAATGAATACTTAAGCAGGGTTGTATTTAAGAGACGCCATGCGCCCAGAGCTCCCCTTTCTGAGTCGAGACATCAGCATTGCAGATTTATGCCAGGCCACTGTGAGGGAAAACATAAACACACGAGGCATTTGATGAAATTTGTCCATTAATGTGGCTCAGCGAGGGGGTTGGGGGCCCCTGAGGTTCATCATCAGAAAGCATCTACAGTGATCTCCTGGCTGCTTGTTGTAGCCGTGGAGTGTGTGTTGGCATGGAGACAGCAGCGTGGTACATGCGCCCCTCCTGCGGCTAACAATAGCCTCGCCACAGTCTAATCATGACTCAGCCGCTAGGCACGAAATTAAAGAAAAAAACACAAATTAGGTACATGAGAAAGAGCAAAAGAAGGGGAAGGGGCCGATCGCATGTAATTCAGACGATGGCGAGAATAACAACACGCAGAAAGCCATTATGTTTGTTATTGTTGATTCAGGCTGCGTGTTATCAGATGGGGGAACAGTGCCAATTATAAATGCTTCTGTGTAGTCTCTCCATATCTCTCGCTTGACCACTCTCTCTATCTGCCCTTTCTCGATGCAGATGCTTTTCTTTGGCCAAATCAAATTACAGAGAGGGTTAGTTATTTGATAAACGCATAAAAACAAGGAAGCACACTCATGCTTTCTCTCCCACATGCACTTCCTCACTTTATTTTAGTGGGCATTTTCACGTCGCCTTGCCTATTCAGTCTTGTTTATTTTAACTCATATGTGCTGTTGTGATTGACTTGACCTAACACTTTTCAGCAGTGCTGTGCAGTGTGTGGCAATAATAATGACATTTTCACATGTATTTATTTTTAAATAGTGTATTATACGATATATATATATATATATATATATATATAACCGTAATAATGATATAATAAAATATAATAGAAAATTTGTATCAGTGGTTTTAAACTCATAAGGCACACCCTTGTGAGAGACCCACTTCTAAAATATAAATGCAATTATATGATTTAATGAATCAAAACATTTGTGTAAAACATTATTTTTGACAAAAATATGTACTAACTATTTTTTCACTGACATTATGAAGCTAATTGCTGAAGTATTTACTAAAATAAATGTTTTATTAGGCTAAATTATAAGTGTATCCGAGATGTTTCCATTAAATTAAACTAAACGAAACCATATTTAATGAACTTAAATTAACTTTAACTTAAATTAAATTAACAGAATTAATCTCACGTAATATAACAAAAAGTTATGTAAAATTTCGTTAATATACACATTAACTGAACTGTAAAAACTGGTTAGAAACCTCAGTGTTCAAAACATAGACTTCTCAGAAATGTTATCTACTACAGTATATTGATGTTTCTGTTTCTGTTGATCAGTTTTCCATTGAGGATGTGCAATGAATATTAAAGGGATAGTTCACCCAGACATTAAAATTCTGTCATCATTTATTTATTCTCATGTCATTCCAAACCTGTACTTTCTTCTGTGGACAGTGGAACAATGGAAGTCAATGGTAACCAAAACAAGTTACCAGCCATTTTCAAAATATCTTCTGTTGTTATGCAGAAGAAAAGTAGGGATAACGGTTTGGGACAACATGATGGAGTGAACTATCCCTGTAAGTTAAAATTCTGTCTAATAATTTCTCATACGATTAGGAAAAGCCATACAGTCAATCTGATACTTATAGGTGCTAAGTATGTGTTTTTAAATGTTAAAATGCTGTGTGCTCTCTCAGACCCCACGGACCATGAGGGTTAACAGCACAGAAGATACATTCTTACGTAAAAGCTTCTCGTTCAGACACAAACCGCTCAACACAAGCAGACGTACTAAACTCACTCTCAGCGCCACAAACATAATATTCTGCAATCACACCAAGCTGAGCAACTCGCCTTTGCCTGCTCGTGCAGAGTTCGCTCCACATTAACTTCCTCAGGTTTCATGTTAATGAGGGATCCTGTTCCCGTTTAATAGCTGGCTGTGCTCAAGCCTGCACTGAAAATCAATTTCCAGTCATTTCCACAGAGCATGTCTTCTGCAGTCTCTTCAGGAGTAACAGAGGCCCTACCGACAGAGAAAAATCCATTAGAAAGAGAGAGAGAGAGAGAGAGAGAGGGAGAGGAGGAGATACTGTACATCCAGACAGAGAAAACAAGGCAAAAAGAAATCATCGATGAGAGAGAAGAAACTAAGGATGAGAGGATAGATAAAGGGAGAGAAAGAAGGTAGAGAAAGAAGCAGCGAAATGTTGAACATTTATCAACAAGCAAGCGTAAGGAAGAAGATGGTGTGCGGAGAAGGAAGGAACAGAAAAAAGAACAATCAATTGCAGATCTGCCAGACGAATGGGACATTCAGAGATGTTGAAGGCACATATAGGATGCTCAGATTGATGGGAGGAGGAAAAGAATGAAATTCTCTGGGGAGACGAGAACACAATGAGGAGAGAGTCCTGCACCTAATGACACATAATAGGCCCGTAACACTTAACAGCAAACAGTTCCATTCCACAATGCGGCCACATAGCAGAGGGCATTAAATATTCATTTCCACCTCTTGAGATGCCGGTAAGCTGCGTCATCAGTTTGACAGTCGATCATTATAACAGCCTCAGCGGCAGGACACTGGAGAGACAGCAGCCATGAGGGGCACACTTTCGCTTTTTAATCTGAACACCGGTCTTTGCTTAACTACAGCTGTGTCCAGCAGGCAAATATTTTGCAGTCACTGAACCATAAAACAACCCTAAACAGAGTAAAGCTAGTAGCTGTGAAAAATGGGCATTACCTTCTAGGTCGCCGTGATTTTGCCAAGTAAGACATGATCCTGGATCAACATCTTTTGTTGACCCTGGATCAACGTTACTGTCCAGAAATATAGACTTATCCCAATCCCTACCCCTAAACCTACCCCTACCCAATTTATGCTTAAAATCAGTGAGAAATGATAGCTGATTAACAAGAGTGTAGAAGCACCTAACCCTGATCATAACCCTAAAACAGATATTTCCAGAAAAATTATTCCTCAATTCTGATTGGTTGATTGGAATGTTGTCAGATTTGTATTTCATGCAACATGTATGCAACCTCACCCTCAAAGATGGAAACCAAGGCACATTTGAAATAACTGATGACCATATGCAAATATTTTTCATAAAGCCTGGATACGGAGACAAGTGAACTCATTAAATTAAAATTAAAGTGCAAATGTGGAAGTGACTCTAAAATTAGCACAGGATTTTCTGTCCGGTGCTTTATCTGTGCAGTCAATGAACCTTTGTAGCTGCGAGAGAGCTCGTAATAGAGCAAACTGGAATTGAAGAAAGCAATATTAACAGTAGACTAGGTTATGCTCATCATAATCATGGTCTCACACGCCTCTCATTTTGGCTGTAATTAGTTAAAATGGCTCTATTATGGTTTATCAGATATCCATTTTAACATCCAGTGTCAATAGCGTAACACTGGCTTACAAGGTATTATCCAGTGTAGTTAAAAATACATTTTTATTATTTAATAGTATACATTGATAACGTTACTTTGAATAAGGCTATGAAAATTAACATAGTACAGAATAATAGTAATAATATGATCACATTTTTAATAATACCAATAAAATGCAGCACAGCATGCATTCCTATTTCCAAAAAAACAAACAAAAAAAAAAACAGTTAATTTTTAATTTAGTGAGTGGAGTGGCATTAATTTATCCCATTTTGATTCTGTTAAAATTATAACATCTAAGATGTTAAAATTTGTGTCTGGTTTCATTTGTCAGTCCTGAAATGAAAAGTGAAGTTGAAAGCATTTCATTGTGGGATATAGTATTCTGTGCATACTTTGTTGTATACTGCAGATTTTCACAGCAAATTTGTGTATTCCATGAATGAAGACATAATACTGCAAAATAAATAAAAAGCACAAAAAGTCTAGTGCGGTATATTCCGAGCAAACCCTAAGTAATTAGCATATACAGTAAGAGTACTTCAGCTGCTTCCTCTGTAATGAACTCAAAGTGAGTGTGCCGATGCACTTCCTGGCTCACAGCAGGAATTGGAGTAGCAGGGGTAATGCATGTGTGTGTGGACGTCCTGCCGTGTTTGAGACTGCAGTTCAGAGCCCCCGTTACACAACAGGCTCACTAGGCTATTCACACTTGTGTTGCAGTGCTGGAGTCTGCACGCCATCGACCCCGCTGTGTCCTAGCTTAACCGCTACTCAGGGAGAGCTAGTCTGTCTGCGTCTCACTAACACTGCTGCTATTGAATCTGTTGGATATCAGGCATTAGTCTCTAAATATGGCCATGATGATATCTGAATCTTTAAAATATGTGCTCACATTTTCAGTGACCTTGCATACCTCAAGTCGCTGCGTGATTCTCATTATCTCACAGTGATGTTTGGCTCAAAGTGAAGTCTTGAAGGGGTCATATGATGTTATTTCAAGTTTTCCTTTCTCTTTGGAGTGTTACAAGCTGTTAATGCATAGATAAGATCCCTGAAATTACAAAGACTAAAGTCTCATAACCAAAGAGATATTCTTTATAAAAGTTATGGCTTCTCCACACCCCCTAAAACGGCTTGTTTAAACACACCCCCACTTCTCTACATCACGGTGTGGGTTTTTTTCATAACACTGTCTAAATGTTTACGCAAAGAAAGAAGGCGGAACTATTGTCACTGTAGTGTTGCTGCAGCTCCATGTTCTGAAAATGCTGTTTCATTGTGAAAGTAAAACTACTTTCTTTGTGTTTCCAAAAGAGGACACAACTAGAAATCAGTGGTTAAGTTGTCTCTACAACACTGTTCCAGAACAGTTCAACCCAGATATTAGAGTTTGTTCAGTGCATTTACGGGGGACAGACTCCTGAACCTGGAGAGTAGTCTATGCTGGCTGTGCACAGAGACTATAAAGTGAGGCAATTCTACCTCTGCAAGAACAGTCTGGTGCTTCTGACTCCTGTAAGTACTTGTGTTTTCATACTTGTTGTTTGTCATTTCTCCGATCACAGATGCAGACATGGTAATGTTTACAAGGCGCAATGCAACGTGATGGTAAAAAGACAGTACTAAGTCATTATAATCAGTAATTATATCCCCACGGGATGCAACAAATGCCTTGTTTATTGAGGGGTTTTATTGTTTTTGTTTCATCACATTATGGTAAGGGGCGTAACAATTTTGTTACATGCTTGTGGTATTCTGCCAATCACAACGCACTGGATAGCTGGCCAATCAGAGCTCACCTCGCTTCTCAGGACGATGAGCCTTGTAACAATCTATGCGTTTCAGGAAGCCGAGCATAGTGGAGTAACAATAATGTACAGTATGTGGAAAATAATGTGTTTTTTGAAACCCCATAAACACATTTCATTACACCGAATACACAAAATATATTTTTAGCAACATCATATGACCCCTTTAAGAATGTCAAATGGAAACAGGTTATTCAATAAGAAACATCGGGTGTACATGTATAGCATAATTCAACATTTTCCTCCTATGAAACACTAGGATCCACCTTAGTTCCTAAAAACCTGAATTCTAATAAAAGAACTGCTAATGAAATGTCACAATAGCCTCTTTGACCTTTCCATGTTCAGTAACACTAGACATTAGAGCAAACATGCCCTTTAGTGGTGCTGTGAAACTACCATTCCTTGTTTAACATTAAGATTTAGATGGACAAATCCCAGAAATTATTTCACTAGGGCTGCATTCAAAATTACACATTCTTTGAGTAGGTACTGTTTTTGAATACGTAATTATTTCACGACCGATTAAAAAAGTGTGTTCTATGTAATATACATGTGTGTGGTATGAATTTAATCTGGATGCATGAAACTGCCAGGTTGTTGTTGTCATGTGACCCACAGTTGTGTCACTTCTCTGCTATCTTTTCCCAAGGCCTCATAAGTGTCCATTAGATGCCTACTTTTTCGCCTACAGTTTTAATTCAGACACACTATACACTTTTCACATACTGTTTTTCCTTCCATATAGTAAGGAAGTATGTGATTTCGGATGCAGCCCACCTTTCCATCTTACAGGAATAGGAAGTGAAGCTGAATGTACAATCAGGAGCATCGCTCTTTCTTTTCCAAAGGGACTGTGCTGTTCCTGGAAGCCCCCTTTCATTGGGGGCAGACAGAGTCAGCGACATGTCCATCATAACGCATCAGCCTCGAGTCCCGGTATCCCAGCATCCCCTGTGCTCTCATTCACTCTCTCACTGTCTGCCAGTAAGCTACACTTCACTGCGTGCTGAAACACTGCTTGTGTTTTTTCCCCCTGAAACTCACCATTTTATATGTGTACTTATATAGCCGGCGTGTGAATATTATGTGGCAGTAAAAAGCAGCTGAAATGCAGCATGACATTATTTACACTAATAAAATGCTGCAACGTGTCTGATTAAACTCGTAGATCAGGTTCGGTTCTCTCTATTCATACTGGTTTTCCACTCTCTTTGCACTCGTTAATTAGCATATTAGCGAAGCTTAAACAATAAAGGCTCGTTCTCCGCAACAACAGCCGTTTAGCGACAGGGCTCTTGTTCCATTACAAAAGAATAATAGATTCACAAGGACACATTTCCTCCAACATACTCAAGATTCATGCCCCAGGAATGTATCTGCACGTGAGAATCCCAGACAACAGACATCTGGTGCCATAGACATCCAAAGGCGTACCTTATCAGCCGTATGCAAACGGTAAAGCACTGCTAAATCCCTCTTCGGGACATTAAAATCTAGTTTTGAATTTCTGAATATCGCTTTTTTTATATTCTGTCATTAAATTCTTGACAAATACACATTGTTATGCAAAACATAGGTTATATATTTTGTTTTTTGAAAAGCCTACTGGTATGTTGGTGTCCCTTTTTAACTAGCTTCAACAGTTAGTCTCCCAGTATGTGAAAACCAGCATTGTTGGTGGTAAACAGCATGGCTATACTGGTCCACAAGTTACACCAGCATCAAAGCTTATCTGGCTTCTAAGTTGATGAATTCAGCAGGGTTGGCGATAAAGAATACTATTTTTAATAGATTTAATAATTCCCATTGAGATATAGATATATACAGTATGATTTGCTTATTTAAGAAATTTCTGCTCAAATCACCATGAATATTGTAGAATTTTGCCAGCTCTGACATTATTATAGTGATATATATTGTACATTTGTATATCCATTGCTTTATATTAAGTTGTACACAATATATATCTCAAACTTAAGTGTATTGAGTGTCAAATTATGGATATTGTTTGTGCTTTCATTCTCACAATCTACATTCTGACATTTGCATGTTCCCCTTCATCCATTACCATATTTATCAGTTGTGAACGGAAATGTGAGCTTGCATAAAAATTAAGACTACTAAAATATTTGTCTGAACTAGTTATGTTTTGTATGTTGATCTAGTCCTACTCCTGCATCAAGAATTTAACATTTTGTGGGTCTGACATACAAGTTATGTAATTCTAGGGCATGTGCAGATGGGTTGGACCACAGAGAAAGACGCTCAATTTGTGTTCTTTGTGGTTGTTGCTCAGCATTATGAAAACGGTATGTTTATGCTAGGATAGGTGATTGTGTGTACTTTACCATGGCTTAAAATAGTGGATGCAGAATCACCAAAGCATATCTTACTTGCATGTTTGCATTAGGTATTATTTCACACACACATTTTCTGTGTGTGGTGGCAGAAACAGCTAAAGTGATAGACAGAGTTAAGCAATTTTATGAAATTGAACATATTAATTCAAAGTCAAGGAGATTAAGCTGAGCAGAAAAGCTTTGCTTAACTAGAAAAGGTGCTGTGATTGTCAGTAGTAGAAAGTAAGACTTTGGATAAGAGTCTACCCATCTTGACCATACTCGTGGTGCTCGTCGTAATGAGTCTTTACTGCATGATGTGGTCAGGACCTTAATAGAAAAGGATTATCCAAAGCCTACATTTTGGAGACAAAGATGCGATTGAAAGCATGTGTTAACCTTGGTTATTTTTTCCCCTAAACGCAGCCCATTCTGTCAACATCTGCCTTTCCCCTCCCCACAGAACATCATTTATGTGCGTTTGGATTCTGTCATACTCTAATTCATCACTCAATGGTTCTACTTAGCAGACCTTGACAAGCGTTTTAAAATCCCCCCACGTTTAAATAAAGACACGCGTTTATACAAAGCAGAGCAACCTTGAGTTAGTGAGGAGCATTATCCCTTGTCCATAAAGACATCCTATTCAAACTACTTTTTTTCCACACTTTTGTGTTTTAGATTGAAGTACATTGAAGCTGCATGTTCTGGGTGGATTCCAGGAGGATGAAAGTGACAGACAGAGAGAGCGAAAGAGAAGAGGATGTGTAACTGCATTACCCTTTTTTGTACTTACACTTTTTTATTATTATTATATTTCAAGTATGTTTTCAAACAGTGCCATCAAATGGCCATTTCACCAGCATACTTGCACTTACGTGAAAGCAGCTAAAATATCAAATGTTAAATCCTTATAATGTTCATTTTGTACAAGTCACTAAAACAACATTACTTGAGGGATGCAATTATCCACTTTCAGTCAGTTTAATATTCATGGTAGTTTACTGAAGACAGTATTTGATCACACAAACGCCCCTTAACCTGGTAGTTTATGTAATCAGACAGCGCCATCTGCTGTTCAATAAAGAAAATGTTATATTTTCTACATGAGATAATAGTTTGAGATTCACAAAGCTTAAATAAAACATTACATATAAAACAATTACAAAACTCTCTCTTCCTTGGGTTTTCACAGTAATGTTAGGGATTTATGTCTAAATCTGGAACCTGGATTTGTTGAAATGAATGGTTGCGTAGGTTATATTGTCTGATGTAGCTGTTGTCTGTGGAAACACAAGACAATATATCAGCTATAAATAAACTTTTTGGGGGTAAAATGAAAATCACATTTGGCAGTACAATAAATTTACACAATTATTTAAATGAAATAAAAAAATTTAAATATATATATTTAAATATATCTCTTTGCACTCACCTCATCTTTTTTGTTTATGTTTGTTTTTCCTGCAGAATAAAAAAGTTTTTTTAACAGAGGATGTTCATATGAGATGATGTTTCATAATTTCTTGATGAAAAAGGTCTTACCATATCTGTTTCGTCTTATATTACGGTATATTTCAGGACTGTTTTCTCTGTATTCCAGTGTGGTGCTGTGCTCTACTGGAAAAAGAAGCATAAAATTCACCTTTATGATTCTAGGGTCTTGTGGAGGGTTGCCTGCGATCAGCTCTTTTTGTGTATATTTCTGCATATGATATATTTGCTAATATTTGTATGCAGAGTCATTTCAATAAATAAAAATAGCTTGAAACTAAATATATTTAGCTGATTTGAATACCTCTGTCATTTCTCATTTCGCTGATATTGATGTAGACTGGTTCAGACTCCTGAGGGTCAGCGTGCACTGAAATGGTTGCAAATATAGCAAGAATAAGACAGAAAGAAAGAATGAAATCATTCACTGTGGACAGATTAATAAAAGAAAAAAGAGACAAAAGGTTTTGAAACGACGAAGATGAAGTATTTTTTTTACTTGACTTTCTTTTCTTGTAACAGTAACACAAGAGAGCTCCAAGCAGAATCCCAGTAAACAGAGCCAAAATACAGGATGCTGTAGCCTTTGCATGTTTGATGATTGCTGAAAGAAAATAGAAACTTTATTAGTAGTTCAAAGTGTTAACTTAATCTCTTGATTTCTGTACCTGGAACATACTGTCTGAATATAAGTATTTTCATGTACATTGTGAGCCTATAATTTGTATTAAGGTTAAATGTACTGTATATTAATGGTTTAATGATACTGCCTTGTTTTGTTACAGTTGAGAGTTCTGTACTTGGAGCATGTGTAGTTGATGAGGTAAGACTGTCTGTTACGATGGCCAGAGCTTTGAGTGTATTCTCAG
>JAUCMR010000169.1:7963235-7974733 GCA_032357425.1 Enteromius argenteus | reverse complement strand
TCGGGCCACTCTGCCATAAAGCCCCGACTGGTGGAGGGCTGCAGTGATGGTTGACTTTCTACAACTTTCTCCCATCTACCGACTGCATCTCTGGAGCTCAGCCACAGTGATCTTTGGGTTCTTCTTTACCTCTCTCACTAAGGCTCTTCTTCCCCGATAGCTCAGTTTGGCCGGACGGCCAGCTCTAGGAAGGGTTCTGGTCATCCCAAACTGGTCATCAGGAACTCCAGTGCAGTAAGCGTCGGTCTAACTGCAGCTTCGATTCAGCAGTTCACAGCGTGCACTCACTTGGACAGCAATGATATTGATTCATGAAAAAGAAAGGAGAACAACCCAAAAAAAACCTGACCAAAACTAGATGAACTTGAACAATTTTTATCCCCTATTGGTCTGAATACTCAGTTTCAACTTAATCTTTTGCTTATCCGTCTCGTAGAAATCAAATATAATCATATGCCTTTTTTTCTCTTGCGAAATATCCTTTGTTAACGTGCTTTACATTAACGAGGCCTAATTTCAACTGCGTCACAAGTTAGATTGTCACTGTCTCACATCAAAATAGACTTCTTTTTCTTGCTAAATCGTCTGTAGACACTTATAACTTTGATTCATTAAATTCTCAAATATCTCCAGAGAGACCTAAATTGCGTGTGCTCTCTTCAGCTCCGTGAAAAAAAAAAAAAAAAAAACCCGTTCTAGATCCGGAAACTAGAAGGAGAAAAAAAAATATATGCGCATGCAACATCCTAAATCCTCATTGGTCGATTTTCCCCCAAACATAAAATATATGTATATAAAAAAGAAAATAACATACTTCATATTTATTTAATTTGATCATCTTTAAACACTACTGGTAACCTGGGTTACACAGGTGTGTGGCTTTCCTAATCAAGTTCAATCAGTATAATCAAACACAACTGGACTCAAATGAAGGACGAATGAAATGGACAGCACCTGAGTTAAATATATGAGTGTCACATCAAAGGGTCTGAATACTTAGGACTGTGATATTTCAGTTTTTCTTTTTAATAAATCTGCAAAAATGTCAACAATTCTGTGCTTTTCTGTCAATATGCTGTGTGAACATTAATGAGGAAAAAAAATTAACTTTAATAATTTTATTAGCAAATGGCTGCAATATAACAGAGTGAAAAATTTAAGGGGTCTGAAAACTTTCCGTACCCACTGTATATCAGTTAGGTTATTTTCAGATTTTTCTATATAAATATTTACATTTACAATATTTAAACATGGGAAAAAGCATTCATATATATTTATTAGTTTGACTTTAAAGAAAGCAGAACATAATCAATGAGTGATAAATTCAAACTTAAGACACAATACATTGTTACTGTAGCAGGCGTGCTCAGTGTTGCTAGTTTTAATTAGCATAATTAGTTATTTTTATTTATTTTTTTATTCACTCTTTACTTAATCTTAATGCATTTTTCATTGTAACCACAAAAACAATTTCATATTAGGCAAGAGATTGTCTACTTAAAACAATGAAGCATGGTTTACCAGATAAAGATTAATGCATAAGGCTAAACTAAACAAGTTGCGGTCTGAAAACAGAAGTTGTCCTAAAGTTCATAAGAACCACAAATGGACCACAACAATCTGACACATTTTAAACAAGCAAAAGCAGGTTGTTGTCTACTTGGGTACATTTTGAGTAGGTTAGGTCAAGCCGTAAATGGATTGTCTACAATTATTGTGGCTCTAATTGGCATTTGAATGGCTTTCATTTGTAGCACTAATTGTTTGGCTATGGAGCCCTTTTTAAATTAGTTGTAGTTATTTTTTGATAAAAGGAAACCTAATGACTAGTAGCAGAGGAGACAGAATGTCTTCTGTAAGATAATAGATAAGTAAAAGCCCACTGATGCAGAAACCACATCATTGTGTGCTAGTCACAAGCCCGTCCTCCAACACTTAAGCTTTCTGCTGCTGTTTTCCATGTGAACTTTTCAACTTTATTTTTATTTTGTAAATGTGCTAGATTTTCCATTTGCTTGTGAGTTCATGAACTTTTGAATGGAGGAAAGCAGGTTCAGATATGATGCAGCTTTTGTTAAGAGTTACTCGCCTTTGTCCATTGGCCTAATTTGTGTGTCTATTAGAGTTCAGTCAGTACTGCTCATTTTGCCAGTGTTTAATAATTAGTTTGTTTAGGAATGCATGCGTTAAATTGCTTGTTAGTTCACATTAGCCTGGACTTGAACTCTTCAGACATAATTCACAATTAAAGACTCTCAAAAATAGCATTGTTCATTGTTCCTAAAAAGTTGTTGATTAGATTATATTATTATGATTTGCCTTTTATTATAGATGAGCTTTTGTTTTGACTATATTTTTTACAGACAGCCAGATGTACAAAGTGTCATAGTAATTTTCTTTTCAGTGAATGGACAGGCCAGTGTTGTCCAAACAAAATGTGACCTTTTTATGCTGTTCTATGTTTGTGTAAAATGTTTTTGAGCTGTATTTCAACTCCATGTCTGTTTTTACTGCAAAACAAGTCAATTACCTACCATGATGTAACATTCGATTGTTCAGCTTAATTAACAACATTAATATTGCTGTCTTGTTGCTAGAGTTGACATGAGATGACGAGAAAGTTTGTTCTTTCTGTGCTGAGAGAGGATTTTGGCACTATCCCGTCAACTGGAAGTGATTGATGCTTTCAGACATGAACATCCTCTAGGGACGTCAGAGGCCTCTCGCAGGTCTCTGTCAGAGACGATGTGCAAGAAGGAAACAATCTTATAGTTTCCCACTTATTTCTCCTTTTACTTACAGAAGATTTCTTGTGACAATCTTATGTTGTTTCGATAAGTTTGCCCTAGATTTTGGTTTTTAGAAATCTTTCATCTCCTGTGGCATGTACTGTGGGAACAGCTAGGTTTCCTCACTGCCGGAGTCAGCAATTTTACCATCACATGTGCAGCTTAGAGTCCTACACTTCAATAAACACCACAGCGGGAGGTAGTGCTTTAATAGTTAGAACTCACATTGCACTCTGTGCTGGGGTATCATTTTCTCCCAAAACATTCGCCTTTTTAAGGCTCTCTCGCTGAGCCTCAGGAAATTCAGAAAACTGTGCAATTTAAAACCTAAATCTTGTTTAAAGGATATAGTAAAGTTCTTTCTGGCCGACAAAGCTGGCGACTGTTGAATGGACTTGTGAATGAAGGAGAACATTTGGCTTGTTTTCAAATTCTGTTTTTTGAGGTTCTGGATGAGCTGTTGAGAGAGAACTTCAGAAAAGGGATGATGAAAAATTTATTTTGAAATAAAATGGATCGTCTTTGTAAGAGTGTCTAAAAGCGTTTTTTATTTTTTTTTAAATTGCTCAATTGTTTTATTGCTTTTGTAGTTTTGACCATCAATCTGAGCGAATCCTCATTTAGCTTTGCTGTAAAAGTACACAATTTTTATTCAATGTTATAGTGTCATTATCATGTTCTTCTTTTTGGTAATTTCCTGGTTTTCAATATTTTGTTCAAAGTAAAGCATAAAATAAATGACATGCTGCTGGCTGTGTTTCTCATCACATTTCCCAGATCACATCTACTGTGATCACCTCTCTCTTGACACATTGTCGGCTAGCTCAGCTTCCAGACAGCTCAGAACTATGACTCAAAGACTTTATTCTTTGGACCCCTTTGTCAGCATGTTTTTATTACCTTGCTTTTTTTAGATGTCCACCTCTTTGTTTCATGTGCTCCTTTTTTCTTTGTACGTTCATATTTGCATACTGAGGTTCTTTTTTATTTTTTTTCTCTGTTCAAGTTTCTTGGCTGCTGTTCAAATACAGTCCTGATGTAAGTGTTTCTGATTAAAATTAAATCTAATAATTCTACCTTCAATGGGTGTTCTTTATATTTGCAGAAAATAATTAATGGTCCTTTTCAATATAGTTCTTCTACATTGTTTTTCAAACCTACAGCAATGTAAATATTAGATTTATTTTTCTGTAATTTAAAGCAGCATAATAATCGGTCGTATTATTTCCACAAAACTTAGGGTCCTGATTCACATTGACTCAGCTGTACAAATCTTTCCACTTATTTGAGGAATGGTTAAGAGAAAACTTGTGAACTGAACATTTAGCCTGCAGCCTAGCTTGGAGATTTTCAGAGAATTGAATTTGATGCTTTGAGTCTTTGGTGCTTTTTTCTCCCTTCATATTTCCTAGAAAATGTTTTGTATGTATGTTAGAGGGTAACTTTGTGTAAGAGCGTGCTCTGAGCACATCATGTTTTTTTTGATGAATATTGAACCAAACATTAGAAGGCTCACCTCCACAGTTCAGACACATAACCTCTGCTCAGGGGGCCGGATTGGGATAACAGGGTCTGCGATTATCTCAGCTGGAAAAGTCTCCAGAGCACAGACAACACCACTAACTCCCACAGGGGTCCTTGCAGTGCCAGGTTCTACACCATTATTTATGCTGAGATTGTTTAAAGCGCAAATACAAGCATTCAAATGGCGAACCTGCTGACTGAGGGATGTGTCTGGTCACCTGTGTGTAGTTCCACAAAGTGTGCATGTTTCATTCAGGGCTTGTGTGCTTCAGTGAGCTGCCAAATTTGTTCAGTGTTTGCATGTTAATGTTGCCTTGAGTTTTGGACTTACTAAATAATGCATTTCTGTATTCCTATGTGCTCTTAAATAAAACATGAGAGATCTTTGTATAAGCATTTTTTTTCTCTTTTTTTTTGGGGGGGGGGGGGTGTTGGTGTTACACATTATTGTGAACTTTGACATGAAAACTTGCATTTAAATGTGAAACATATATAGGTATTATGGTAAAAGACAATGTTGAAGAGGAATTAGGGACAGAGTTTCCCTATAAATTAATCAAAAAATCTCAAAAATGTATTCATCATATATTGTAGATTTTTTATTGCTGTGGCTGAAAAGTAAATAATTGAGTATATCCTAAAATGTTACAAAAGTTTTCCAAAAACACCCCTCAGTCCAGACAAAACCACACAACCCTGCTCTCCTCATTTGCTTTTCATTACCCTCATAGGAGTACTGGTGAACTTGTAGTAGTCACTAGGCCGGTCAAATTTGGGTACTAGATCTGAATGTTGCACAGTTGGACAATGATTAATAAACTGCATAATTCATAAGTGTTCATCATTCATCTGGAAGTCTGCACTGGGTGTTTACAGAACCTCTTCAGACCTTTGTTGCTATACTGTAATCCTGTTGAATGCACTGAGAGATCCACAAGTCTTTTTGTAATTCCTCCAGCTCTGCCTTTTGTTATTTTGCAGAGGTTGCAGAATCATAGGCCAGCCTCACTTTAATGCAGATTCTCACAGTATAAACAGCATGTTGTGGATGCAGGAGAATAAATCATGCTTCACACCTGATTAATTACTGTTTAGCCCATGTATAAAATGAACTTTTCTATCTGAAGGTATTAAGGTGGATAGATTATGTGATTGTGTGTGGAGTTTTTGTTTTACAATGTCTGATGTTAAAGTCTTATAATCTGTAGCATAGAGTTTATGGAATATATTATACATGAATGTTTACTCATTTAATGAATAATGAATGCAGTTTGCCATGCAGTCAGGCTTTAAAATGCATTTTTTTTATATACAAACAACCGTCATATACACATACATATTCATTTACAAACCGGCGTGAGTCATATATGAATCATTCGAGCTGATCACTCACAATGGAAACCATTTGGAGATATTTCAAGTGTTAACGAACAAGGAGAAAAAGATCCAAACGTGTACTTCGACAAAGGTTTTTAAGTTAAACATTTTGCTCATGAATGACTAAAATAAAGCTTTGAGAGTGTTGGTTTGTTTTTACTGCCATACGCGGAGAAACGATAGGAATAAAAAAAGGTTTCAATTATGACAGAAAAAGATATATTTGACAAAAAATATTTTATTTGGTGCAGAAATCTTAACATGGTGTGCATGCCATTGAAAATCTTGAAACCAGCAGTTCAGGCTTAATTCCAATCCCTGCCATCTGTCTGTCCAAGAATCTCAACTGGCCTGAAGTCTTGTAGTGTCTTGCATGTCTTGTAGGCTAGATATTCTGGAATGCTAATGATTCTGCTCATTTGGTTAGGCCTTCGCCAGACAGAGCTTTTGAAACAAGCAATAGAGTTCTTGTGATTTGGGTTTAGTAAGGGTCCTTGAGAATATATGGAGATTTCAGTTTTCTGCTTGTAATGAATTTTATCTTGAGACCTGTCTTTTTTAGAATAGCAGTAATATTGTTCATAAGTAGCCCAATTATCAAGTTTCTTTGAAAGAACACTATAGAGAAATTATTTAACTGATTGTAGCTTTGGACTTATCTTAGAGCTTTCTGTCAACACTAGGATAATTCTGTTTCTTTTTTCATGTCAGTTTACATTTATTTGTACTGTGCTAGCACTCTCTTGCAGTGCTCCTAGTGTTTGAACAGGTTAAATTATCCCTTTTATTTTCTGCATCAACATTGTCACAGTTCTTCTGCCTGTGTGACACTTCTACATTTAGTCTAAATATGATGAGAGCGCAGAGTAAGTATCCGTTTGGCACTATATTAATTTTTTTGTTTTTATACTGCTTCCTTCCAGCATCCAGAAGGTCACTTAAGACTTGAAACATTCTGTTTTTCTTATGCCGTATTCCTGTTTTTTGTAATTAGAGTGAACAAAAATCATAAAACAAAGTGCACTTTGTGTTTTCAGAAGGGGTGATTCAGCAGGAATCAAATGTCAAAGTGTTAAATACTTTCATGTCTTGCTATGCAAATAAAGTTAGCTAGCTAAATAAAGGTGATTTTGTGCTATTTAACACTTAAAGGGGTCATATGATGTTATTTTAAGTTTTCTTTTCACTTTGAAGTGTTACAAGCTGTTAGTGCATAGATACGATCCCTAAAGTTTCAAAGACTAAAGTCTGAGTTCAAAGAGATATTCTTTATAAAAGTTATGACTTGTCCACACCTCCCAAAAATGGCTCATTTAAACACGCCCCCACATCTCTTCATCACTTTGTGGGTTTATTTTCATAACACCGCCTAAATGTTTATGCAAAGAAAGAAGATGGAACTGATTCCTGAACCTGGAATGTAGCCTGTCAATGCTGGCTGAATTTTATGCAAACATATTATGTTTATGCTGCATTGCATGATGCAACGCGTAAAAAGACAGTATTAGTCATTATAATCAGTAATTATGTCTCCACTTGATGCAACAAATGCCTTGTTTGTAATTTTGTAGCTTTTGTAGCATCACACCGAGACACGGCATCATGTTATGGTAAGAGGGGTAACATTTTTGTCACATGCTTGAGGTATTCGGCCAATTACAACGCACTGGATAGCTGGCCAATCAGAGCTCATTTTGCTTCTCAGAATGATGAGCTTTGTAAAAATCCATAACATAACTTTGATTGTATTCACCTGAAAGAATAAACTCAAATATGTTTATGGGTGTTACTATTTCTTTATATTTTCCAATGCTTTGCCCCCCAGAAAATGCATGTTTGCAGAAAACGTGTTTGTTGACCTAATACCACACTCTCTCACTCTTAGTGAAGGGTCTTGTGTTTTCGTTTTTCTTTTTTTTTCTTTTTTGCTTTTATTGAAAAAGACGATATGTGCAAAGAAAATCTCTAATTGCAATAGAGAGGCGTATAGCACAAGTAAATGGGACCCTTGTTAAATGCTGAGCTTTTTATGCTGCCAACTCTGTGTGCTTTATTTTTACAGTAGAGGAAATAGGGCTAAGTATCACACCATTTAATAGCACCGCACTCTGTGACCTTTTATTTCAAAGTTTGCCCCTTCCTAAATTAGAACCTGAGACTCTCATGTCAACAGCCTCTCAGAAATCCTTAAGCTACTAGAATATGACATTGTTTCTTTGCCCCCATTTTGCTTTTGTGTTGTTGGAAAAATAGATTGAATTTTCATTTTGGTCTTGCTTAAAAGCTTAGCACAGTTTTTAGAGGAGTTATACATTCTTAAAGTCAGTTCACATCATGTGAAAGTCAGTCCTACCCCTCAGGTACAGATCATTCTTAATACTGCTCCTTCTATTTTCTTTAAAGAGCTCTTTATGCATGATTGCATTACATTTTTACATTCCACAAATGAATAATTGAGGTCCCTGCACACAGACTTATCATTATGGTTTCCCCAGAGTGGGAAGAATGTCCCACACATCTCTGAAGACCTGCCAGAACGGCTCAGTGAGATGCAGAGCTGGGATTTCATGCATTTAAATGCAGTGTATTTGGGGACTGTGACTGCAGAGCTGTCACTGCAGGCTGCTTTAGGGGAGCGTTGTCGTTTTGCCGTACTGTCAGCACTAGTAATGTGTGAGAGCCCTCCACTATAATGTAGCACCACGCATTGTTTGGTGTCAGGCGGTGTTTGCTGAGCGGCAGTAGGGCTGACACGATCCAGTGCTGGTGCAAAGCAATTATGCTGTTCTTAAGCTCGAGTGGTTTTCTCTGCCGTGTGTATTGCACTTTGAAAAGTAGCTTTGAAATCAGTGGAAGTATTTAAAAGCAATTTCAGGATTAAAGTATGTCTGTTTAAAATTTTCTGAATACAAAAAGCACAAATCAAGAGCAGTTATGATACAGGTGGAGTCAATATTAAGCCGTTGTGTGAATATGAGTATGAGTATGGGAATACTGCATATACAGTGTACTCACGTAGGGTGATATATACTATATAATATATATATATATATAGTGAATACTGGTGCTAGAGAACACGACAAGACAGAGTGGTAGGATGAACACAAACCCCGGAGGGTGGATTTATTGAACAAGTGCAGGTAAGTAAGAAATACGGTGGCGGTGATGGTGACGGTGCTCAGCGTGAGTCAAGTCCCTTTTTCTTTCCTTTCAGGTCACGGTGATGAGTGCTCGTTCACGGCGGATCGTCTGCAGAAAAGATATAGGTAAGTCACACATTCAGGCGCCGGTAATCATTGCAAAAGTGGAGGGTGCCATCTGGCTTCGGGACCAGGACAATGGGGTTGGATCACGGGCTCCGGGATGGTTCGATTACCCCCAGCTTTAGCATCTTCTGAATCTTCTCCTCGATAGCTTGGCGACGGGCCTCGGGGATTCGATAGGGCCGCTGCCGGACGACGACTCCTGGTGTGGTGATGATTTCATGTTGCAAGACATCCGTGTGGCCAGGGGTCTCTTAAAACACATCCTGGAACTGACGGACCAGGTGCCGCAGCTCCGCCTTCTGGGCGGCGGAGAGGTGGGGATCCATATCAGCAACCAACCCCTGAGGGAGGGCGAGAGCGGCCATTTGGTCCTGGTCCCCGACCCAGCGTTTTAGCAGGTTGACGTGGTAGATCTGGGTTGCATGTCTGCGTCCCAGCTGTCGGACACGATAATTCACCAGGCCTACCTGTTCCTCTACTGTGTAAGGCCACTGCCATTGCGCCAGGAACTTGTAGGCGGCATTGGGGACCAGGACCATCACCCTATCGCCAGGGTGGAACTTCGGCGGTTGGGCCGCCCGATTGTAGTGGCCTTGCTGGGCTCTTACCAAGTGCTCCCGGACTAATGGCATGACACGGTCTATTTTGTCTCTCATGTCCCGAACATGCTCAGTGACCGTTCTATGGGCTGTCAGCTGCTGTTCCCAGGTTTCTTAAGCTACGTCCAGAAGGCCCCGGGGCTGACGTCTGAACAGCAGCTCAAAGGGTGTGAAGCCGGTCGAGGCCTGGGGCACCTCTCGGATCCCGAAGAGGACGTAGGGCAAGAGCTGGTCCCAGTCTTTGCGGTCTTCGGACGCCACCCGCCGGAGCATCTGCTTGAGAGTCTTACTGAAACGTTCTACCAAGCCGTCAGTCTGCGGATGGTACATGGAAGTTCTTATTTGTCTCACCTTCAGCAGCCGGCACAGGTCAGCCATTAGCCGGGACATAAACGGTGTTCACTGGTTGGTCAGGATGTCTGCTGGTATCCCTACGCGACTGGCAAGCAGGAACAACTCCTGGGCGATTGCCTTCGAGGTGGCTTTCCGAAGGGGGATGGCTTCCGGGTACCGAGTCGCGTAGTCGACGATAACCAGGATGTGCTCGTGACCCCGGCTGGACTTTAGCAGCGGCCCTACAAGATCCATCCCGATCCGCTCGAAGGGCACCCCGATGATAGGTAAAGGAATGAGAGGGCTGGGGGGAGGTTTATTTGGTGAAGTGAGCTGGCATGTCGGGCAGGCTGCACAGAACCGTTTAACCTCGGCCTCCAGGCCCAGCCAATGGAACCGATCCCTTATGCGTTGCACCGTGTTTTGAGCCCCTAGATGTCCGGCCATGGGGCCAACTCTAGCACCATCTCCATCTTCGTTTTGGGCACCACTAAGAGCCGTTTTTCCTCCCCCCTCCTCTGTGCAATGCAGTACAACAGGCCGTTTTGGACTATGAAGTGTGGGAGAGGGTGAGGGACCGGCTGGACCTCCTGGTCCTCCACGACCCGGACCTGCTTCCAGCAGTGTTTAAGTCTGTCATCATCTCGTTGCTTGGCTCCGAAGGCTCCCCCTCCCGTGACCTGTTGGAACGCATCGAAAAAGTCATTAGAATCACGAGAGGGGGACTCACCACCTCTCCCGCTGTCCGTGGTGGCGAAGGCTGGTCTGGGTCAGGGTCCCTGGGATGGCCGGCGTCGACATCGGCGTGGCAGTCGGGCAGGCTGCTCGGCTCGTGTCAGGGCCTCTTCAAACCCTGGCCAACAGAATGGGTACGGGCAGTTCTTTGATGACTCCTACCTCCACCACCTCTTTGGTGTTTCCCTTCTTTATGGTGACGGAGCATGTCGGTACCTGTTGGATGTCACCGTGTACACAGGTTACAGGTAGAGTAACTTTAAGCGATGGCTGGGGTCCCAGTATGTCGGGTCTTACCAGTGTAATACTACTTCCGGAGTCTAATACTGCATTGTAGGTCCGTCCCTGCACTTCGACGGTGGTACGCGGTGTACCCTTGGGGACCTCCCGATGTACCACGCAACCTGCCATCCATCTCTTTGTCGGCGGTGTGGGTGTGTCCGTAGGCATGGACTAGGCGGCCTGTGTACTGTGCGCTGGGTGCCCTCCGGCATGCGTCGCTCCTGGACCACCCTCTGGCATGCATCGCTCCTGGACCACCCTCCGGCATGCGTCGCTCCTGGACCACCCTCCGGGGAAAAGACGGCGCTCTCTCCCCCGACTCCTGATGGAACGCCGCGTCCGCCAACTCGATCGCATCGACCAGCTCGGTGACCGTCTGTGGACCCCTCATGCCGGCGGCTTGCCGCATGGTGCGTGGAAGGGCTCGCAACATTTTTATCTACCACCACTCGTTCGACGATCTGCCCTTTTGTGGGTTCTCCCTCCAGGAGCCAATGCTTGGCCAGCTTCATCAAGAAGCTGCGGTTGAGGACAGCCCCAACCGGGAGAGAATTTCAGTCTTCAACCTATCATAATCGTGAATGTTTGTTAGT
>JAUCMR010000169.1:7936501-7949853 GCA_032357425.1 Enteromius argenteus | reverse complement strand
GGCACTTGGCGAGTGTCGCCATGAACGCAGGTCAGTCTCGGGGGGCCCTGTCGGCATCTCATGGTGTACCATGCAACCAGCCACCCAGGTCTTTGTAGGACGTTCGGTCGAGTCTGAGGGCATGGGTTCGTCGCGGGGGCTCGGCGGGCTGTGTACTGGTTGCTGGGTCCCCTCCGGCGGCCGTCGCTCCTGGACCACCCTCCGGGATAGGGGCAGTGCTCTCTACCCTGCGTCCTGGTGATAGGTTGCGTCCGCCAGCTCAATCGCCTCCACCAGTGCTGGTGGTGTTTTGGGATCCCTCATGCCGGCCGACTGCCGCATGGAGCGAGGGATGGCCCGCAACATCTTGTCAATGACCACCCGCTCGACTACCTGACTTGGGGTTGGCGAATCCTCGAGCAGCCTATGCTCTGCGATTCTCATCAGATCGGCGGCCTGGGTGCTTGCTGGCAGGCTGGGTTTAAATTCACAGCTGTGGAAGAGTTGGGCGGCCGCTGTGGATGAGAGCCCCAGGCACGCTAGAATTTTATTAAAGTTATTTACGTTTGTGTATGACTGTTCGGTGAGCTTGATATTGATTTGCTTGCAAAGTGAGTCATTGCAAAATTTTATTTTTGAGATTTTAGCAAAATGTTACTCTATTTTATTTAGAATTGTATTTTTGTTATTATTTAAAAATTTTCAGTGTTGAACAAACCTATGCTATGTTTAAAAACTCTGTGCTTGTTCTTTGATTTAATGTGATGTGTGAATATGTATTGAGTTGAGACACAACCTTTTTTTTAAAGAAATATTATTAAAGTAGAATTATGCATTTGCCATTGCACTTTTATTTTTAATGGGCTCTGCACACATTTGGTAGAGATTTATATATAAAAAAAAAAAGCTGTTGGATTTGTAAAATATTTATAGTTCTTCAGCTTGCTTTAGCATCACTGTTAATTGTAATTATTAAGTATCAAAACCAATGATGCACTGAACTATCATCTATTGATGCAAATCAGCATGAGTTTTATGTAAATTTTACTAGCACTATTGGGTTTTAGAGAACAAGGCTGCACTACTCAGGATTTTCACTGCTGGATCCTTGTCTTTGCCCCTGCTTCTTTATATGAAAGCATCTGCTAAATACATACATATAAATGTAATGAAAACGTTAATAGAAAACTGTTAATAGAAAACTGTGTAGTACAGTTGCCATCTCATCTGAGTCTTTACAAATATCTTTATTTCTTAACATGCAAAACCTTTTAAATTTGCAATAAAACACTGAATCCACCTTTATGGTGTAACTTGTCTTTGTGGATTGATTGCTTTTAAAGTATATGCATTTGCATGTTTCCGAAGTTGATTAAACTAACCTATTCCTAAATTTTTGTCCCCATAAACTTGTTAAGAGAGAGACTCCTTTCATCTCTTTTATCTCAAAGCTGTGCTGCTCTTTTTTTATCTGTTCAAGGTATTATTTAGAAGTAAAACTGGTAGGAATGATGAAAGCCAGTCTCCTGATTGTTGGTCACATTCATCTATTATAGTACAAAATCTATAATTCCATATTCCCTTCCATAATTTTTCATTTGAAAACTCACCATAGTCAATTAATCTCTGGCAGTCTCAAGCCAAAAATTAGTTGGCCAAAAACTGTTTTTGTGTGTGTGTGTTCTAAATCTAGGCTGTATCGCCTCATTAAATCTGCAGTAGTGGAGATAAGTGCGCTTGTGAACTGCTCGTCTCACGGCAAACTCTTTCATAGTTATCTGCTGTGGCAGTCGCCGCTGATAAAGCTGTCTTGATTTCAGTTCCCCACGTTTGCCAGCTCACTTTTGAAGCCTCTCTGCGGGCAAGCTCAGATAATGGAGGTGAGGACTATTTTTGGAGGCTGGAGAGTCACCGTTGTTGTCAGCATTAGCAGCGCTTCATTTCTGCGTCTCACAGCGGTATTTAGATTGCTCACAATGGAGCTGGAATTGATGTAGTTATTATATCAGTCGCATCCCTGTCAATATTTTTACATAGGTGCAGCATTTTCACCTCTAATTCATGTAATTATATCATATCTGTGAACATAATGAATACATTCTAGGGAAATGCATGCTGAGGGTTTTTCCCCCTCACTTTCAGACTGTATAACACGATTAGCTTGTAAGAATCATCTACTGTATGCTTTCCAGACAGTCTCTTTTGGTTCCTTCTGTGCTTGGATCTGTTCCCAAGGCCCTCTAGATGTAAATACATACATCTGTGTGGTGAAATGAACTCATTTTATCACATCATTGCGGATGTTGCTTCGGGTCCTTGGCTCAGTGTTTTACCTTATTAGCAGAACATCTGCCAAGTACCTCATCTTTCTGAGCAATATGCTGACAGATGATGTGAGTGTGTCCCTGTCCCTGTGATTGGCATCCCTGTGTGTGCCTGAGGGCAACCTGGCTTAACCCCTGCATTTTTAATAAATCACTCTGTTGACTTGTGTGTTTTGGATCAATGAGCTATGTGGAGAAAGCTGGAAGAGCAGAATGAACGCTGCATAAAGCGATCTATCACTACTGATGAGGAGTTTCTGTTTTCCAGATCCTCTGTTCTGCAGTTTTAATGAAGATTTTAATGAAGTTTTACAGTTGAGTTTTGCATTTAAATGAATTCTATGTTTTTCCTTACATTTCTATGACCTTATGATGCATTCCCACATTGAACAGTGCTGCAGTGGCTCATCGGCATTGTCCTTTATTAAATGATTTATTATTCAGCCCTGGTGTGTCTTTCAGACTGTTTATCTAATATTGAAATACAAATACAATCTGATATAATATTTTAGTCTTATATTTTCCTAGTTTAAATGGTGTTGTATAAACAAATGTCTTTCAGTTGATTAGCATATTTAATGATGATTAAACATCTGCTCTGTTTTGACATGCTGCCTGTTGTGGAGAACAGGGGGGAGGTTTCTTTACCCTCAGTGTGATTAACCTCTCAGCACTGAACGGCTGATATGGATTACTGTGAAGGAAATGGAGGTCATGGCATCTGCAGTCACACACATGCAGTACACTGCTGATTACAGCTGAAAGCAGTGGATTGAATACATGCTGTTTTACAGCAAAACAGTTCAGAGCACTGAGCAATAAAGTGTGTGTTGTCAGAACTTGATTATTTAAATTTACATTTAAATTTCTGTGCTTTTTTGTCATGTTCAAGTCATTTATATAGCATTTCATACAGTGCAGTTTTTTTGTTTCAAAGCAGCTTCACAGTCATAAACAGTTTATTAATTATTATTCATTAATTATGAATGACTTCCGTTTCAGCTCTAGTATAAAACAGCTCTCAATAGCGCCGTTGTTCAGATTAATTCAGATTCAGTGATTCAGGTCAGTTCAGTGACAGTGTCAAAGTTCAAAAGTTCATCAATAATGCAAAAACTTTGCTTTCTGTCAACAGTATTTGTAGTTATTGTATTTTGGATTAATTGTGAACGTAAATTGTGTTCAGTTTGTTGGTATCACATCTGTTGTGATTGTGTGTGCATGCATAACTGAGTGACAGTTTCCGTCAAACTCTCAGTGCTCCCAATAGCTTCGGCCCACACATCCGTCATATGACATCACTGATCATCTGTCTGCCCACAAGCTCCTACTGTCTCTAAACTCAAACTATCAACATGCACAAACTTACCCTGTCATGCTCATCTCCTGCTAGACCCAGTTAACAAAACCAGCTGCTGTGTGTGCACTTTTTTAAATTAGTTACAGTCAACTTTCTTTTGTTTTCTTGCTTAAAGATGTCATATTCATGTTACAGTACAAATATATGTTTTTTTAGCCACAGTAAACACTGGTGCACCATAATACATTTTGAGCACCTCTTTATGAAGTGGCAAACTGGCTAATGCATTGGCCATTTTTACATATTAGACTAGTGAATCTGTGTGAAGCATCATTATAGCTTGCTACGTGATTGATACTTCATAAAAAACTCTGATGAGCGAAGCTTTTGTCATTTCCTTTTAACTCAACTTTTTATCCAGATCAACTCTCAGTGTAACCACATGGCCAGTCTCCCCAGAACAGTCAAAAAAACCTTAAAGCAGTAGTCCATTGTTCTACTCAATCTGTGATCTCAGTAGTTGTTCATTATGTCAGTAGTTCATATTAAACACTAGTTCGGTTCTGAATTAAAATGGTCATAGCGTTTTCTTCCTATGAACACTAATTTTTAATAGATTCTAATAAAAAAATGAATATGTTTGGAATAACATGCACCAGTAAGAAGGGAAAAAAAAGTCCACTTAGTCCATTTTGATTTCATGTTGACTTTAGATGTGGATTTATGAAAGGTTATTATGTAGACACTTTAAAGACGTGTATTTCTCTGTGATGTTCATTTTACCTATTGCCTCCGTTTCTTTTATAGTAGTGAGAGGTACTTGGACCTGCCATGGATGGCTATAAAAGTGCCAGTGGAAAGGTTTTTACTTTCCTGAATAACCTTTCTCTTTACTCTCAGAATCACTTCCATTATCTCCTAACAGTCAAGTTTTAATTTTAAAGCATCTATAGCTTCAGAATAAACATGCTAATTAAAAGCAGTTATAATACTTTCTCTCCAGCTTTGAAAATCAAGGAAAAGTTAGTGCTGTGCTATGAGGCAGATCCGTTAGAACCGCCAAAAGTGTTGTTGTTCTCATTAAATGCATAGCTGGGAGTCTAATTAATCACATTCCCATCCAGAAACAATGATGTTCAGGGCATATTTGCAGGCAAAACTGAAGGTAGAACTATTAATTTATCTTTTGCAGTAAGTTTGGCTATTTGTCTCTATTCACGATAAGTTTTAGAATTTGCAGTTATAATTTTGTAGGTTTAAGGTGAGAAAAAAACAAAAACAAAGAATATACAGTATAAACAAATAAAAATACAAAAAAAGTTTTTTAATAGCCTATCGAAAGTCCATGAGGTCTAGTAAATTCCTGTTTATTTATAGCATAAAAGACGCTTACACAGAAAAATATACAAAGATGCTTAATTTTTGGGCATGGAATAACTGGAAGAAAGCCTTATTTTTGACAGCGGACATCAGTGTTTTGAGGGAATGAAGCAGAGAGCTTGGCTGTGGGATGTTAATGACTTCTCACTCAGGTGGCCTATTCTTATTGCATGGGCATAAATGTTTTGTCATGCCCCCCAGCTCCGACTTTAATCTGGAGGAGAACAACACTGCTATCAGCCTGCATATTTATCTTGGTTTGCAAGAGCAGCTCCAGTTCTTCTAACCAGGACAAACAGAAATCTCATCTGTTGTTAACACAACATAAATATTTAAAGCAGCAACAACCTTGTGATGAAAGTTGAGTTGTAAATAGATGATTGTTCGATAAAAGCTGTTATAAATCGAATTTAACAAGGTTAAAAACTCTTTGACGTTAATGACATTTAATTGGAGAAAAGATTACACAAACTGTTTTAGAGACTAAAGTGACATTAAGGGCATTTTAAGAATTCTTGTTTTACCTCCAATACCAGTCAAAAATACACTTTTTTTAACAAGCTACTTACAGTACTACTTATGGAGAGTCACTCTGACAAACAAATGAGTGTTAAACCACAAATTATGACTGACAGTTAATTTTCAATACGTTCCTTTTGTTTTGCTGGTTTCAGTTCCGGTTCACATATTCCATCGCTATGTAATGAGTGTACTCGTTCAGCAGAACACTTTATTGTTTCTTACATTAAATTGTTTCTATCCTTCTCCTCAGTGGCAGGCCCTGCAACTCAGGCATTCATTTTCAATCGCACATATCTCTCAAACAACTGACAGCTCTCAGATGCACATACTACTGTCATTCATCCGTGGCTCACTCCAGCAAAATAAAACTGGAACCACATGTTCCACTGTTTATAATATATATATATATGTATATGTGTATATATATATATATATATATATATATATATATATATATATATATTACCACCACTTGCTAATTTATCTACTGTATGTGTGCATTTTAATACATTTGTAAACATCAATATATTAATCAAAACGATTTTTGTTTGTTTATTTTCAATATTACATCCTCAAAAGGATTTCAACATATTAGTTATTTAGCCTATGTTACATGTTTTGTGTTGATTTTAGGCAGTTGGAACAGTCGGTGGGTGGTCCGTCCGAGGCTCGGCAACTAACCCCCCCAAAATTTGACAGTTTTTTTCATTATTTGTTTTGTTACTTCACACGAGGAGGCCACATGGATCTGTGTCTTATTATTGAATGTTGCCTTCTAATTGTATTAGTTATTTTGTTCCACCTACAGCTGTTTTATTAAGAAATTGTGTTGTCAGAGAGCTAATCTTGAATAAGCCTAAGTGGTGTGTTTTGTATTTTGACATTGTGTTGCTATATCATCTGCCATTTACTTAAAGGTGAAGGGAGTGTAATTTGTATTCATTATGTTGCTGTAATGAGGTATAATAGATAAGGGCAACAACTTCTCTTATGTCATATTTCCAAGAACTTCTACATTTGAATTTAAATCCACTTGAGGTATGTAATCAGTCTTGTACTGCCTCACGACATGTTCTCAATGATACTCAAGGAGCCAAAGAAAAGACTGTAATTATATCTCTGATTTGCTTTCATCTTGTGCTGATGTTTTCTGGATTAGCATTATCATTTACTCAAGTACTTGGATATGTTACTTTATGTAAGTTTACGTCATGTTGTGGCCAGTCTTCTTAGATCGGGTTATTTCCATTTAAACTGCTACTATTGAACCAACCAGTGAACTATATTGAAAAGCAGCGGGAAGTCTTCAGAGAGCATTGATTCTCTAAGTTGACAGTATTTGGCGTTAGGGTCAGGGTTTATCCTTCTTAGAGCCATCAGAACTGTGGAGCACGTAGTCATATGGTCTTCCTATGGGATTGCTTTATATTGACCACGGTTTTCAGTTTGGTCGATGAATGCTTTGAAGATCTCTGTTAGAGATGCCTGAAAAAGCTTTTGATGAGACGGATTTCAAGCAAGTGCAGAATGATTATCTGTTTATTGATCCTCGGTAAATGAGAATTTGTGTTAATTTGCCTTTAATAGGTATTAGGCTTATTTGACTTGCATTTCCAGAAGCAAATGCTTCCAAAGCAGTAAAGCATTTGGTTAGCTTTGGTTTTGGACTTTAGTTCTGCATAATTAAAGATGCAATTTCCAAAAAGGATTGCCGATCTTTGGAGGTCTTGAATACCTGGAGAGCACTAACCGCTAGTATTCACATTCATCTCAAGGCAGTTACTTTGGCTAGTGCATTGGTATGCAAAAGACAGTTCTGAACTAATTGTTTTTAATATATGAGAATTATGCCTTATTATTAATTTCTCTGGTGGTACAAGAATAATGTACTGAGAGGGACGTGGATATATTTGCTACTGTACTTTTGATCGTATAGGTTAAAAGTGGAATTTTGCAGTAAGAATACGTGGTTATTTCACGCAATTCTGTGAGATCAGGTTGCAAGTGGTGCCACCAACCCCATGTTTTGAAAACCTTTTCTATAAAACGATCATTAATTTTAATACTAGGGTTGCAGTTAAAAAAAGATTACCATAAACGTTGACGTCATCCTTATTTTTCATCTGTTCTTTATTCTGATATGAGTGTTTTAGCCAAAAACAACAACAACAAAGCATAGTGTTGGCTTAAAATCATCGTACAGAATGATTCAAAAATTCCTCCAAAGACGTTTTTCTTTCGAATTATTTGCTTTAATCATCTTATGTTTTTCTATAAACAGTCATGAAAACAGCCTCTAATCAAGCACTGGAATTTTCATGGCTTTCATACAATGTTAATTTGGTGCTGCTTTGTTATTTTAGACTGTTATTAATGAGGAAAATCAGCCTTGTGAGACTCACCGCTGTTGATTAATTAAGAGATATTGAGAAAACATGAAGTCAAGAGCAGGTGAGCGCCCTATAAATAATTTATTTACTAGTTATGTGAAAGGCTCTCTTTCTTCAACCTCACCCAGCTCTGACTGCAGTGCCCTCGCCGGACAGGATCATTTCTGCTCTATTTAGCTGTAATTTGAAAATCGCTTGCAGCCGGGCAAATCTAGGTTGAATCTGAACAGTCCTGTTTTTATTAAGTTTGAATGATGAAAATGACTTCAAAATAATCGAATCAGTGAATGTTTTGTTTTGCTCTCCTCAGATATTCAGATATTATCCTCAGATCATTTTTTTCAGTTCAATCATGCTTTTTTCAACTTAATGCTCTGGAAATGGCCTTTCCCTTTAGCGTTCTTAATCCTTTCCTGCGGATTATCATCCTTTTGTAAGATTGTGATTTTTTTTTTTTTTTTAAGAATTTAATCATTATTTTATCATTAATGCATTCTTGTTCATTTACGTTCATGTTCTCGGCTGATGGTTTCTTATTAAATTGGCTATAAAGTTCACTGACCTGGACAGACAGGATGCACAAAGCTTCAGACATCAGCTAGAAACATTACATCACTAAACTAATACATAATCAAGACTCTGCTGAACAAATAAATATAGATTTGCAGATAAGTCTCTAAAGAGGATTATAATAAAGCTTTTATTTGGTCTTATTTCTCACAGACTTCATGTTTCTCATTAAGTGTACACTTACGTCATAAGTTAGTTCATATCATCATATGTAATATTCATGTAATCACAGCTGTGCCTGTGCACAGTAGCCCTTTACTGGGAACCCAGTGTCTACTGTCTAATGAGTGTTATGGGGCAATTTCCTTTCCTCTCTAGGGTTGAAGCGGACGTGTGTTTGCCATGAATATGTGTCTGAGCGCACGTCCTCTTGTCTTTGCACTTTTATGGTAGCTGGGCTACATCATGTTTGAGAAATCATTTAGGATGCTTCAAATTCACCTAAAAACACATCAGTTTTGAATTTCAGTTGTGCTAGCTGTCAAATGATTAATTGCGATTAATTGCATCCAAAATAAATGTTTATAGTCACATGATATTTATTGTGTATATTATTTATCTATATATAAATACACACGCATACAGTATATATTTAGAAAATATTATCATGTATTTACATGTATATATTTATATTTGTATAATTTATATTATATATAAATATATTTAATATATAAACATTTTCTTAAATATATACATTCATGGGTGTGTATTTATATATAAATAATAAATACACACAGTACACACACATATACTATGTGAATATATATATATTTATAACTGAAGACACAAAAATGCTGCCTTTTGAGCAAATCAAATCTGGACAGGAAATGGCTTATCCGTGGTGTGTCATTTGAATGTTTACTTTTGCTAATACAAATGAGTCACATGGGTTTCCTTTTCCTATTTACTAAACAACCAGGAAAAAAATAACAATAATAATAATGAGCAGTGATGCATATTCTTTTGCAAAAACAGAACATACAGTGAGTAAACACCACAAAATCAATTTTAAAGGTCCCCAGTTGCCCTGTTGAAAACCACTGATAAATGATCTTCAGAGAACAATATTGACAATACAGTAATATGTCAGGAACAAGGTTGGAAAATAGTTGGTCCATGAATAATGCCCTTGAAACCAATCACATCCTCTGAGAAACATTTAGATCACTGTACATACTGAAATTAGGGAAAAAATGGAGGGGGAAAAAAACGGTTCCTTAAAAGTTGTTGCAAATTGTTAAAATATACTAGTATTTATTAATATATTTATTTATTTGAATAACACAAGTCATATTGCACATTACATTACATTTGTAATACTCTTGTAATAAACTATTCACAGGTTTTCCAAACCTGTCAGTTCTCAAGCTTTGTATTTTCATGGGTGTTATGATTGCCCTGAGGATGGCGTAGTGCCTGAGATCTCCTTTTGATTTAAGCTCAGAACTCATTCCTACAGGCTCATATTATGTGCTTATAAAATCACTGTCTATTTTAGAGAAGACAAGAATAGTATTATAATTAATTGGCCCTGCACTTGTTAGTATGTTCATTGATGTTTTGACTCATTCAGTCTGTTGTGAAGAGCATCAGGGGAGCGAGATACTGTTTGACGCCCCACAGCCCCCAACATTATACCAACTTGGGACAACTGGGAATGGTTATAGCTTCCTCCCTAAAGCCTGTGACTTTGAGCATCTAGAATAAACATGTCGTAATGAAAGCAGCTCAGACAGTGTTTGCACATTAAAAACACCTTTAGGTAACCCCCATATATGCTATATATACTGTATACAGACACAGAGAGAGAGAGATAGAATCCAGTCAGTCATATGGTTTGTAAATTATCCACCAGATCAATATCCATTTGTACTGAAACTATTTAAAGCCCCCACATGCCCAGCAATATTTATGTTATGTAAGGAGCTGACTGTGGGAGGAGAAATAGTCTGTGTCTCATGAGGCAGATTGTAAAGACTGTAGTTCTGTCATCCTTATCCAGGCAGTTTGACTCCCTCCGCAGGCCAAATTAACTGCCGTTCATGTTTCCTTCTCTGTCTGTAAGGCATCCAAGAGTCAAGTGCCCTAATTATTCTGCAGCAGAACGAAGCTCTCGTTCACCCGGCCTCTGTAGACAACACAGTTAATCAGCACTGGTGATTTTCTTCAGTGAGGGAAATGTTCAACCAGGGTTTTCAGGGGTCTGTCTGATATGAACCACCAGCACCATCGATTGCCCTCAACATCATTTTCCTCTTTGCTGCTCTCCTCTTCTACTGTACTGTACAGATTTGGGCTCTCAGATTACTGGATTATTCTTTTGTCATCACTGTTGCTTTTTCTAAAGTACATCTTAGGGCTAGAGATGACAAATGTGAATTTGATTTCATTTGTTTGGTCTTGAAAACATGAAAAAGAAAGAGAAAGTTCAATAAATGAGTTTGGATGCTGGAAGAGCTCCAAAAAGACTAAAAATATCATATCGTAATCTAGGGATACACCTTTATTAAAAGACTTTCATGTTATGGATGATAACAAATCATTTTAGACTTGTGGTGTTCCTGCTCAAAAATGACCAACCTAGAAAATATTGCTTATAATATGAAATTATATTCTAAATAGTAGAAAGAAAAAGAAAAAATGTAACAAATTATTATTTTTTCACTCGAAAATGGAGGAAAATAGCATGCAACATTAAATATGCAATACTAACCAATACAGATATGGCATAAATCTACTATAGAGAACTGAGAATTGGTTTTTGCATGTCTTAACCAATTGCATCAAACTCTTTTGCGCATTCAGAAGGAGAATGAGTTTTAGAGCTTTACTGGAGCTTAACAGACTTTCACTTATTGTAAAAAAAAAAAAAAGGACCTTCATGATGACATTCAGATTTCCTCACCATTGACATGCACATGGTTGAGTCATGCAGTTGTAGATGTTTTTTGGCAGCAGTCCTTCCAAGCCTGATATCAGCGAGTCCTAATGAACTGCTGTGACATTTAATATCCGGGGAAGACCTGTGGGAAAATAGGAAGTACATGGGAGTTTTAAGCCCAGAGCTGCAGACACACTTAACTGGTCTGAGTCAGTCCATCTCACACTTGATGCACCAGCCACCCTCTCTCCTCAACGAATGCCCAGAGCTGCTGTGACTGAACCTCAGAGAACGACCACCTGCCATGCTGATTAAAAAAAAATGCAGATTTGACGAAGCTGCGCTAAGGATGCTGCACACAAGTCTGGAAACAAAATAAAGCCCTGTCATTCTGAGATGCAGCCAAATTCCCCAGACGATCTTTCGTAAATCCAGCTGTGTGCTCATGCTGTATTCTCCCTGGAATCCTGGGACAACTTTTAAGACATTGCTATATAAAAACATTAATTGTTGTTAATGTTGGGAAATGCATACAGTTGCAGAGACCATGCTTGTTAATGGCTCTTTTAGAGTCCTACACAATGGTCAAAGGAAAGCTGGACTTGCATTTCTCCATCATGTTTCACTTATTTAACTGGGGTGAACTCAAGCACTCCTCCCTCGAGTATAGATTCTACTGTCCATTCAACCTTGAATCTGGTTGTTATCCGAGTATTCCTCAGGGAGACCTATCTCAGTCTTTTAAAGACATTTAATTTTTCATTTTCAAGTTGAGAAATGTTGGTGTAAGTGTAATGCTAGTAAGAAGACACATCTTGGAAATGATATTAGTATGTCATCTCTTCACAGACCGTACAGTACAAGCAGTCTTTCTTTCTTTCTTTCTTTCAATGTCCAGTTTAAAATGTAATTTATTTTTACAATGTATAGTGTTTTAAACTATTAAAGAAATTAGTGAAGAAACAGGAAGACTGTAGACTGTAGTACAACAGCATATGCATATAGCCTTAAGAATTGTAACTAGCGTTTAAAAAAACAAATAAATAAATAAATAAAATGAAGCTATGCTTACCTGAGAAGGAAGACGTGAAATATTATATTTTGTTTATTAAATACTTTGTTGAATAAAAAAAGAAAAACATTTTTATTTCTTTAGAATTATGCAAATTTTTCATACCTTTATTTTTAAGCTTAAACATCACTAAAGTTTATTATTTGTCTGACTTAAATTCCTAAACATCCTTATTTATTTGAAGAGATATTATGTTAGAAAAAAGAAAAAATTGAACTTTGATTTCATTTAAAGTGCGCTTTAAAATTGACCCTTAAATATTACATTTAATTTATGTATTAATTTATTATTGTATATTTTCCAGGCAATTTTCTATAATTCCAATATTTTAAATGTGTTTTACTGAATGGACGATGCATGCCTTTATATAGCACAATGGCAAAAAAAAGATGGTTTGGTTTCAAAAGAGGGGTGTTAAAAAAGCAGAGACATGGATTTGCAGCCAGAGCCGGCGGTGCAGTTCAGGGATTCATCTGTTAGTGTGCAGCGCAGGGAACTAATGAAAAGACTGGGTGTTTCGACCTCATGTATCGATGCTTTATATAGACAGGAAAATACACCTCTAACATGTCTTTCTGTATGAGAGATGGCAGTTTCTCACCCTATCACAGCTTGTTATTCTCATCATAGAGAGAGACTGAGTTGAGTCTGTGATTGTTAAAGCTGCATTGGTCAGTCCTGTGAATGAAAGGAGACTAACATGTACTTGGTCTTTTGTTTCTCTGAAGACTCTGTGTCCACTGCTTTGACATGGGTGCAATTACTTATGATGTCTTGCTGAATTGTGCTTGTGTGTGTGTTTTGCCGTGGGCTTCATCTTTTAAAATTCAGAAGAATGAAATGAGGATGTAGAATGAAGGGTCAAAGAACATGTGTATGAATAAAATAGCAAACATCCACATCAATTTGGTATTATAATAATCCTTCCCAAATT
>JAUCMR010000169.1:7917391-7930045 GCA_032357425.1 Enteromius argenteus | reverse complement strand
AATTTAACAAAGACTGGCATGAAATGCTTAGAGAGCTTAGAATACTCAGATAGATACTGATTTAGGAGTAAATTGCAATGGACTATTTTTTTCCAGAGCTGTATATATATATATATAAATTCACTGATTGGTGCTTAATGATTAATTCTTTTGGAAATAATGTACCACTGATCAACTGATAGTGATAACAAAGGCTAATATGAGAGATTTTTTTCTTTTTTTGCTGAAGCAACCATGCCAGCTTCTACAAGTCTTTAATTGAAAAAGTCTTTCTACAGAAATGCAGATGAAGGCATATTTTCCCAATAAGTCTAAGGCAATAAGAGGCAGTGAATTAAAGCAACTAAAGATTTTGGACCATGTCTTCTTTGGTGGTACAATATAAATGCCCCCAGCCACCCCTCTTAGTCCTTTTATAAACCCACAACATAAAACCAGAGCCATTTCCATCATTCCCAGCAGCAGTACTCAACCTCATTTGAACACTGTAATTGTTTCATAGTTAAACCCAACTAAAGGCATCTGGGTGGCACCCGAAAGCAGGTTTTTGGGACTGTAGGCCCAGTTTCAGGATTTTTTTTTTTGCAACAACAGCCCCTATGAAATCTATTGAAGCTGAAATCACCATGTCTGCTGGCGCTAGACTTGTACCTTCTTTCTCACCAATGGGTTTGGGATACACATTTCCATTAGAGAGCCGCAAATGGAAACTGTATTGCTTTTTTTGTTCTTTTAAGTCATTGCTGCAGCAGAGAAGGTTATCCAAAGTCATCAAACAGGCCAAAACAATGAATGGTTCAAGCGGTAGAGTCTGGGACTGAGTTATTGGTTTGTTTAAACAATGTCAGATTGGGGGAGTGCTTTGTATAATTGTTTGACAATCAGTTAGATAAGACATGCTGAAATTAAACTCTTAACCTTTAAAGAAATAATTGATTCATCTGACATTGTATTCTCAATGTAAAGTGGTTTTTAGTGTTTGAGTATGCAAATTGTTTTATTTCCTTTTCCCTCTTATTCCTTTGATATAACAGCTTCTCTAATTGGTGCATTACTTACAGTAACACTTTGAGTGTAACTGAAAATAACTCCCTTGTGATGATGACTATTAGCTCTGGTGCGGCTTCAGAGATGGATGACGGGTTTGTCTCATTAGCGAGAAGTCTGTGAATATTGTTTATGTCATTCCATTTACCCTTTCATCTAACAGAGAGAAATGTCCTTTTAAATATAGCTATGCACGTATTTGAGGTGATTATTCCCCTCCCTCTCCCTTAAAGTGATTAGACAACATTTTTAATTGCCTGTTATTAAAGTGATAAATAGCTGATGCATCAACTAGCGATCCATTAATCTCTGGAAAATGTGGCGTCAGTATTAAATGGTACTTTACTGTGCAGAGAAAGGGAATCCAGTTATAATCTATTGAATGGCATCTTGTGATATAGGATAAGATTTATTCAATACTCTGCACTTCGTAAACAATCAATAAAGAATACGAGGCCAGAATCAGCACATCTGAAATCATTTATTGATTCAACATACATAATATATATATAGAGAGAGAGAGAGAGAATTTCCTGATATAGCAAATAAATTAGATCATTGTTTAGTTATGGCTGTGCAAATGTTATGACCATTCATAATGTCACAACAGCCTGTTTTTAAAAAGTCTTGCCAATGTTTTTATGATTCTCACCATCCAGATAAATGTTAATATTGAGGCATGTAGTCAGTGACACAACCTTTAATCTCCCAATAGACCTGTGGTGTCCAAACAATTTGCATTCATGGCACAGGAACATCCATTATCTGAGGAAAAGCATATGGCTTGCTTATAGGTCCATCTGTTTTTTTTTTAGAATTCATATATAAAATGTATAATGCATAATTCAATACTTTACATAAATAAAAAAATAAGATTCTGAGATTACGTAAATAACATAATTCCTCCTATTTCCTCCTGCAAGTCTATAATGTGTTCCTTCACAGTTAAGCTCTGTCAAGATTCCTGAAGGCTGTGATTTTTAGGCCTATGGTAGGAAAGAAATTATAACTATTGAAAAACTGTCATGTCTGAGTTGAGTCTAAGCTGATATGAAAGTGGAGTTTAGTGATTTTTAGAAAGTTGTGCTGTGTAAACCTGACTTTCGTGAACAAGTTTGTCATGTATTGTTGAGACCTTTATTACAAAATGAATGACAGTGACTCACAGTGCATTTGCATTGTTTCCTTTGTGTCTTTTCTCTTTTAATGGAGTACTGATTTAGGTTTACTAGCATAATGCTTTCAAATTTGCATTATAAAATAACAGCATATCAGTGCATTGGTGATGCAGGCAGTTATTTACAAGAATTTCTTATTTTTCTATGATATTACAAAATTAAGCTCAGGGTAAAAAGAGCATAGTACATGAATACATGAACATCCTTCTTGCTACAAAATGCAGAGACATCAACTTCAAACTAGTTCAGTAACTACTAGACTGATGGATCATGCTCTATCTGACCTGCTGTAATTTAACAGCTAAACTACTGGTGACTCATGACCACATGCCTACCTTTTGCTGCTGTTTTTCTCCTGACAGCAAACAATGTGTTATAAAATAGTCAAGGACAAATGGCTTTATTATAACAGCAAAGAAATCAGATGCTTGAAATTCAGCTGACATTAGAAAAGTCTGCTGTCTCTGCGCCACTGTCCAGTTTGCCACAGGCTTTTAAACCACTCACTGTGGGTACAGAGCTCCAGAGATACACAGATATAGCTTAACAAAACAATTAGCAGAACCATGTGAATGAAAACATCCTTTTAGTGCTAATGCATGAATTATTCCACAACAAAGGCTGCAAGCTTCTTAGCCGGTAGATTGGTCTCCGCTTCAGAAAGAAAATATTTTCCCTTGACATGACCTTATCACGAGAGCCCATGAGATGAGAGACACCAAATAAATGCAGTGATTCTTTCTGGTTTAGTGCTTCTAATAGTATATCGTGATGACACTGAACTGAACACTTTTGAGGAGCAGTTAAATAGTTGCAGTCTTTAGCTCCATTCACACTGCACTGACAGACAGCGAGTTGGTTTCATCAGAGCTGTTGACGTCTGTTGTTGCCCTTTCAGTCGAATCACTTCGACGTTACATATGGGAACTCGCATGAGAGACCAATCACCTTTGAGCTTCAAAGAAAAGACCAATGACCATTGGCGTGCACAGATTGCATCCAGGTGCACCTCATCACTACGTGAGTATAAGAGGGCACGGATGCAGTGCACCTGCAGGTTTTCGCTGAGAAGCCAAGCCGGCGTTAGCTCGACCCCAGGGTCATGGCAAGGAGGTGTAACGTCTACTTTCCCTCCTTCAGGGAACGTGGGTTACCTTTGTAACCTAGACGCTCTATATACACCACACATTGTGTTAAAATTTTTATTGAATTCATTTAATATTAAAAGTAGATATTTATTACATCTCTCCAAAATCTTGAATCATTTTGATGTAGTAATGCTTCGTGGGATTGACTCGTCTATAAAAGATACATTCACTTCAGATATTAGACAAAGCATTTGAATTTATTACAGTTTTTTGAGTGTCTTACAAAATCCGATGGTGAGGTTCATTTTGGGGATCGATAGTGTGAATATTATTGGCATGTTCTTGATTGTAGCCCTCTTCTTTTCTTTTCTTTCTCTTTCTTAAAATCAGCAGAAGTGTACTAATCATGACTGACTGAATGAGTGTCAACATTTGGCACAAAGCACATTTACGAGTGTGAAATGCATTGAGGTTGATGGGATTATTCAAAGTCCAATGTTCACATGATGGTAAACGTTAGTCAAACTCATGGGAATAACTTTAGTTTGGTGTGTGTCCATCCAAGGTGAAACTTATCCATCATCACGATAATGACTTGTATCCAGACTGGAGATCTGTTTTACTGACTGAATGCTGGCATGACAAAGTATTTAGTTGAAAACTACCTCGAAGAAACAGTGTTGAATGTTTCTGTTTGTATAAATGACTGGAATGTTATCTGTGTTCAGATAACAGTGACAGCATTCAATGTAAGTGTTTGGATTTACAACCACTTGATGAGAAACACGTCTGTCTTTTTGTTTTCAGTTTGGGAAATATCTCCCTCTGTATTGTTCAGTTTGGAGGTACTTAGTTTTTTCGTAGATGATTATACGATTCCCTCGCTGCGTTTACTCCTCCACACCACTAGAGCAGTCATGAGTAGCGTCACCAGAATGGGCACCACGATAAAAGGCCCCAAGATCCGATTGGGTGGATCATGAAGCAGCCGTCCAGACATTGAGCAGTCATGGAAGTAGTGCCTGTGCACCCGGATGAAGAATTCGTCCACCATTCGGTTGGGCCAGAAACAGTTCATCTTCAGAGCCACCAGGAACGTGCAGTTAGTCAGTTCTCCATAGGACCTTTGGGAGAGCAAAGAGAAGAGCATTGTCAGTGGTTTGCATAAGATGGTGCTATACATTTTTAAAGTTGAACTCCTGTTTTCAAAGAAGTCAGGATAACGAGAAAGTGCTTTAAATGTGAAGTGTGTGCATTTTTTCTTTTTGATATTGAAATACTTTCTCCTGGCCTGTAGGAGGTAGGGATGCGCGGAGCCAAGTATAGGAAAGCTGCTTGTAGGTTTATTTCTCCAAGATTGCAAACAGTGTGGCACTTTCAGAGCATTGCTCTTTTCAGCAACAGAGTGGTTCAACATGCCATTTTTTTACTTACTGCAACGGCCACTAGATGGGACATTCCAAGCTTTTTGCAACTGCGAAACTGCGTTAAATGATTCACCATTTCTGAATCGCTGGTCAAAACAGTGGAAATGCAACAAAAACTCCTTTACAAACCAACTTACAATGTTTTTTGACAGTGTAATCTATTAAATTCTATCCACAATTAAATATTAAAGGCACAATATGTAAGATTTTTGTTATAAAATATCCAAAAACCACTTGCACAGTTTTATATATTTTATGCAGTTGTGTACTTACGTTATCTCAAAGAAATTCCAGATTTAAATAATGAACCGACCCTGTTCATTGTCCCCTATTAATGATGCAATATCCGTGCTATCCTCGGTATTCGCCTATGAATACTACAGCAACACACATGGGCAAATGTGGAAGTGGTAGTTATTTACTGTGTGTTTCGATATCATGGATCATGATTACACTCTCCACAATCCCAGAAAACACAGATGTATACAAACTGAGGCAAGAAGATATTGGAACAAATAAAGGAGAACAAATTTCGGCGTGGCGTTTCCGAAATGGAGGGAGCTTTGTGAAAACCTCGGACTGGACAGAGACTCCGCTCTCGCGTGTGTTTTAATAGACGGTTAAGCAAATATATTATTCATTGTGTAAGTAATAGTCATGTACAGAAGGTTAGGTGATAAAACAGATATAAATGAGCTTTTCATCCGTGAACATGATTTGTGAAAACGACATCTCCCAATGTTCCATGCTCCGTCACTGCATCATAGAACTTAGCCTCTGTTATTGTTTTGAAAATGCGATCTCTAGTGGCGAAAACCTACATATTGTGCCTTTAATGTTTAATATTATGCAAGACCATAAACGTTAGGTATTTGTGTAATATGTTCCTATGCTAATTTATAGTTTTTGTTTTGTTTGCTTGTTTAATCTGGCAAATAAGAGACTGCTATGTCTCCTTTTATTAGTTGTTATACAATTAAACATGTCTACATTATAAAACTGATCCGAGATCAGGTAAAAAATAAAAATAAAAAATAAAACATATAAGGCCAGTTTTACTAAACAGGGCAAATCAACATAATGCATTCATAAAACATTCATCACTAATGGCTATTCCTGAAATAATATTATATTTTCTTATTATAATTTTTATTTGCCATTATTACTAAATAGACATGTTTAATTGATAGCACTGATATATTGCACGTCAAATGTTTCTGGTTGTCAAATGTTTTATGCTTGTCTTTATCACTTGGTGCCACCAGTGATGCAGAATTTGCAAAATTAAATTGTATGTTCAGAAATATAAAAGCACAATGAAATATTGTGAATACCTGGATGGTTTCAAGACTGTACTTTGGAAACTTTGGAGTTCACATGTGCTAACTATTTGATTAGGTTCACTTGAATCTCTCTTGTGCTGTTCCTAATCAGCCATAAAATGCACGTCTGCATTTTTGTGTAAGAGTGTGCTTGATAACTGCCTTTATTAGGCTGAAATAATTCTCTTAGTGACCATTAAGAAGCCCTGCTGGAATGAGATCGCCCCAATAATGATGATGATGATGGCGATGAAGATGATGTACTCTCTAGTGAAGGAGCTCAAGGAGAGACTGTTGTTCAGATGAGCTCTTAATAGGCCCCTGTGAGTGTTAGACCCTGATTCCCCTCCCCTGGGACATCTATTTATAAGCCCAGTCAGCCTAGCGTGGGATGCCTGGCATAACCAGTGCAGACTTTTAATCAAGAGTTTTCTTCCGGGCCTGTTTTGGGGGCTGGAGCAGACCGCACGCCCCCTCCCCTCACATTTCACCCCGAGGGATAAAGATGGCTCTCAGGATGGCAGCTCAAACACTCAGGCAGAGCAAAAAAGCATGTCTCATCTTCCCAAAGAGGCATGTGTGACACATATGAGTGTCTAGGTCACCCCTGTGTGCACAGCCGGGCTGTAGAGGCTAAGGGTGCTTGGTAAAGGAAATAGGAATGATTTAAAGAAGCAAGCGGAGAATGACTGGAAACACTGAAAATTCAAGAGAGGGGTTTAAAGGATTGATTTGAAAACTGAAATTTAAGCACCAAGCTGTACTATGTATATTTCCTTTTTTATATTTGTTATTTTTAAGTACAGCACTTTCATAACGATGATATATAATTATACAATTTATATATTATATATATTTTTTTATGTTAGTGTTTGTATTGGTGTGCCTGGGCACCAGTCAGTTTTGATGCACATTAAGTAATGATGGTTGGGCCGAGTCTATTTTACTGGAATTAAAGTTCAGGAGAAGCTCCAGGTTGTGTTAAACCCAGTCTGTTAATGGACTGACCCTGAGCTCACACCACTGACCGGCTATGTCTGCCTGTGTATTTATAGCATTCATTTATAGCATTCACAATAAAGACTAAAATAGACAATGTACCATCCAACTGTATCTCCACAATGGACAGTTAAATAGCATGCTAATAATGGAAAATAGCATGGTATTTATTTGTATCTGTGTTTGCTAAGCTTTATTATTACTGCTCATACTTTAGATTAAACAAACATCTAAACATATTCAACTCTGGCACATAACTTGTAAAATTTCACTGTTATTGTTACCATATACTGCAATTTTGGACAATACATACAGAAATATAAGAATACAAAGGCATGTATACAAGCCGGTCTAATAAAAATATGTACCTCTGTGCACAGTTTTTATGTGCCTTACTACACGCTTTGCTGCAGTTTCAAAGAGAAATGTCCACTGAGTGGCACTAAAACACAGGTTCAGTACGTGAACCCTGGCACATTTATTGTGTTTATATAGGTGGGCTATGTATTGCGGTAGTTCAGAATCTAAATATCCGTGGACTGTTGATAAAAGTTAATGCTCTATCATGTTGGAAATATGCCCTACACCAAATCCAACCCTAAACCTACCGATAGTGTTAACAAATGAGACAATCATGCCGTTTCAACTTCCTTTCATGTAGATTTGAACTGTTTTGTTGATCTGTATTTACATAGGATTCAAACTGGAGCTCCTCACCTCTTATCTACATCTCTGTACTCTGTGAGCTACCATACAAACATACCGTCTATGAAAACCCATAGATATGAAGCTGGATATATGTGATGCTAACATTCAAAAGCATCAGCCGTCAAATATCCCAGCATATTAATATTGTTTTGAAGTCATAACATGATATTCTTCAAGTAATTGTGTGAATATTACGCTTTATTAATCAAATTTATGTGAAAAGAAATAAAAGGCGTCAGAGTTTTATTGCCTCTGTTCATTTCTTTTGGAAACAGCAGTGATATGTTGGTTCGTATTTCGTATCCCGCTAGAAAATGCACCAAGGCACATTTATGCCATGAGACCAGGTGGCATGTATAATACATGGGGCCTTATTTGAAGTCACACAGGAGCATATATTCGTAAAGGACAAAAGATGGATCGATTCAAATGGCATAAATGGCAAAGTTCCAGAGTGTCATTTCACAAGGCTACTAAAGAGGTCACCCCATGAACATGAGCAAATCAGAAGTCTAATAATATCATATCTTCTCCCGGCAGATTGCAGTGTATGTTATAAAGATATGCACATAAGGTTGTGACATCCATCTTTACACCAGTCATCACATTTTCTTTACTCTGTAATAGCTTTAAACACTATGCCATTGTAACCCTATAATTAATTCATGTAATTGTAAAGCCATTTTGGTTGCAAAAGCAGCTGCCTTATTCATTAAGAGCACATCAAACCACGATAAGATGTGCTCAACTTGTGGAAAATGAGCTTTTGGTCTCTGCTCTGCTGAGGAGACAAACGAGCATTTCATCAAGTTTCTGTGTTTATATATCCAAATGCACAGAGTGATGAAGAAGAGATGTCAAACGTATCATCACCAGCTTAAACAGAAACAGCTGTGGCAATATTCAGCCTGTAGCATCAGTTTGAGAGGAAGTCATTTAGTGAATGAGTTAAATTTGGATGTTTAATCATAAGGAGCCCTGGGAGCTTCATTTTTGCCCTGTCAAAACCTATTATCAAGCAATTAGCAAGTGAATACAGATAAGATGAAGCAGTTCTGGTTAAAATGCACTCACTGCAGATGTGAGACAACACATGATGGCTTTGTACCGAGGCCATCAATTACTCTCATGTCGCTCCAAACCCGTGTGGCTCTCTTGTGTACAATACAAAAGATGTTGAAGCAGAATCGAGTCTTAAATTTAGGTCTGGTTCCTCACACAATCTATCTTCAAAAGACAAGAAGATGTGCTATAATGGTGCTACACTTTCTGTATAATTAGGCAAAATTACAACTTTGAGGGGAAATGGCTTCAAAAGAGAGACAATCACACATTCTATAAATTCTCATTTACATTTTGTATCATTTTGCACATGGAGAAACGAATCTGATACAAACCTTTTTACGCATGTTACATAATAGTTACATAGTAATAACAGTAAATTATGCATAAGTATATGCAACTAACTTATATAGTAGGTACATACTGTTAATATTACTCAGTTCCTAAATACATAATTACTCTGTAACTAAGATACCTTAGAATAAGTGTAACCATACAGAGTTTAATATAAAACTCAGGAGTCTATTATGGGTGACTGCTGGTGCTTTTCTCCATTGACCATGTGGTGGGAAAGTCTCTCCGGAGCTTTCAGTCTTGTAAGACATCAGATTGAATTTCAAAATGGTTTAACGCCACTAAATATAACTAGTCAGGGACAAACATAAACACACAGAGACCATGACTACGGCACACTGTCACTGCTCAGGCTGTGGGATGTGAGGGTTTCCTGCCACTATACCCAATCACAGAACAGAGATCACAGCACTGGGTTCACATTGGTGTTTCATGATCAATCATTGCTTTCGGTAACAGCCTCTTTGCAGAGTCTGCAGTACATTGTTACCTCATTCTCAAATAATACACTGCACAAATAACTTCTCCTCAGTCTTCCTCAGTCTAGTAAACATATATCCCTAATTATTTCATTAAATATATGTAGTAATATGTACTAATAATGGCAGTGGTGCAGAAGGAGCAGGTTTTTGTGTACTATTACTAATTTATTAATTGTATTTGTATTTATTTGCATTAACCATGTTTTAGTAGATTTAAATAGATAGTCCACCCCAAAATTCTGTCATCATTTATTCACACTCATATCATTCCAAACACAAAAGTCTGGAACATATTTTTGAAGAATGTTGCAAACCAAACATTTTCCGTTCTCATTGACTTCCGCTGTAATGAAAAATAATTCAATGGAAGTAAATAAGAAACAGAAACAAACCAAATGTTCGGTTAACACCATTTTCCTAAAATATCTTCTTTTGTATTTCGGAGAAGAAAGAATATGATTTGAACATGAATGTGAGTAGATAATGACAGAATTTTCATTTTGTGTAAACTATTCCTTATAGCTAATATAGTTTACATAATTTTGTTTCAAATCTTGTTTTAAGAAACTACATTTGTACTGGAAAGAAATAAAATGATTATAACGTGATACATTTGATATATATATATATATATATATATATATATTTTTTTTTTTTAAATTTAATTTTAATTTTTTTTCAGCAGATAATTGCAGAATGTCCTTTAAAACAATGTTGAGCATGTGTATCTACTACAGTTACAAAAGCTGTTGATCTCTGTCCCCTGGATACTAAAGGGGAGGTGAAATGTTGAAGCATACTATAAGGTGTCACCTTCTCGTTGGCTCTTTTTCTCTCTCTCTCAGAGTCATTAAGTGTCATCAAGGCTGACAGGGGGGTTAAATGCTTTCAAGTGTGGTCACATTCCACAGAGCTACTGGAAACTATCCCACAAGCACCTGGACTATTATGTGAATTGTGCATGCTCTGGGAACAGATGGACCTCTGGATCAGAACCTAAAGCCTGTGACTGCATGGAGAGCAGCAGCAGGAATCTGGCTTCAAAACAAGTTGAGCTTTATCGACAGTATAGAGCATTCTGGAGGGTTTAAATTAGGGTTTGCTGGAATTACAAAGTGGGAAAGTGGGACTTGAGTTTTCAGTTCCCACAAAGGCACAAAAAATATTGTATACAGTTGGATAACACGTTTTTGTGTTAAATCTCAGTGGCAGAATGAAGATTTAGCTGTACTGCCATATACAGTATAAATCCTTACACTCCCAAATGCAGAGATTGCAGGACATTTTGTGTTTCTCTGTACCGCTGCATTCAGTTCCTACTTTTTAACTCCAGGACAGCTTGTGAACCAGCAACTCAGTTCTGCTTTCTCTCCTCACCTTTAATTTCTTTCTCACTTTTCAAGTGATATGAGCTGCCCGTCCTCATCAGGAACAGGGCAACAGGTCACAGAGGGCCCAAAGAGTCAGAACTGCTCAGACACCAGATGGTGTACAACGAAATGATGGGTACAATGAGTGAGAACGCCTGAGCTTGAGTAACAGGACCTCAGATGTATTACTGGCTTCAAGAGGATAACGTTCGTCATGGAATCATTTGCAGGAGAGGCCAAGGGGGAAAAGCCCTAATATTTTCTAGCCTGAAAACATGATCCTTCTCCATCACAGCATTAGCCACTATAAGTTTCTGGAAACATTCCTTTTACTTTTTAATTAGGCTTTTTATTTGTTCAATTAAATTCAGTATATTGTGAAATGATATAGAAGTTTAAATTAGCATCTATAACATCATTCAATTCAAAAAAGAACTTTTATTAGCAGACTATAATTACACTTTTTAAACATTGACATTGTTTGGCATTTAGTGTCTCATTTTGAGTGTAACCCCAGTTTCACAAATCCAGATAACTCACATCAAAACCTCATAAAATGGCAATGATGTCTTAAGCCTAAATGAAATCTAATTACATACAGCAGGTGAATTTGAAAGGTTTAGAGTAAACATGTGCTGGTTACCATTTAGTATTCTATTCTATTAAAGTCATGTCCTGCGATAACCTAAAACCACAACAAGATCTCCAGTTAATGTCTCCACTTTATTATAATGTTCAGACTTCATTAAACCTGCTGGGATCTTGTTAAATCTGTAGCAAAACATCTGTTCTTTAATCAGATGTTTTCAGGGGAGTGGAAATTATGTTTTAGACAAACACCTGCCTATAATCGCAGCTCTGTCATGTTAATCTATATATATTTTACAAGTATTTTTCACCTCCAGGCTGTGCTTTACGAGGAGCTTAATGAGCATACCAGCGCTCACAGGAATGACCCCTGGAAGGGCAAAAGGGTTAGTCTGTAGATTGCCGGTTCCCTCCGAAGCAGTTTAATGCACCATTTCCCAGGTGAGACAATTTGCTGAAGTACAAGAGTGCTGGCTTCCTGTGATCGTTTGTATACAACCTTAATTACCTGCAGTCGACTGCCCTCAGTGCTCGATAAGTCTTACCTCGCCATTCTGAGGCTCACTGGAGGCCACATGCTGTTCTCCTGTGTTGCTCGGCCCTCATCTCAGACCTGTGGCTGTCTCTAGACGGTGCTTTGTGCATAATTGAGCAATGGAGCTGGATGACCTCACGGAGGGAGCCGAGGGGCCATACATACTTTAATGATTGCTGTTTCACAGGTGCACGGAGCACTTGAACCTACTTCCAGATCTGGAAACACCATGAGATCCCTAGACCTATGAAATACCAAGCTTTGAGTAAAACCGCTCTCCTCGAAGGCTGACAAATTGACCCTGGAGTCAACTTGAATGTTAAAAAAATATTGCATCGATAATGGAAGTAATATTGTTCACTTTAGTCATAACAAATTTATAGCATACATTTTTCTATTGATTTAAAGCAGTGCAGTATCAATCGTTATTAATGTACTTATATAATAAATAAAGCCAGCCAACTCTCATCTGTGCTCGTTATTGAGGTTTAATC
>JAUCMR010000169.1:7906700-7917291 GCA_032357425.1 Enteromius argenteus | reverse complement strand
ATCAATCGTTATTAATGTACTTATATAATAAATAAAGCCAGCCAACTCTCATCTGTGCTCGTTATTGAGGTTTAATCGCATCCTGATCCTTTAGAAATGAAGACAGAAAAACATAGTCAGCCAGGATGGCAAGGCTTTGATTTAGTTTGGTGGGCTGAAGCACTTCTGATGTAAAAAAGCATGAAATAAAATACCAGAGATCAAGGTCATCACTGTTTATTACTACCAGCCATTATGCACAGTTAGCACAATCTATGACTCACTGTCTAAAGGGAATCGGCTTTTAATATAGTTGACATATTCAGTCAAGCAGGCGATATGAATAATCATTTTGTGTCATAAATGACAGCTCAGTTTAACAACACCCGCAGGACTCAATCGTCCTCCTGAACACAATCCTTTTTGCTTGCAACCTTAGGGCAACATTCTGAGATTCTGATCTGACTAACAACAAATGCAGCAGCAATTTTGTTAATAAACGCAGAGACCGTTTCGCTCAGATAATCATTCCAGCTGAGTAAAGCAAAAATCTGGGGTACACTGAAGCACTTAAATATACAGTTAAAATATTCAATAGATAAACAATGTGACACGATTTTTGTGTGAAAAATGCTTTATAATCTTTTCTGTGTTAAGTTGCATCTAATTTTACAACTTCATCGCCATGACAATGAATGCTTTAAACACTAAAATAATACACACATTATACACAAGTGCTTTTATAAAATATTAAGCTTTAAATGTGCTTTTAAATCCTTCAGTAAATTGGCCTCCATTCAGTGCATGACTTTAATATAAAGAAAAAAGAAAAATTACTTAATTCTCATAATTTAATCCCTTACTCGTCTTTCTAAAACTGTATGACTGTCTTCTGTGGAGCACAAAAGATAATTGGAAGAACGTTGGTAACAAAAGTTCTGATTATACCATTGACCTCTACTGTATAGACAAAAATAAATTACATACAAAATATCCTGTATGTTCTGTAAAAGAAATTGGAACTACATGAGAGTTGGTAAAGGATGGAATTTTTTTGATTTTGGGTGAACTATAACTTTAAGCCATGTAAAAACACAGTCAGCATTTTGCACCTTGGCAGGAGCTACAATAGAAACAAGTTAGGCCACATGGGACAAAAAGTGCCTGGAGTGTTGATGACAGGGACTGGCAGACCTTGCTGACCCTGATCCGACAGCTTAGACATCCAGTGTCACTTTTCTCAACTGTATCTTTCTCGAATACGGCACCGGAGCGCAACAGCTTCAGTCTAACGTCAGAGTGGCAGAGTTTTTAGGGTCAGTTGTCATGGACACAACAGCAAAGACAAGACAGTTCCTCTTGTTAACCTGGAAATATGAAAGTTCTTCCATATCATGTGTTTTCTGGGGCACCACGAATAACCTCCTCCATTATGTCACACAGACAGCTGGGCATATTGAGGCATTCCCAGGAACGGTGTTCGCCTGGAGCTCTGCCACATGGCACACTAAATCCCTCTGAAGTATGTGATAATATGGGAACCCCTGTCATCTCTCTTACTGAGAAAACTCTGCTCTTCACTGACCTTGTCATGAAGTGCTCAAACAAACACGCAGTCGTGTCAGCGGCAAGGTAGAATTGCACTGAACAAAAGTTGCTGAATGAGTGCTGAACCAATGTGTGTGCGTGATGTGAAATGTGTAGGGGAGGTTTGGGGTCAGTCTTTTTTTCTTGTGTTTGCAACAGGTTTTTCTATTTTAATACAGCCTAAAATGTAATTAAATCCTGTGATGAAAAAGCTAAATTTTTAGTAACCCTTGCTACTGTCTTCACTATCACATAATCCTTCTGTAATTATTCTGATATACTAGTTAGCCCAATTGAAAACAGTTGAGCTGCTCAATATTTTTGTGGATAATGTGACACATTATTAAGGATTTTTTGATAAATAAAAAGTTTTGTCCTGCACTGTGGCTCTAGGATCTGTAACACTTTATTCAATTTCCTCTCCAACCACGCAGGAGAGAAAATGACAATAAAAGACAATAAAACGACAATAATACTTTGACATGGATTAATGTCCTTGGAGGATGTGTCAGCTAGTCAGAATCAAAAATGACCAATGATATAATAAAGCCTAGAAGTGGCATGTTTATCACTCACTCAACTGTGTCCTCCCAGCTGCACCACTGGCGCTGATCGAGAACCTCCATGTCCAGCTTGAACTTGGCCAGGCAGAACTCCTCAATGGCATTTCCATAGTGACTGCTGCAGGCTGTTGCCAGCACGGACAGATTCACTGCAAGAGAATTGAGGATGAGGAAGTAAAAAAACATTGAAATTATACTTTTCTACCTTGCAAATCACTGTGAAAAATGTAGTTACATAAATTGTGGAGATCAACGGAAAAGAAATATCACAAATGAGAACAGTTTTCCCTAGACAACAAAATTCTCTCCAGATCAAATAATCTGCACTCTGTAATTGTAGAGCTCTTACACTCTTACACACTTTACTGTACGTCAACAGTTGTCTCATGTCTATTTCTAGGAGTTTTCCTATAAATTATGTATTATGTTTTTTTTTCTGACTTTGCTTTTGAAACCTTTTTTAAATTAACCACTTATTTTTCTTATTTTCCTACAGGAATAATGTGACTGGTTACCTGGGATTTGTTTTTAACTACAACCCCAGAATATGATGAGGTTTTGACTGTATCTGTTGTTTGTGTTACAAGATCTAAATAACCAAAAGAATCATTCAGTAGTTCCTCGCAATAAGAAGCATAACTTCTGTATAGTACAATATTGCAGGTTACATTAAGCGCCACAAATGAAAAAATGATGTTCATAATGTGTTAAAAGTAGTGAGATCGGGGAAAATGGCCTTGCCACATTGATGCATCTCAATAATAATGGTGTTCATAAACAGCTTCCCTGAAACTTTGTCATTAATCAAAGTTTCCCTGAAACTTTCTCATTAATACTGTAGTTCATAATGGTTAATGGAATGTTCCAGGTTCAATATAGACAATGTGGCCTGCTGCTGATAATCACAGAAATTAATTTAGATTCACCCTGCATTTTGTAAAAGACATAAATCAAGCTTAACTTGACTGAACCCTGGACATTTCTTTAAAATTGAACATCACGTCTAGATAACTGTAATGAGCCAATTCATTTAATTTAAAACTCTCCTACAAAGTCAGAAACAGATTAAACATTCTAGATGCTAGCAAAGGTCTGAATAGGAAAGAAAAAAATAAGAGGAGAAACAATGATGAGTCATTTCATTAACTCTGATGTAATGGTATTAATGTGCAGCTCTCAGAAAAACAAGTGCCTTTTAAGCAGAGCAGCCATTGTCTGACTGTCATGTTCTTTCATATCTGCTGCTTGCTCTCCCTCCTATTGTTTTATTCTTCTACAGAGATCTACAGTAGCAGTGTAGCTCTCGCCCCCAGTGTAGTAAAGAAAAGCGGCTGATCAGTATGAGAGGCTGGCTCACGGTCAGAGCCGCAGTGACAGAGCTCCCCTCGACTCATTGTTAGTCAACAACAGCTCTATCACATCAATTATGTGACAGGTGAGACTCCCTCAAGAAAAATAAAGAGAGAGACACATGTGTGAGGTCCAAAAAATAAGAAATTTCAATTCGGCTTTCTATGATAATCCTGAAGGATTCTAATGGGAATGCACTGGATAAACTGAATCCCAGGGATTTTTGGCTTTTTACAGAATAATGTAAAGGATGGATTTGGGTTTGTATAAAATAAAAATGTTTTCTTTCGGAACGCAGTTCCTATTATGATCGAATCCTTAGACATTCCCTTTGGACTATTTTGTGTGTGTGTGTGTGAGATCAACCAAGTTTCAACTGGTGTTACCTAATATAGTGTAAACATAATTGTATTAGTGATTAGAAAAAAAACTTTTTTTTTTAAATACAAAAGGGCTCAGGACTAAAATCACTCGTGTTTTATCCAAACAGTTGGAATGCAAATGAGAGTAACATCACAACATCAAACTGTATCGGCAAATAAAAATAAACTTGGCAGCAGGGAGATGAAAAGATGATGAAACTACAAAATGCATAAGAGAGCATAAATTCATCAAAAACACTAGATATTGCAAAGTTTGAGATAGATATGGGAATAAATCCCTGCTTTATTTTATATACATAAGTCTGGATATCAACCGTAAGTAAATTTTCCAATGATTGGAGCTATCAGAGACTGAAATGGAATACAGCAGATTATAAAGGTTTCTGCAACACAACAATCAGATATTCTTGGAATGAAACATTTATATGGATCACATTGCTTCAAAACTTTCAAAAGGCTTCAACTGACTCAACTAACTTCAGAGCGTCTTTTGTATAAACAACTAGCATGATTTCACAATATCAGTTGTAATTTTAATTAACATCACTGATTTCAGGAGGTATCAGATGATTATTATTACAATTTACGTTAAATAATGTAATGTATTTATGTAATGCCATACCCAGTTGTCACTTGCATTTGATGCTTGATGACTTCAACATTTCTAAAACAAGCTACTCAGTAAAATTACAGTCATACAATGTTCCTCTCTGTTTTTGCTCGTGTGCCAGTGTTTATCCTTCCGTATGCCAAGAGATTCATGTTTTTGCACATTGGTGCTGCAGTCAGTAACATTTGGAAGAGAGAAAATGTTCAATTTTGTGATAAGATTTTGAATACAAGCCACTAAAATGAGCATTGGACAGAAAGTGTTCCTCACATTTTCCCTGGACTAAAACACAATCACAACTTCAGTAATACAAAATGGCTCTCTCTTGGGAAGACAAGAAGAAACATAAATCCGTTCACTTTTCCAATTCCTTATCTTGAATTAAAATCTCTTTTCATTCCCATAACACAAATGTAAAAAAAAAAAAAAGGTTAAAAATATTTAAAATGATGATATAAAAACAAAAAAAAGTGAATGAAAAAAGTGAATGGTTATGTAGTGAAGCACAGAAAACTGGACGTGCAAAGCGGTAAACCAACATCAAGCGTGTCACACGACCTTTGATGCAGTATTCTCAATATGACAGTAACCTTTTCAATAGAACACTTAATTAGTCTCTGTATGTGTAAACATCACCATTCTCATTGACATTCACAGAATTTGTGCGAGTATGTGTGTGTGTGCGAGTGAGCAAGTATGCATCTAACCACATCTGCAATATGCTGGCAATCTGGATGATATCCAGGATCCTTTAGAGTCACTTAGTCAGTAATATGTCACTCTATTAACTGTGGTGTGCAAATGCAAATTCAAACATATACAAATACAAAGAGAGAATTAAAATGTTACAGTATAAACGTATCATGTTGCTACACGTGATTTCACATTTTAAGCCCCACTGTTCCCTCTGACATCACGGCCTAAACAACTTTGCACCCAAAGCAATTCTACTTCATAAGCCATTCAGCAGGCACAAGCTTTGATATTGCCCTGAAGATGGATGAAAGAAAAAATAATTAATAATACAGTGGTAAACTGTTCCAGTTTTGCCTCCTAATACAGGCCTATAAAAGGCATGTTTGCTTATGCAAAGTGAATTTTTAACCAAGACTGCACAGACAGTAAAGGGGACATGGCTCAGTACTGTGTTCTTTTTTGTATGCTTGCTTACTGATATTAGTAAAGCCAGTTCGCCATTCATTATAAATGGCAGCAAGAGAATAAATCACTGCAACATTGTGGATTTTGTAAGTGTAGATGCACCAAATATTTTTTGCACATTTCCCTCACACTTAAAAATGCATGAAAGTCATAGAATTAGATAACAAAAAGAAGTGGCGTTAGAAAAGAAAGGATGCTAAAGCACAAACTTTTTCCAGACATTACTTTTAGTGTGTGGGAGGACGCTGGGCCACGCAGATCATGTCATCCATCTGTTCTGGCCGCTGTTAAGTGGTAAACTCACAAACAAGTGTTTTCAGAACCACTTCAATTTGTCACAAACCACTTACAGTATTTGTACACACAAAACAGCACTGAATACGACCTAATTATTGACCTTGAATATTTAATTAGGTACTTTGATTAGAATGGATTTTATCTGTTTTTTATTCAATACTTTTCAGTATTTAAGGAAATAAAAATAGCTATTGTCTTTCACATTTGTTTTCACTGAACTTCAGTGCATTCTGGGATTACCTTCTCGTTAAAGCATATACTGTATGCGATGCTGTCTTAGAATTTGCTGCAAAGCATGGTATCTTAGAAAACAGCATCATTTTGCTTTTTGTGTCCTGATGCTCTCATTTCCACATATGAATGACAAAGCAGGTCCTCTAAAGTCAAGGTCACAATAAACTATTACAATAAAACACTGTAAAATACAGTAACTTCTAGCTAATATATCACAGAAAGTTGACTTTATGCTGATGCATGACCTTATTTTTCACTCTTCAACCACTGAGATCCTTTTAAACTCAAACTCTTGCACAGAATGTTCATTCTAAGATGACTTTTGAAAGGGAGGAGAACTAAATGAGAGATTTTGGAGCTTCCTCCTTGATCATTTCTGTAACTTTGACTGGTTTGACTGGCATATTCATAATCATCTTTTTAGTGAAGAGTATTTATGCAGCTTTATGGTATGCTGCTGTTAAAGGGATAGTTCAGCCAAAAATTAAAGTTCTGTCACTCACTCGCCCTAATGTTGTTTGAATGGCTTCTTTCACACAACACAAAAAGGGCAAGTCCATATGACTCATGTGCAGTGTTATTTCAGTACTATATAAATTATAATATATACAGTATATATATATTTTTTATTAGCTTTTTCATTTTAACATTGCCTTGACAACTAACTTAATCATATTTCATCTAATATTTATTATTTATTTAAGTTGTATTTTAATTAACATCATTTTTTATTTTAGGTAACAGTGACATGCTCTAAGTTTTGCATTAAAAAACACATTCCTTGAAGATACATTATATACTATATAAGTATGGACCATTTTTATGGTCATTGTATGGTGCTTTTATTATGTTTTTGTCCCTTTGGCAGCATGACAACCCCCGAAAATGAATATGCTTTCACTATACAAAACAGAGCATCCTTAGAATCTGAGCACAAAAAGGACTCTGGAAGCTCCGCAATGCCCTTTTGGTCTATTGGTCTATTGAATTAATGCTGCTCAAAAGCACCTTACAGGAGACAAGAACTATTTCTAGTCCAGCTGTAGTTTCAAATCTGTACCTTTCTCCCTCCTCCGTGTCATCCTATCTGTTATACTTAACTAAACATGAAATAACTCAGTCTCATTCAGTTTTGTGTTTGTATAGCTGATACACTTGTAAGTTTGTCTCTTCTTCCAAACACTGGCTTTCAAAATGTGTGAATATGTAACTGGTAATTATGTGAAACGTTGACTCGCGTTAAGACAATTGCACAAAATTATCCTAATGCATCACACTATATAGGATAAACATTCTCATTTATGTTTCTCAGGCGGTGCAAGTGCGGTACTGTAAATGCACGTTTACAAAAACTGAGGAATGAGTCCAACTTATTTTATGGTAATTGACATCGTGCTGCAAATGCTGTCAACAAAGTTGAACTTTTACTCATTTAAACATGCTGTATTGTTGTGTTAAACTGATCACAGCTTCAAGCACTTAAGACAGCAGTAGACAAATACTGCTGACAGATACATTATACTGAAATTGCTCATTTCCTGAAATTCTTTCCTTCAGTGTGCTTTTTGTGCAACTGTCAAGCTGTCATGTTCTCTTAAGGTGCAACGGCCACATAATTGGTCAAATGAATGCCTGCCATAGCGAGTGTCTTGTGTTAGTAAATGGATGCAGACAGGCGCTGAGATTGACAGATAATGCAGGGACGTACAGTAACACAGGGATCAACAATTGGACAGACTGCTATCAGCTGATGGGTAATCAAGAAATAATCAAGAGTATGGCATTTTTGACAACAAAAGTGACTAATTCTATACAAAAAAGAGGGGTATTGACTTGTTTTCATTTCCAAATAAGCACAAAAGGAATTCGATATGGCTCAGCTAAATGACATCTGTGTATTTTGTTTTTCAGTAGTGGCCATCACAGTGATTTGGGCTGGCAGCTGTATCAATGGTTTGGGCATGTCTGACTGGAGTCCAGAGCACTGTTGTGAGAGAGGTGTCATTTGTATATGTGACACCATCTCTGGGACCACAGGAAGCCTCGAAGCTGCAGGTCACCTCAGACTGTTTACCAGCACAGTCCAGTCAGCCATAAACTCAGAGATAGATCTCAGCAACAGTCAAATGTGTTACAAAGATAAAATCCTGCTGTATTTAGGAAGAAGTTACAGCAAAATTTTACTTCTGATGGTACATTTTTGGGCCCTGAATGAGGTAATTGCGTTGCTGTCTATATAGGGTCCGAAAGCTCTTGAATTCCATCAAAAATATCTTAATCTGTTCTGAAGGTCTTGCGGGTTTATAATAACATGAGGGTGAGTAATTAATGACAGAATTGTAATTGTGGGGTACTCTCCTTTTAAGAAAATTTTGATTACAACTTCTAAATTATATTACTTCTATTTTGGCATTCTGTGTGACATGTATTTTGTGACTCCACGCCTGCTTGTATGATATTACGTCACAGTGTATGCAAAATTGAAGTGTACAGAGATGCTGCTATCCCAGCATGGACAAAAACAGCCGACGGCTACTTCAGAAAAGCACGATAACATTTGCATTAGTGCCAGAAGAGACGCATTAGCCTGCAATATGCTGCAGGGAAAACATAGTGACAGTCATATAAAGCACTCCCAGTCAAGAAGCAACCCATACAAAACATTCTGTAGTGTTGCGAGCGAACTACGCTGGCTGCCTGATCAAGTACTGTCTGCCATTTATGGAAGCAAGCAATATGCCAGTACAAATTGCCACTTGCTTTGCTCGTCCTCTCATTGTGTAACATGCTTTCTAACTATTGATAAAGCAAATGCCACCATTTACTCTTCTTATCACGCACGCAGACACATGCGCAACATCCATCATGGCATTCCAAAATAATCTACATGGCACAGACCCTTTGTGATGAAGCAATTACCGGGGCCATGAATGTCAGCATATCTGGCTGTACAGGTGATGGATCACTCGTGGCCATTACACCAACGGCTGGATCCCATTAAAGAGGGTCATTTGCTGCGGGTCACCGTGACTCACTGCTGTAAGAGTTAATCGACACCTTGCACTGTAATCTGTTGTAGGCAGCAATTGAAACGCACTTTATATCAAGCGCCAGCATTCAGCTGTAAAAGAAAATAAGATAATTTGTGTGTTTGCATCAGAATATAAATAAAAAATTTATTAAGCCTTTGGAAACTTAATTAGCTGTTACGTATACATCAATTTAGCATCAAAATATGGCCAAGTCAAAAGAGCTCTCATAAAGCTATAGTGAAAAAATAGTTTTAATATATTTGAAAGTCTACAGGAAGATTTCCTAGATATAGTGTTGGCAGCCTTATGAGTTTAAAATGTGTTGTACCAGAAAACCTAGAAGAAAACAAACAATATCATCAAGGGGCATAAAAACGGTTGACCAAAGCAAGAGAAAAACCCTTAATTCACTATTTAAAGCAGTGGCAACATGAAAACCTAGGATTATCAGTGATCTGCAAGCTTTTTGAGCGAGGCAAAGATTTCAGTTAAGCATTAAAGATTCTCTACAAAAAATAACCCTTGGGGTTTGAATTCCATGGATTGCAACTATATAAACAGAATCAAGCCATCCAATAACTCTGAATTTTGATGTCAAAAATGTTATGCTCTTTTTTTATGTATTATAGATTTCAACTTAGACACTAAAAAAAATGTGGTGATGCCAATGCCACTCGGGGGCTGAGAAAGATCTTGTTTCCTGAGCTCCTGCTGTCAGAGAGGTCTTAAAAACACTGCATGGGGTCCGGTGCTGCTTAAACCGTCTCTTTAAACAATCACACCAATAAGTTAACTCCAGAATGATACTTCACAGCATATAATGTCACATTCAGTGCTATGTTGTCTGTTCCTCGCGTAATAAGAAGGGCCTGCTGAGCTGAGCCTTAAGCTCAAGAATGCTATTGACCAGATGAATCAATCCAGCTCTTATTTTCCTTTAAAACTAATTTATACCACAGTGATGCAAGGCAGTTTATAGGGTGACTCGATCTGCATAATGAATAATCAGCTAATGCAGGGAGGAGTTCTATCCCATCCAGCATGATGATTCCCTGCTGACATCACTCAACAGGTTCCACATCAAAAATTAACTGTATTTTTCAGTGCTACACCTGCTTCTTAAACCTTTAAACAAATCGCCACTTTTATTTTGGAGTGAGACAAATGTTAAATGCGTCCCAAGGGCCAGGGCTGGCGCACAAATTGCCTGTTTTTATTTATACGATCAGCGTCCAAAAGCTAGGATTCAATACCCATGCCACCCTGTTAAAAAAAAAAAATCCTTCTCCAAGCCAGAGATTACAATAAGATTTTCACTTAAGCTTCCTGCTTTTCAGAGTTTTTCCAGATAAAAGGGTTCAGTAAACTTAAATATTTGTTCTATAAAGTTTTTTT
>JAUCMR010000169.1:7883882-7901436 GCA_032357425.1 Enteromius argenteus | reverse complement strand
ACACACACATGCACACAAACATACTGCAGGCAGATAAAAACAGGTCTAATAACAATGTTAAAATATCTTTACTTGTGGAATATCACATTATACAAAATGACAAGGCTTACAGTCAGTGTACTGATATAAACAGATCATTGTTGTGACATCTACAGATCATTAATATACTGTATGTAAATAAGCCTACAGTGTGAGACTTGGAGAACAAAATGATTAGCATCAACAGATTCCAGTTACAACTGCTTTCTGTGATTGAACACTTCCACTAAAATCAGAGCAAATCAGAACAGGCAGACCATTTAAACAACTTTAAGAAATCGGACGAATAATTATTTACAAGATTTGACTATATAAAAAGTTCAAATTTAACCTCCAAACATTTGATCCCAGTGATTTCAGATCCAGTGATTATATTATGTACTTTTCAGTATCCTGAAAAATAGCAGCAAATGCTTGCTGAATTTGTAGTGGAGAAGGAAGGGTCCATGAAAGGCCTCTCATTTGCAGTAACCACTGGCACAGACTGCGAGTGGTGATGTTTTTTTTCTCTTTCATTGTTTCACAGTGATAACATCAGTGTAGTTTGTTTACATGGTCCAAGTCCTTCGCAGTTTTGCTTTAGCATGAGCCAGTGGGTGACAAGAGGTCTCAGCTGCTCCTGTGTCTCACATAACATCTAACACAAGCACACTTAACTGCATATACACACTACACAGAACACCCAGTGAAATATTTCAACTAAACACAGTAGATGACAAATTATACTGTAATAACATGTTATGTTGTAATATGTCCATGTATATTTAAAATCTTATATGAGCTATTAAAATAAGGCAGGTCATAATGTCTACTGTGTTTGGATAAAAACAGCATTGATAAAACATTCAAACAGCAAATCTTGGCTCAGTGACTTCATGACTGTAGTTGCCCAAAGCTACACAATAGTGCTCTAACAACTGCGCAGTTTAGAGTACAGTACTTAAAAAGTGTAATAATGAATGCAGCTACTTCATAAAAACATAGAAAGCAGAGCAAGAGAAAGGCAAAAACAAAAAGATTAAAAAATAGAATTTCTGTAGGAAAAACTACTCCAGTTCTAAAAACAGTCAGTGACGCATTGTGATCCACAGGGGCTTCACAAGCTCTTTCACGGTCATCCAATCAGAGAAGATCTGAACAGGAAGTGGACAGCAGGTGGATCAAACATTCTAGATGATTAAACATCCCGTCACAACAGGACTAGGTCATTCATGTGCTTCTGCTACACCAAAGGGCTGTATAGAGTCCCTCAAAAGAGGTATAAAAGTTATAAAAGGAATGGTGGTCCCCAAACACCAGACCCTGCTGTTAGCCCTTTGTGCACTGAGTTCATTGAGCGTTGAGATCTGAGTTTGCGGATGTCATCTGTCAAAAGCCAGCATTCTTGAAGATGAAATTGCAACCCCATGCATGCCCAGAGTCCAGTTGTCTGTGCCTGCATTGTAAGGGCACTGGAATGTGTTTGACTGGAATGTAGAAAAACTTTTGATGGTCCAGTGACAGGTGCTGGGCATGTGCTCAAGGCTTCGCTCTCAGAGTTCAGTGGTCAGCAGACCTTTGGGCTTGTGGTTGTCGTCCTTGATTGGGTGAGCCACAATACTGTCAAAATCAATTCAGAACAAACATAACTCAACTCCTCTTCAGTGTTTGAGGTTTAGGCTATTTCTGCTAAACTAAAACCTTAGCTGTGTTTTGGTATGTTTGAAAGTGATATTTTGCACGCAAAAATGTATTGGGTCAGTATGATTTTTTTAAAGAAAGTATTTTTATTCACACCAAGGATGCATTACACTGATCCAAAATTGCAGTATAAAAATATTCATAATGCTACAAAGTTTCTATTTTAGAAATTCAAAACCTTTCATGTTTTTACATTGTACTTATATTTTTGAAAATACCTATATGTAACTACATCTGCAACTAATTTCTGTACTTACAGTTATAATTACACTGCTGACCAATGCCTTACACCTTAACCTACCCATACCACCAACCCTGTCCCTAACCTTACCTGTATCCCACCTCAACAGCACCAAAAGTATTTTGCAATACAATATGAACACATTAAGTACATTGTACTTACTTTTTTGATGCAAGTACATAGTAGTTAAGGCCACCTAATATAAAGTGTGACCAGTATTATTAACCAATTAAAGCCTTGGTAAGTATAAGAATCTTAACAAATCTTATGGATCCCAAACTTTTGAGTGCTATTAGATTTAACTGAATACACCACTACTGTGTGGCTCTCCCTGGAGAAACACACCCACAAAATGGTAAAATTACAGCGTGACTCTTCTTGGTTTTTAAGTTGAAAATGGTAAATCTGACTGCTTTGGAAAGTAATAGGACTGCTTTGGAAAGTAATAGGACTACTGTGCTCAACAAAGCAGAGAAAGGTAATGGAGTAGGGATGAAACAAACCTTGTGGCAATCACATTGTGAGTGTGAGAGAGATGGGGGAGTGAGGAAATAGCAGCCCCTTCAGGATGGTGAGATGCTGACATCTTTGCTGTACAGTCAAGGAGGCCGTTAGTAAAGGTGCCAGACTGCTAGAGGTGAGAGAGGAAGCAGGGGGACAGTCAGTCACTAAATCAACTACTAGAAATGTGAGAAGTGATGGTAATGAAAATGTACACTCCACTGAGCATGTGGCTTGATAGTGAGTCAACATCATCTGCTAAATACGAAAGCTTCTTCTAAATCTAGAAATCTACAGAACTGCAGGGAAATATGAAGAGGCATCCCTGTGCAAACGCTTAGATAAATTAGCTGTTCTTCGATTCCTCACCAGGAAAACAACTGAAACTCTACAGTCATATTACTCTACTCTAAATATGATATATTTAATATGATTTGTAGAGTATTGAATCAATCCATTATCAGATGTTATTTTCATGTAATATCTTCATCAAAATGATCATCAACTCACTATAGGTGCTGAAGCTGGAATGATCCATCGAGGAGTGATTGTGGGTTTGGGAGCAGGGACCTGTATCAAATCAAATATTTTAATAGAATATTAATACTTCAACAATGTGAAAACACCTAAAGAGAACAGGAATTATTGTGCCATACAGTCAATTATAGAGCCTTTTGCTTACTACAAGCATTACAAGCATACCGTGAGCTGCAGTGCTGAACTTACTACAGGGATTGGGTCTGTGAAGTCTATCAGGTTATCAGTCAGAGGGGCTGTCAGCGGCTCAGGATCCTGAACTTTGACCTGCATTGTAAAAAGCCACATGCTCTAAAGCCAATGCCAACCAAAAGCACATTCAATGACTAGGTCTGCATTTCCTGCAGGATGCGTCAATGCTGGCAAGACGTCACAAAAAGTGATGCTTTTGTAATTATTTGAAAACAAAAACCTTTAACAGAGACAGAAAGGGAGAATATTTAACACAATCAGATTAAAATATTAGTAAATGTGCCATTGTGAGGTGAATGCAAAATTGCTTAAGTCCAATGAACACCCTCAAGTTGCTATTATTTTCTATGATTTGTCTTTTGTTTATTGATGGTTTCATAAAACTTAATATTAGAGTCCCAATAGTTTAATGTTGCAGGAATAAATACCTGAAACCTGGAAATAAGTGCACTGAGTTCCAGCATCCCTAAAGCCCGGCTCACACTGTACGATATTAGCCATTAGATATTAGATTTTGAAAATCCTAAAAGATTCCTATAATCTTAGGCTAATATCTCTTTAATCTTTGATCGTTAGTTTGACATGTTCACCAACAGCCGATTAATGGCAGTTGCATTTAAATTTTATCTCTGACAAAATTCTGGCAGTGTCAGAAAATTTTGCACATAGTACTGCTTATTGTCTTATGATGAAAATCAAACTTTCGTCATATTTCAAGACAAGCCATGATCAGAATTAATGCTCGAGATTTGTTCTATATGTCATAAACTAATGGCTATAATATTCTTCCTAAATACGCTGTTTTTTCCACCGTTCATATACTTTTCATGATAACCAACATTTCATCCCCACGTACAATGCAGCAATAATCCAAAAGCCAAGGCAAAAATTCCTCTTGATTTTTGTTGAGGGAACTAGGGGATGTCATGCATGCAGCACTCTATTGACAATCCTGATTAATCACTGAATAAACAGCAAAAACCTCAACAAGCTGTTATCAATGGTTGACAGCAAAATAAAATAAAAGTGATGTTGTGCTGGATTTATTTTCCCTGTAAAGGAGAGCATGTTTCAGTGGTGTGTGAGTAAATGTTGGTGTATATATTGACAGCTGCTGTGGACTCTTGTTACAGTGTGCCAGCAGCTGGAATGACATTAAGCCACTTCTGTTACCTTGGATGACTGGGCTTCATTCACTGGATCTGATGACAGAAGCGGCACAGAAGAGATGAAGTCATCTGCGTTCTCTTCCAGGCTGAGCACAGACAATAAATAGAATGAGCACTTTCATGAACAAATGCACTTCAAGTCTTTTTTCCTGACTGAATCTTGAAGCTGCTGTATATGATAAAACAATGGTGGCTGGAGCTGAGAAAATGTTCCTTTTCTGACCAAAAAAAAACAAAAAAGGATAGAAGCGTTCACAGCTTTTCAATAGTGATGAAGCATGTCTGAGAAGAGCTCTGGACACAAACCTTTTGATTTTGAGCACTGGAAATGAGCACAAAGACATTGAAAACCTTTGAGCATTTCAAAGCACCTCTCAAGCTTTTCATTAGTGTTCATTCAAAGGAAATCACAATGTTCACCCTTGAATGAAACCTTATGAACACCTCTTATGAAGTGTTTGAGGAAATGACTCGGGGTCACTTTGTGATCACTGTTGATAATGGGTTGAGTGTGTGTGTGTGTGTGTTAGTGTGCACATTTGGATGACTTCCCACCAGAACAGAGCAGCCTTCCAGACAGTCGAAAAATAATGTGTACCATTGCAAAGGTACAAATTATTTACACATTTGGAAGATGACTTTGACTGTGTGTGTGTTCCCTGTGAATCAAACCTATAATTTTGGCTTCTACAAATTGAGTATCTGATGTAAGCATCAGTAGTGAATTATAATTTAAACTCCGGTTCCGTTAATACCTATTTTTCATATCAAATATAATTTTAACCATCAGTCACATAATGTTTATTTGATTCTATAGACATTGTAAATGTGATGTTTCACAGACAATTTCTTTTTTACATTAAGACACTCATTTTACATATGTTTCTTTTATCATGTGACTACCAGAGCTGAGTGGTTGCAGGTCAGTGTACAGAGCTAATCATGAGTACATGTGGTTACATAAGAACATGTTTCCAGGCAGACCACAGTCATATGACCCATCTGTAACTACATATAAACAGTTGACACTAGATGGCAACAGTGGGCTTTAAATCCCAGGCAATTTTAAGGAATGTTCTGGGCTCAATGCTAGAAACAGTCTATGGACACAATCTGTGAAATACTGTCAATTAGAAAAAGACAATTATTTATAATTTATTCTAAATTAGCAACTAAATCATCTCGGCCTAGCTTTTATGACACTGAAGTGCACAAATTTGTTCTACCTCTTTGTAACAATCTTAGTTGTCAGTAAGTCTGTAATGCTAACCAATTTCAAACTTTTGAATGGTAGTGTAAGATCATATACTGTACAGAAGAAATAAAATAAGTCCTGGCTTGTTGATGGTAGGACCAGGTGGCCCCTTTAATCTTGGTGTGCCCCAGTTTCTGCCTGAATGCTTGTGCTCCACTGCCTCAGACTCTGTCCCAGGAGGATTACAGGCCCACAGGCACACTCACATGGCCCTGCTACGCCTTAATCCACACACTCAAACAACAAAGCAATTCTTCTTTGTAGTTCAATCTTCTCACTGTACTTGGAGTAGGATCTGTGTGTTGTGGGCTCACCTGCTGGTAGAACAGGGCAGCAGGCCGGGCTGCTTGAGCAGGTCCCAGGACTCCTGGCGCTCCGCTCTCCCACTCACGGGCAGAGAGGATGTGCTGCCCATACGCCCCCCACGACCCATCAGTCTGAAAAAGAGAGAGACGGTATTACCACCCACCATACAGATCTTCTCATTATTAAAAAGTTATTTTAAATACATAATGTAACTATTTGTGCTTACTATTATTTGTGCCCAACTGTTACAAGAAGTCAAATGCACTGTATTGCCAAAAGTATTGGGACTTCCCTTTCTAAAGAACAGGTTTGACTACTTTAGTAATTTATACGAGTAAAAATCTTAATTTTTAAGCATATAATGATATTCTAGGGAATTGTGTGCCTCTAATTTTATAGCAGCAGTTTGAAGAGGACCCTTTTCTTGCTTACCTGGTTGCTGCCTCCTGCAGGTTACAGTTCTTGTCTGGAGTAAGTCCAAGCTCATCTCTAGAATCCTAAACAAAGAGATGAACATTTACAAAACATATACAAGAACTTTATGTATCATCTTCAGTGTACCTGAGATTAACATGTTGATGTCATAAACCATGTATGCAGACATTAAATTAGAGATTCTTCCTTTGGGAAAGACAAGCAATCAACTATCCGAATGGGGATAAATATTAATATCACATTGAATACCTTGAGCGCTGCCTCTGCCTGAGCTTTCAGGATGTTGCTCTTGAGTTCCTCAGGACATCGGAGCTGGTTCAGGACAGGACTGCTGCCCACGCTATTCAAACTTTTCTCTGTCAGTTTCGCCACTTCCTCCTGCACACAAACCAAAGCATGTGTTCTGATTATGAATCTGTTTGCACTGCATTTCGGTCTCTTTGCTTAAATAAACATAGTCCAGGCTGAAATAATCATCAGCTCAGAAAAAAGACAGAGATCAATGAGTGCTGTAATAGCATGGGTAATCATCTTACCTATTCACATTTAATAATTTAAGTACATCCTAAGGTTAGAGTGGCAGAGTGGCCAACACAATCTCTGCTCCTTGTATTTAACATTCATCTCAAGCTTGAAATGCATATTGCAAAAAACACAATTTACAAGAAGCTTTGTTCTCTGTGTGTGTGTGGGGCTTCCGGATGGCTGAACTGACCTGGTTGTTCATGTTGAGGTTGACATTGGTTCTGGCTGGAGCAGACATTGGAGTGTTTTCAATCTCTAGTTGCTTGAGCCGAGCTGCAGCCTCTGTGGATGAGAACAGATTCAGTGAGCATCATTAAACAATGAGAGGTCAGACAAGACAGATGGAAACACATCTGCATGTGCTGGGATTATAACATGTTCACTCGGGGGATAATCAGATCACACAATACATAGACAGAGCATGAAAACACTAACTGTACAGACAATAATCAAATAATAGATTAAGTAAAACAATCCAAGTTGTACTTTGATTCATAAAAGCATGTTAGATGTTAATTTATTTTTAACCCCTTAAAATGTATGAATGTTTCACCAATCATTATTACATATTCGGGTCTTTAATGACCCAGACACAGATGGATCTCCAACTGCTGCAATAGAAAAAAAAACTCTTGATATTTTAAGAACAATTACATAAGAATAAAATTAACCACATTTTGTTACTTGTTAAAACTTAAAAGGGTTCAGTTTGAACAGATGATTTTACCATCACTGTCAATGTCAGAGCGCACTTCCATAGGCAGCTCATTCACCACATCTAGCATCAAATGGCAGTGACATTTATAGTAATGGTTCTGCAGTTAAGTCGTTTAAACTCATTCAAAAAAAGTTCAACTTTTACAGATGATATTGTTTTGCTTTATGCCTACAGTAATTATGATTGAAACACGATGTCATCATTGTGTATGAAACAGTTCCACTTAGAATAAAGGTATGCATTGCATGTATTGAGTCGTCAGATATAGTATATATCATATAAAATATAGTTGCGCAGGAAAGAAAACACATACTTCTGGTCTCTAGCAACCCTATGCAGTTTTTACAAAAACTAAGAAAACAGACATTCTTTCATGTTTTTTTTCTTGTTATATTGTTTATAATGAATACATTGAGGAATACCAAGAAAGTTGATGTCTATAAAAAAAATGAAGGCATGAGAGAATGAACTGGCTCAATAAAGACTTGAGGTATCCATTTATAGATTAAATAAAGAGATAATTTAAATACATACATTTATATACTCAATATACTCAACCATTTAAAAGAAATGGTTTGGAACAAAATAAAAATAAAAATAAAAGTCTCTTATGTTCAACAAAACTGCATTTATGTGGTCAAAATCTGTAAAATCAGTAATGCTGTGTATATTACTATTTAGTAAACTTTAAAAGTAAACCGCTCTCTATTTGTAAATATTTAATTTATTCCGTTGATGCAAAGCTGACTTTTTAGTATTCATCATCTTCAGTGTCACATGATCCTTCAGAAATATAGGCAAGCTCATTTAGTGATCAAGAAATATAACTTTTTTTCTTTTTTTTCCCCATCAATGTTGAAAAGTTGTGCTGCCTAATATTATTTTGGAAATAATTATATTAAAAAAAAAAAATCTTACTGCACCTAAACTTTTAAATGGTAGTGTATGTGGGATTGGTACTAAGCAATCCAGTTTTATTTATTATTCTGAAGTTACAAATTCTGGAATCGGACGATAATAGTACCAATAATAGTATTTAAAGTAATAATAATACTTTTTACCAGTTAAAACTACTTTTCTGTGACAGGTTACAAAAATCACATTCAAAACAGCATATAAAATTGTTTGGACGTAAAAATTGTTGTGAACAAATACATTTAATTAGGCAAAACAAATAAATATGCAAGACAAACACTGCCAGTGCATCCAACTGTGTCTGTTATGTATTAACTCACCGGTCAGAGAGAGGGTCTCTTCTGTGGTTGCGCTGGCTGTGGCATGAGCAGCACCTGGTCCCACTTCTTCTGCTGTCGCCATGGGAACAGGGGCTCGAAGAACCTCATCTACGCACGTCTCCAAGAGATCAGTCACCAAGGGCATGCTGTGAAGGATGAAAGGGTTAATTACCATCTGTCAATTGCAGGATGTAACCCTGTATATGCTGCCCGAACAGTGTCCACATTGGTAGATATATGACAAATGTGACTCACCTGGACAAAAATGCTTGAGGCTGGGCTCTGTAACTCAAGTTACAGCAATGCAATAGCACAGTATCACATTTCAAATATGTGATAGTCAAAAAAAAACTGAAAAAGTGTACTTAAAAGCAGAAGGTTGTTGGGTGATGGTTGGGTAATGAATATGTATTTCTATATCTGATGTATTGCACAACACTAATGGCATTATCAAGCCTTTACAACCAAAACTGAGCAGAAACAGTTACTGAAGAACACAAAAGGAATGGAACCATGATCTAACAGTCATATGCCAACTGACCACACACATTCCACTAGATCTAGATTAAAGGACCACACACACACACACAGTACGCCTGTACTAGAATCACTAAAAGCAATGTATTCCTTCCCTTCCTGAGTAAAATGAGGGAGGGAACAAAGTCACATTCCATAAATGACTAGAGTGAGATTGACTTCCAAAGGAGGCTTAATAATGGACAGCTCACTTCTTGCCATGCTGATTAAACCGCTTTGCACTTTCCAAAACTCAATGTCTGTAAAACCTAAGTAAATAAATAATAATAAAAAAAAACTTCCACCTTAAGACATGACAAAATTGTTCATTTGCAGAAATGTACAGTAAAAACCTCAAGAGAAACAGAAACACGCATTGGGGTGTTGCTTCTGTTTGTTAGTTTTAATCAATCGACTTCGTAGAGCCACGTAAGATGCATATGTCCTTTGGTTATAGTACAGTACTGCAGACAAATCTAAAAACAGTGTATACCGCACTACACATCGTCAAATGGATAAAATGTTTAACAGCCCAAATAACTAAATGAGAACTCACAATTTGATATTCAGATCATTATGATCACACAAAGATATACTGAAATAAGAAATGTAATTATAATGGCACTTTCCACAAATAAGAATGTAGTTTTGAATTTATATGAAATAGTCTAAAAGGAGTCCCTACTTAGGTAGGACTGTTGCTCACTTTGGTGTTTTAGTCTTTCTCTTGTAAATGTTTATATTTAATATTTATTCTTTAAAAATAATAATAATTTATAAATATTAAGACAAACATCCTTTCAAATCTATGCACATCATTTCACTAAAATGCTTCAGTTAATAGTTTAATGCCCTACTTCGTACACTATTTGTAGAAAGTGTCTAATATCTTTGTTTTAAATGTACATCAGGCCTAAAAAAGTGTGGTTATGATGATCAAGGCATAATTTATTTTAAATGTCAAGTAAATAGCCAAAATAAATGTCAACAGGATATTTCCTGGGTGACAAAGCTGGTTGAACAATGAGCCAGTCATTCTAATTGGAAGTACAGGCACAGTGAGGATTTCAGGCTTCTTCCATGAAGGTTATCTCATCTCTCTGGCTGCTTTCAGTCTCAGAGGGGAAGGACAAAACGACGGGGAGGACTTTAGCCCAGGTAGTCTCGCTTGATCTCAGTCAGAGAATATGCCTTTTATCCCGGCGTTCCCTGAAGCTCATTTTGTATCCGAGGAATGCGGGGGTGGAGGAGCTGTGGCAGAATCCGTGTATGAGAGGAGGTGCCTGTCGGTCACGCTGGTGTCAGTGATGGGACTGAGGGGGTGTGAAGCCTGGATGGGTCACTGGAGGAGGGGGGAGTGTTAGCATGAGGGACAGAAATACTGTAGAGTCTGATGTGCAGAAGTTGAAAAAGGGTAGAGAGCAGATCAAAAGGTAGAAATCGAGGGAGCTAAGTTTGAAGTTAAATGTTTCCTGAACCACTACTCAGCATCTTCTTTCCTCATTGCATTCAACAATAAATATCTAAGATGAGATTCAGAAATTATGTTAATTTTAATGACTTAAAGGAAAAGTACTCTCAAAAATGAAAATGACATCATAAACTACTCACCCCCAAGTCATCCTAGGTGTATATGACTTTCTTCTTTCAGACGAACACATTCTGAATTTTTTCAAAAAATTATCCTGGCTCTTCCAATGCTGGTGGATAGCCGCCTTTATTTTGAAGCTCTGTAAATCGGATATATCTGCAAGTACTGCGACATAAAACTAACCTATACGCCTTCAGGGGGTTACCACAAGTCCTCTAAAGTAAATTGATGGGTTTTGTAACAAAAATATTTCTAGTTTTAAAACTATGACTCGACGTATGATGCAACTTATGTCATACATCCAGCCAGAAGTCAACCAAGAAACCAGAACTCAGCACTCTTGCGGAAAAAAACAGTATAGGCTGTTAGGTTAGTTTTACGTCGCAGAACTCAATTTACGGAGCTTCAAAATAATAGCCACTATCCACCAGCATTACCAAGCCTGGAAGAGCCAGGATAAATTAAAATAAAAAAAAAGACTCTGTTCATCTGAAAGAAGGAAGTCCTATACACCTAGGATGGCTTGGGGGTGAGTAAAATATGCCGGAATTTTCATTTTTGGGTGAAATATTCCTTTAATTGATTCACATAATTTAACATTCAAACTACTGAGCATATAACAATACAACAAAAAATGTGTTTCACTTAAATCTTTAATGGTTCTTCTTCTGTAATTCTGTGGTGCTGATTATTACCGTACCCTTTATTTTAATGTGGCATCAATATTTTATTAAATATTTAAGTAAAGTAAATTTTAGCCTTTTAAAATGACTTCTGTCATTAATTATGATTTTGAAAGAATGTGAACATTCTAGAAGATTCTGCATCATTCTTTCATTCATTTTTTTCATGAGCACTGTTAATGATTACACAAAAAATTATGTGATTTTCACATTTAACATAAGAAAATTCTTAAAGAAACATCAAATATAAAAGTAAGACAGCTTCTATAAAAACAATGTTTCTTCTACAAACTATTTTTTATAGCTTACTATTCATTAATTAATCATTGTGAAGCAAAATGAATATTTTTACTATTTATATTAATTTATATTAATTATATGTTTTACTGATACAAATTATTATTAATACTAATTCAAATGATTGTTACTATTGCTAGAAAATAAATAACAAGGTAATGGAAAAGCAGATCTTAAGATAGATGTGACAAGAAAAGAGGGCTGAATGATTACAAAGAATAAAATATACTTGATTAAAGAAAAGTGTAAGCAAGGAAGTATTTAGTCTATTTACTAGGTTAGGCAGGAGGGGGGGGGGGTGGGGGTTGTATTTTGTTAGTATGGAGAATTGATACAAATGAATAAGAATCAATTTAAGTTAGAAATTGTTGTCAGAATGTGATGTTCTCCTGATTCCATCTTTAACTTGGCAAGCAAAGGTACTAGTACTGAGACTATCCATATTAGTTTCAGTTTTTATGAAGGAGAAGACAGGACAGTCAAAACCAGAACAGGACAGTCACAAAGCCAAAACCAGAAAGTCAACTATTTCAGCTTGCTGTTATACCCCACTATTCAATTTCCCAGCTGAGATCACAGGTCTGCCCCACTGATTGGGTTGGATGTTTTGGACTAGAATCAAGAACTGATGCAGATACTGATTTGCCCAGCCAAAGGAAAAAAAAAAATGATCCAAAGCCAATCACGAAGACTCCCTCAGAAATGCACTGATTGGTTGAAGCGAGTCTATGAAGGGTTGAAAACAGTGTACATACCTTGCCTTATGAAAAGGCCCTGGGGTTTCAGAACATCAGACTAGAACAAAGTTTAGACAAAAAAAAATAGCTATAACATTAAGGAACGAGGATCAAACACACTCACACGATAATCCCACCCCACCGCCTGATTTAATTTCTTTTCAATATTTCAAGTTTAAGGCAAAGCTCTGCAAAGCACAACAATACCCCCAAAACAGCCTCGGAAGACAATGCAAGATGGGAAAAAAGACAGTACGAGAGAAAGCCAGGCCTTTCACGTCAACAGAGAGTTTGTTGTTGTCAGCCCAGCAGGCGTTTTCTCCTGTGCTGTTGCAGCCATCTGCTCAACGTCAAAGCTAAACAGCATGAAGCACCAGTCACCAGCCAGCACCACAACCTCACACCAGCTCACCGACACACCAGCAGTAGCATCCAACAGCCCCAATATTTTATTTATACAAGTGCTGCACTCTGCCAAAGTGATGTTAACTGGCTGTGCGGGGGCCTGAAGTAATAGCAGGGAATCAGATTAACCTGCTTAGAGGTCTTATTGCATTAAAATTGTGAGAAGCTCACCTCCTCTTGTCCGATTGGCTGCCTCCGGGGCTCCTGGGGAGGGTTTCGATTTCCATAGGACCCGGTGCAGAGGGTGGGCTGCTGACCACAGGCATACCGGACCAGGGAGGCCGTGTATGGGAGGGCTGAGAAAAAGAAAGTGTGGGATGCATTAAGGTCCTGCAAGAACTCAAAAGCAAAACAGCCTTTCCAAGTCAAATGAGCTAAATATGCAGTATATACTAATAAGTTACCAAATGTATGAGTCAATGAGTATCAAATTCATAATTAATATTTTATTTACCTTATTAATACAGTGAAGTGAAATTGTTTCAGAAGTTTCCATAAGTCTCTTATGCTGACATCGGCTGTATTTCATTTGATCAAAAACGATCAAATGGTAATATTTGTGAAATTTAAAATGTGTTTTCTACTGTAATACATTTTAAAATATTAATAACTGCTATGATTGCACAGCTGACATTTCAGCAGTCATTACTCCACTTTTCAGCATCACATGATCCATCAGAAATCAATCTAATATGCTGATTTGGTGCTCAAAAACATTTCTTATTACCAGTATTATCTGTATTTTTCTTTAAGAGAAATAAGGTTCTACCTTTGTTTCTACGCTTGGACTCACTCCGTTATTGTGGTTACTGTGGAAGAGAAGAAGAAAATTCAAGTGATATTAAAACTAATATCAAGGTTTATGAGCTACTGTTGACTGACTTAAGAAGGTGACCAGAAAACGTGGTCAAGTCAAACCAACACTGAATTGTGAGCCAAGACATTCCTGATGCCGTTTTCAGCATGTGACAAGATCTTTAAAAATGCAAAGAGTAAAACAATAATACTTGTGAAGCATTATTGTATTAGTCACAGCATGAAAAGTCTTGAAAGTTCCCCATAAATCAGCACCTGCCAGCACATGATGCTGTTCACGTCTGAAACTTTAACACCAGCTGCATCACAGTCTAAGTAGGGGTGCTTATAAGACTAAAGTGGAACACTCAGTCTGACAGCATGCGCTTAAGCTGACAGACTAGTGATGCATTTTGCCCATGCAATAAGAATTAAAAAAACAGTAGTAGTAATACTAAATGTCATATATTAAATTCAAACCAGGCTTAAAACAACTCAGAATAAATGTCATGGTTTGAAAGCATCTCTGTAATGTCAAACAAATTTTACAATACTTGTACAACAATTCAGAAAAGCACCTCTAAATACAAAAATAACTGCATTATTGGCCATTTTGGTATTAAAAAAAATGATCTAAGAAAGCTCTGGGCATTCAATTATTCATCAGTTATAACAGTCACTATACTCACTACATTATATAGAAATACTAGTATAGTAACTAGTATACACTGGTATAGTAACACAGCTGAGCCCATATGAACAGAGATAGTGTTCATGTGCTTTCAAATGACACATACTTTATGACTGATGTTGAAACAGGAAGTCACCTCATCACTATACGAGAGCCATAAGAATTCCATTGCACAAAGCAGGAATGTAAAATACTTACTCTAAGAATTTGTTAGGACCTGCGGGGAAACAAAAAATAAGCATGTTATTATGTAAGATCACAAAGCTGAATAATGAGCATGGAAGTGAATCAGTGTTGGGGCTTTAAAATAGTATGTGATTTAAAGCAGTAAAGAAAATTTGAAAAAGGATTTGCTAAAAACAAAAGCAGATTAGATTAAAACTATTTATAGGAAGCAAAAATGGACACAGAATGCACAAAGACATCTGGAGAAAAAATAAAAAGTAACAAAAGCAACTAAGTGATCACTGGTTCATTGTAATTGAACTATTAAGCTACTTGCTGGGATCAAAAGAATAAGTGCATAAGTAAATAAACGTGGAAAAATTTCCCCTACACAAAATAATTATTATGTTTTTAAATATATTAATCCCCCAATGCAACACAGGACATTCCTCTCACCTCTGTTCTGCATGGTCCTTCTAGAGTAACGTCGACTTGGTCTTCTTTCAAACGAAGCAGATCGTCTAGCTTTGTTGGCCTTAGTTGTCTGATATTCTGTCTTCCCACTTCCCACAAATAAAAGAAGTCAGTTACACACATATCTTTGAAAACTTCTTGATAAATCCCTGCTGACTTGATAAGACCGCAGGCATTTACTTTTACAGGCTTAGTGCAATGAAAGTGTAATGTTGTCTGAAAGAAAAAAGCCACTGTTCTTTGGAGAATAAACAGACCAACCACCATTAGCAAACAATTAAACAAGCAAAAAAAAAAAAAAGGTGAAATGTATCAAGGATACATGTATATAAAAAAAAAAAACAGTTTAATTCTGGAGCGAGTGTAAGTGCTAAAATAAGTGCAGGCAAACAAAAAGCCTGGCCAATAGGGAGCTTAACTGGACAGTGTCAATGCTCCAGGCTGGCAGCTGGAGATAAGAAACAATTCCATAGTAAGGACAACCAATACACAAACACACAGGCCATGCTACGATTTACAACTTAGCAGCAGATATTGTTAGGAGGACCTATGAAAAACAGGAAGTCTTGTCTCAAACCAGGGAAAAAGCAAGTAACATTCAACTAACCACTGGGCATGATTAGAAATGTTTATTGGGTACTGCCACACAATTGCTGGCTTAAATGTATGCTAAGCTGTCAGTTTCTTTCCCAAGAATGTAGGATTTTTTTCTCCATTTTAATATGTGCCACTCTTAATGGACAAGTGACTAAATAACTCTAGAAAAACTTACCTGTATCTGAAACGTGAGCCCATGCGGATGAACCCAGAACGGGCTGAACCCTTCTGGACCGGGCCGCGTAGGCGGAAGAAGGCATGGTGCTCTACAGCGCACTTCCACAGATGCTTGCAAGCTTTTGGATGGTCCATGCGGAAAACAAATGTGTGCTCCTGTTCTTTCCCCTACAGCAGAAGTCAAAATATAAGAGCAAAGTACTACTAAACTGTCCTCTGGTGCTACAAAAGGAATAAAGAAAGCATACAAATTTAAAATCAAGAACATGACAAATGTTAAGAACATGTTGGGCTTAACCTCTGGGAAAAGTGACACCTTCTTTACATGATTAACATAACCTTATTTGCTAGACAGTTAACTTTGAAAAAATAATTGTGTACCCTATTTAATCTAAATAGAATGTTTACAGGCCTGCACAATGTGGTAAAAAAATATTATTAGACACAAAAATGTGCTACTTCAGTTACTGCTGATGCAGAGTGTTTCAAAGCAGTCATTGATGATTTTCCATTGAGTTTAGGACGCTGTGTTTGTAGGATTATTAGGATCATTAGGATTTGTACCAAAGCAAGAGTGTCATTTGTCTCAGCTTTCATTCTGCAGTCTTTGACTGGTAGCAAAGGCAAAAAACATACATCCAGTTGCTCAATCTAATTTCTGCCCTGTTTGAGCAAAATCAAATTCTGTCTGAAGCTTTTATCAGTTTTACTGCATAGGCACAACATATGCAATGACATACTGTACCATACTGTACCACTCAAGGAGACCTTGTACAATCTTATACAGGACAGAGACTACTAATAACATCATATGGTGACACTTTTCTGCGACAAACAACATATTATTGGTCACAGTCCACTGAATGAATTAACGCTGGAATTAATTACTAAGCCCCTTCAAAATACTCCTTTACTGGCTGTCTGACACCATCATGTGCCATGATTGACATTGTTATTGTAGTTTCAAACTTTGGGCAGTGATGGGCAGTTCTGTCCACACATTCACAGCTCCAGTGCTTTATAAAGTGTGAAGTGTTTCAGAGGCCAGGCATGCCTGAAGGGAGACTGTCGTTTATTAACTCAAGCTGGAGAGAAGCCAAGTGTCTCAGCAAGAGCACATACACACACTTTCTTACACACAAAGTGGTTTGTTCCCGGATGCACAGACACGTTTCACATCACAATATAAACTGCAAAAGATCTTGCTATATCGCAATGGTAGCAGAAACAAATGCACACCATAGAGAACTTAAAACAATCAATGTTCATACTGTTTTTGATGATGTGTGAACTCATGTGTTTGTGTGTGCCTGAGATGTGTCTTTACCTCTTCTGTCTCCTGCATTACCTGTTCATCATCTTCTACTACCACCAGGGTGAGTTTGCTTTTCTTAAAGTCCAGGCGCGTGATCTTGGGCCTGTGCAGAAAACCAGTTTGCTTTAGATAAAAAGGCCATTGCCATTACATTTACTTAAGTATGACAACAGATGAAGGACAAATATTGAAAAAGTGTCTGCAAGTTTTTAAAAATCTAATTTAAGAATTTTTACAACCTTTAAGACCTGCACAAATAAAATTTGCACTTTATTAAA
>JAUCMR010000169.1:7865225-7876604 GCA_032357425.1 Enteromius argenteus | reverse complement strand
TCTTTGTGGAATTCGGCTTCTCATGTTTCAATGTTCCGATCAAATCTTAAGTGTCTGATTCCCTCTGATGCACTACACGTCTTCCGAAGTGTAATGACTATCACCCATTTAAACCCATTCAAAGGCATGAAGGGGACTGGACATTTTTTATTATAACTCCGATTGGATTCGTCTGAAAGAAGAAAGTCACATACACCTAGTATGCTTATATGCTTATAGTATGCTATATGAGTAAAAGACAGGATAATTTTTCATTTTTGAGTGAACTATCCCTTTAAGTCAACTTGAATCCTCCACCTCCACACTGGCCAGTGAAACAGCGATTCAGTATCTCCCGGTATCCGGGGTGACTGTTTGAAAAGCTTTTCCTTGGAGATGCACCAGATGGTCAATGCATGTTTGTGCAGCTTGCAAACTGTGAAGATATTTATGTCTTTTCCAACTGCATAGTACTATACAATGAGTTTGTTGCCTCTAGAGATATGCCATGGTTGGTTTTTAGTACTTTGGTGCTTAAATTGTACAAACGGGATACCAGAAAAAACAACAACATTATAAAATGAAGTGAATTTAGTATTTGCAATGCTTTTTTAAAAGTGTATAGTGTAGAATTAATATCCTGCCAAAAACCTCCTTTAGGTTTAATTATTGATGGGTTTTGTTAGTTTGTTTTTTTTTAAGTTGTGATGTAGACTTGCATCTGCTCATTTTATGTCTTTTGTGGGGTTGTTTACTCTTTGTTATGCAGTTTGGAACTCATCCTCTAATTTATCAGTCACCACTAGTTCAGTTTATGCTCATCATTCCCTTGCGTATAGCACATCAGAGAGAATCTTTAAAACAACAACAAAATAGTGCCAGCTATCTACAATAAGAACAAAGGGAAAATAAAGGCAGATTAAGATCTTAGAGTAAACTACTAGGGCATGTGAATCCCGCTTGCATTTGTTATTTCCTTGCCAAGCCTCAAACATGCCATTTGTAATCTCCAGTGACCAGCCCAGAGACCACACTGATCTTTATCAAACCAGAGGAACATAACCCAGTGCCCTCAGTAAACCACTAATATCAATTAGACTTTCCACACTGCGTTAATAAAATGGCAAACAATTAAATAAAAAGGTAACAAAAAAACGATATATGCAAACCCACAAAACAAACATTTATGGGTCAAAATTGTTCATAAACTAAGTAAAGTTCATGTTCCAGATATTTTGCACATTTTCTACCGTAAATATATTTTATTTTGATTGGTAATATGCATTTCTAAGGACCACATTTGGACAGCATTAAAAGGAAATTTTCTCAATATTTTTTTTTTGCTGCACCCTCAGATATTCAAATAGTTGGCCAAATACTGTCCTATTGTAACAAACAATACATCAATGGAAAACTTATTTATTCAGCTTTTGGACAATGTATAAATCTCAACTTTGAAAAATTGGTTTTGTGGTCCAGGGTCACATATATTTATGCCTTTAGTTAAAATCTAACCTCAAGTTTTAATATATTCTATTGAATCATTTGTATTTTCTGTGCAGTGAATTGCTATTATCTGGTCATTGTGTCTTGCTTCTAGTAGGAACTGAGAAATATACATTATTTTTAAGACTTAATATTATGGACCTATTTTCTTACTTGTTTCCCACTGTGATACAGTACTGACTATTAATTTAAAATTTACAAAAGCACCAGAGGTACATATGAGAATAGACAGGAAGACCTTTAAATATTGCCTTGTTAAACGGCAGGCCTTAGAGTCTTAAAGGTTGAAAACCACTGATGCAAAAAAGTAGATTGTGCAGGTTAATGGTTTCTATGGTTATTTTAAGATATAGGTCATTCAAAGTTGTCAATGCATTCAAAATGACAGCAGATGAAATTCCAAGGAAACCTGCTAAATTTGTTATACAGTATATGCAAGTGTATAATGCAAGTGGACAAAGAAGACTCTTTTGTCCACTGATTGGGGTTTTTCAGTTATTTCGATCCAGCAGACAGAATAAGATAACACAACGGTCACAAAATGAGACAACAGAAAAAGACGAGGAGAGCAGCTACTTTCAGTGTTAGCTGCAACACCTCATTGAACGATATGGACTCATGCTAATGCTTCGAAATAAACTTTCTAGTTCAAACTAGGGCTGGGCGCCAAATGGAGTGCCAGTTAATACACAGCCATAGATCACTGACACGCTACCCCAATGAATCAGTGATCTACGGCTCTGTGTATTAACTGGCATTCCATTTGAAAACAGGTGATGGAGATTTACCGCTAATAAAAGAACAGGCTTTACTGACGAGATTCGCATAATATCGATATATATAGTCCAGCCCTGGTTCAACCCGGCAATGTTTAAACCCTGTTTGACAAGGTGCTTCCCAGCAACACAAACCACAATGTTTACATGTTTGCTCAATAGGCTGAGAGAAGGCAGCCTTTAGTAACTGTTGGAATGCATTCGACCAAATGCATGTCTACACTACAACGGCAATCCGATCTAATGCCTTTTCAACCCCCTTTGGAAGTGAAAGGCTCAAAACGTTTTATACCCCACTTACACCTGTGCTTAGCGTTGTCCACTTGTGATCAGATCGACAAAAACACATGTTAATACCAGGTGTAAACAGGGCCTCAGTGGGAATACTGTACTTTAGTTAGGAACGAAAAGGAGAAATGCAAAACACTCATGAGTTCCACGATACAATCAGTCATACATCACACCTACTGTAACACATTCAGGTGGAGGTCAAGGAAATACCTTACAGAGGCTCAGCAACATTGTAAACAGAGACATAAAGAAGCTCAGGGGATCAAGTCATTCACTGTCCACACAGTCCAATGACCACATGCTACAAGAGGGATGATGGTATTACGGCTAATCAGTAAACAGAATGACAAGCATCTGGGTCATATCTCTGAGACCTGGGCTTGAGGGCACACCCTGAATCATCATACAGTTTTACAAGTCAGAGTCAAACCTCAAGTAATAATGCAAAAAACAACTTAAGAAAAAGTCAAATGTAGATAGCCTAGGTAAAAACACATGTAATCTTTGTCTAGTCTAATGAAGTAGCATAACCTAGTCATTGCTTAAGGAAATATATATTCATTATTAACATTTAAAGTAACAATTAAAATTCACATTTAATGAAGCTTATGATATGTTATATTATATAATGACAATATGGAGATAACACTTAAAGAAGAGAAAGAGGAAAATAAAGAAGATTGAGAAGCCTAAACTGAGACAAATATGCAATTTGGTGCAGAAATACGTATATTGTAGTGGCTTCTGCCATTGCTCTGAGGAACCACACTCAGTCTGGGGTTTTTGATGCTATAAGGATAGACTTTATTACAAAGAGAATAAAGCCGAGAAGCCTCTGCAGAGCGAATGTCCAGAGTGTTTTTCAGCACTGTCTTTTATACAGTTTTTTTAAGGCGTGTTCTATACATTTACTACACTTGTTCTTACTAAGGGTTCACGAGGCAGTCATGAGGTCTTAATTTTATGTTCAGTAAATGTAAGGGTCCCTTCATATATATTTTTGCCTGAACATGCAGCTTCGTCACATGTTAGCACATTTCATTTATGCAGGCCTTTTCATACAGACACACAGAGAGAGGCATGATTCTAATAGTAGAATAACTTGATACCTTAATGGCTATATTCACACAGATTATATTTGATTAATTCATATTTTGACCAATAAAAATCTTCAACAATATCTGCACCAAATGTATCTTTGAATATACATTTAGTTCTTATGTTTACTTAATAAAAAGGCCTTTTGCCTTAATCGGGGTCAGAAGGCATGTAGTAGACTGTGTGTAACAAGTTTTTATAACATTGATCACTTCGAGGCCTTACAAACTCATGTATCAAATATGATACACTGGTTTATAGATGCATGCACCGGCAGGAAAAAAGGTCAGCCTGAGAGCACCATTTCTCATTTCACATGCAAAGTTACAAAGTCACATTAAAATATAACAGTAAAGGCATAACAGTAAAAACAGCATCAGGCTTTGGCACAAATATTTTATGTGGCTGCTTCCCTCGTGGGTTGTAAGCAAAAGAACTTATTTGAAAGAATTTCTAATCTCATAAGTTCAAGTCAAGGTGATTAAAACTAAAAAGTTGAAAGCAAAGACTCGTATGTCAAATTAAAAGTGCCAAGCACATCTCTAGTCACCACCAGAGACTGTCTAGTTTCACTGTGCTTTTCTCCCAGGATTATGTAATAAGAAAACAGACTCAAACAGCAGTGAACAATGGAGAGCATTCTCTGTCATACCGGAGAATCAACGTGACTCAGTAGGCAAGTTTCTGTTTTAGCAGAGACTGAAAACTAATGCCTAGGATTCAACCTTGAGCCTAATTAAAGGTCACCAGTTTAAGTGTTCTTTTTGAGTTGCACAACACAGCCAAGCAAGAGTGTATCACAACAAGTATAACTGGCAAGAACAGACTAAACAGATCAGTTTATGAAAACCATACTTACGGGCAAATCAACACTGACATCTGTGCCATCTAACAAAGACACTCTGCAGGTGATGATGGACTTGGCTTCTCCAGCAGCCGGGATGTGTGTTGTGGCTCGCTGGGCTTCCCGGAGTCGAGTTTTCTCTGCATGTTTGCGGATGGACCGCCGTCCCAGAGTCCGGCGAAGGAAGCTCAGCATGTTCAGGAAGATTTGTTAGTCCAGTCTGAAACAAAGAAACAATCTCAGTTACAAATTACAATTCCCTGTAGTTCTTACTTATAACCACAGTTCTATCTATAATATTAGATTCTATAGATATAGATATATAGATTCTATCTGGAATCTATAATAAGACCATTACTGAACAGATGGCACCTTATTTCCTTAAAATTAAACTAAAATTTTGTGCAGAATGTATAAGTAACTATTATTCAACTGAAGCATCTGTAAAAAAACAACAACACCACACAATTAAGGAAAACACAACGGTTACGTCAATACAACTATAATTTCCAGAAATCAAACGGTTTTACTTGTATGGGACTCTAAGATATAACTGCAGTTAACTAAAATTACTTTCACCCCCACTAACTATAGTTCCAATGTGGTAAATCTTCATAACAGACAGTGGTCCGTTTAAAATAGCGTCAAACGTTTCTGTTTGTGGTTTAGAGCTAAAATGTAGCGAGTGGCTCACGATCACGCGCTGACTGACTGAACTCCTCTGACACCTGTTTGCTCAACAAAAGATGCGCACAACTTACATTGAACGGCGGAACGACCTCAAACGTAGCATTCATCCAAGAACACAAATAGCTACGAGTTACAATACGGCTGTAGCGATTAATGTAATGTGGTCCCAGTATCTATCGCGCCCACCTTCGGGATGACCGCGCTAGCGGCGCGAAGCCACTTGTTGATCCTCAGACCACAGACAAAAGCGATACTTACTGCAGACTGACTGGTATTCCGCCAGTGGAGAAAAGTCCTCTAGCCTCGGCCTTATCAATAAACAACTTTGTGTTTTGAAATATCCATCTTCTACGCCGCGGTGTGGCCCATCCACCTTCGGTTTTTTGGAGGTAAGTGTAACTGATGTTCTCCAGATCCGAAAGATTGCGGGGTGTCTGTTTTCCCTCAGGAAATGACGTCACGTAAATCCTTAAAAGTGGATTTACATTTAAAGGGCCGGTGCGGAGTGAGAATTGCCTCAATACTTTTAACATCTAGCTACGTTTACTATGTTTTAAGAAACTACAATCAGCTATTTTGTGACATGGTAGAAAGTTGTAAATCAGTTACTGAATAAAAATTTAGATTAGAGAAATACATCCTAAAAATTCTAGTTTAACTTCCAAATCCAGTTTTATACACAAAAATAACATTTATGAGAGCATTTTGGAACTTTGTGTACTGCATATCCTCCATATCTTCCAAACCGGTGTTGTAATGGTATCATAGTACAGTAATAAGATGGTAACAACATGGTTCTGAATAATTACTGATGATATGCACGTACTGTAGATAGCCAGGAAGTGATAATGAGAAATTAATCACAATTCAACATCATTTGTCTATATCGTTTCATTCTATAGACTGAATTATCATAGCACTTTTAAAGCTAACACATTATAGTATGCAAATGAATTGTAATCGTCTTGGTCGTAGCATTGGTTTGATTTAAAATTATAAGATTTCGTCAAATGGATTAAAAATGTATCATCTGTTGTTTTAATTAAAAAAAATAATAAATCTGACTTTTTTTTTTTTTTTAGTAAAGAAAACATGCATTTTATTCTTTAAATACGTCCAAAAATATTTAACTGTGGCATATAGAAATATTATAGTTGCTAAAAATATAAAAGCTATGGTAAATTTGAACCACTGGCTCGTCTGGACCAGCAAAAGACCCTTAGTACAACAGCCCTCAAGCAGCCAGGTACTTACAGGTGCTCTGTATTAGTTTTTTTCCCCAACAGCACCACCCAATGGTTTACTCAGTGCTGCAAACTACTGAAACTATCCTGCCAAAACCTTCAAAAGAGGAAACCAAATGTACAATGTAATACAAAAAATATATCATATACAAAAACACCCAGATCACACACCTTACTTTTATTTTAAAGATTTTCTTTTTAATATACAACATTGTATGTACACTTTATAATATTTTCATAAAAATGGACAAGTGGCACAACTTGACCTTCCTGTTATTTGCAGCAAATAAAATGTTAACTCCAGTTTACAATTGTACATCTTTGTTGGAAAAGTGCTGTCCCACAAGGCAGGAGGTGTGTAGTTTCTCCCAAATTCCATGCCGTAGTCCTGTTTTAAATGTTTTTTTTGGTAAAACCTGTAACCTGTTCAGCATAGAATGGAATCATTTGGTCCTAAAACCAAGGTTCTCCAGCAATTATGACCACAAAGAAACGTCATACGATTGACTGTAAATGTAGATAGTACCTCACAAAGAGTACAGGCATGGATTCAACTCTGCATTTAACTAGAGATGACCTGTGAAACTGGGCAATGGGTCAGAAATGTAATTTGAGAGATTGACTGTTAATTTGATGGCTTCTAAACAAAGACAACTAGGGCTCAATTAAATAAATGAAATAAAATCAAACAGCCTGAACCAGACGCCAGCTCTAATGTGTCAAACCAGGCCTAGATCACACCAACAGTACTACAAAACACACTTACACATACAAACATCAGAAACATACAGCAATAACACAACAACACACACACTCTGAACACACTTGCTAATGTTAGAGGGATATCCTGCTACAAGAAATAAACAGGTTAAAAATAAATTCTGATTTGATCCCCCAACATGGTACTGCATTTGACACATTGTGGTGTGTAACATTCAGATTTAACAACAACACAAGAAAAAAAAAAATTTGCAACATTGATGCAGCTTGTTATGTCCCATACAGGGAATACTAAACTCTCCAACTGAATATCTGATTTTAAATGACAAGGAGTTTATTCTTTCAGGGAATGTTTGCCTCTGGGCAGATTAAATTTCTAAATGACAGTTCGCATAATAAGAGGAGTATCTAGAAAATGAGTTAATCTAATTTTAAAAGGAATCTTCTGTTTGTTCATTTCTGTGGGTTGGTAGCCCAAAATTGATTATTTTACAGCCTCACAGGTTCTTTTATTTCACAACTATTGACACCTTTCACAAGCTAATGTTTGGCTTCAGAAGACTCAGAATACAGTGAATATTATTCTATTTTCTGTCATTTTATCTTGTAGTCTTTCACTGTATGGAAATGAGCAGCATGGAAATTTTTCAAAACATCTCCTTTTGTACTCCACCGATGAAAGAACATCATATGGGTTTGGAAAGACACAAGGCTAAAGTAAATCACATCATTTTCATTTTAGCATTCCTTTAACTTCTGCATGAGAGTCCGAACCGATATTTTGCATCACAGCTGTAATGCAAAGTGCTTTAATGTCCTGGTTGACAGCTTTTTAGTTTGACAGCAAAATAAATAAAAATGATTTTCATCCTGTGCCAAAAAATGAGAACAAAGCAAACAGAAAAAAAAAAGATCACTGTTGTTTTGTAAGTAGTTACTTATGTTGAATGAGCAGGGCTCAATATTGAAACTAAAACAATAAATATTTCTAATAAAAATACAAATGTTCATCTGCAGCACAGGCCTGGATGTGAACTGATTTGTGGGTGTTTGTTTCCAAATAATATGTGACCACATATAAAAACAATCATTCATTCACGGGCCTGCCCTTACACACATATGGCACCAGCAATCTCCACTATATTCATTATTAACATATATATTTGTTAAAACCCTGAACACTCAAAGTCCCAACAAGTACCTAATTCACCTTTGTTAGATTTCTTTCTCACTCCTTTCTTTCCTCGTTGAAGCCTGGCATATAGTCTCTTTGCCAGCGTAAAGTGCAGCAGTGCTTGGTTTATGTCCTGTGTTCCTGGCTCGAGATACTTCTCCATCACTCTGTCACGCAGCTGTAACATCATCATGTGGAGAAGATCCTGTCAGTGAATTTCAGCATCATTTTCAGGGAAAAGCTGGCATTGCATTAGTTGGATTCGTACAGCGTGGACTTGAGCGGTTTCACCAGGCCCTCCTCGTAAACCTTCTGTATGGCCTCACACACAAACTTGAACTGGCTCTGAGAAGGCAGAGAACAGAGAGGAAGTCATGGTGAATGCAAGACGTGTCAGTCTATCACGCAAGAGCAGCCAAGTGTGACGGCGGTATGTGAAACTGGGATGAGAGCATAATTCCTGGACTGTGTCTGTGTGACTGAGTGAGTTACAGAAGGATAGAGAGAGAGAGACGGGAGAATGCACACAGAACCACTGTGGAACAAACCAAAAGAAGAAATGAAAGTATGGAAAATATATCAGGTCAATTTTTTTTTAAATCATTCACATTCTCCAAGTGAAACCAGAGCAGCAAATTGTGTTCAAATAATTGATCCTACATTTGATACACTACCATTCATTCAAAGTTTTAGTTGGCAAGAGTTAGAAACGTTACATCATTGAAAAGTCTCACAAAGCATGCTTTGATCAAAAAATAAAAGCAAGAGGGGGTAAAAAACAATAATATTGTTACACATTATTACAATTCAAAGCAATTTTCTATTTGAATCCATTTTAAAAATGTCATTTATTCCTGTGATGGTGGAGCTACATTTTCAACAGCCATTACTTCAGTATTCAGAAATCATTGTAACATTTGAATGGCATTGGATGACCAATAGAAAAAGCGATGTCCTAGTAACACCACTAATGAAAAGGCACAGAGTGGGCATGTAGTGCGCAAGTGTTTTCACTGAGCATCAACCCATTCTTTTTCCTGCTGTCTAATTAGTGTGGACTCATGGTCAGCAGCCTCTGGGCAGACAGCCTTCATTAAAGAATAGCAAATCATGTTGTAATCACAGCTGCGTCACTGTCTCAAGCTCTGGGAGTCCCAGCCTAGACATCTTTTATAGATGTGGAAACATTATACCCTGCTGCTGCATTTTAAATGCAAGTAAATGTATTTTTTGTTGTTTATTTAATATGTCATCATTAGTTGTGTAGTATTCTGCCTCTTCCCAGCAACTGAAAGCTAATGATAAGCACCCAATGGATGACTGAGGAAGGCAATGACAGGAAGAAAGAAGGTGGGCGGGACTTACAGGCGTCTGAATCATCATGGCCCTCTGATCCCGCATGGTTCTCACAATTTCTAATGGATACACCGGCTGGCCACACTCCATCAGACACATTGCCGTCTCCATGGTGATTAAAACTCCCGTCCGGCCAATCCCAGCGCTGGAATATGAAAGAGGGAGAGGGGGAGGGATAAAAAGGGGAAATGGTAAGCCAAGACTTGATTACACTGTAATTCACTTTAGATAACTACATTTAGAAACTACTTTGAGATATAGATATATGAGTTACCTGCAGTGGACAACAACAGGCTCGTCTTTCCCAGCTCGTTTACTCCGGACCAGAGCCACGAAATCCAGGAAGTCAGTCGAGTCATCTGGTACACCGTGATCAGGCCACGCCAGGTACTGGATTTGGGTCAATTCCCTGCTTTCCTCACTCTAACAGCACACAGAAAAAAAACAACATTTATTGGGATCATGACAAATAAATACAGTAAACAAGAACCTGGAGTTAAGTAATTGCAAGTAAGTACTGGCTTAAAGTGATAGTTCACCCAAAAATGGAAATGATGTCATAATTTATGCATCATGTCATTACAAAACTTAATTTTGTCTATCTCATTGTTTTTTGTACATACAACGAAACTCAATACGTTGTATTGCTATTTGGTTGCCAAATTTCTTCAGAATATCTTCACTTGTGTTCCACTAAATAAAGTCATAGTTTCAAAATGATACGAGAATGAGTAAATAATAATTCTTTATTTTTAAGTGAACTATCCCTTTAGGCAACTAAATCATCATTTTAGGTAGGAACTGCAACTTTACGTGGTTCAAGTTAAGAAGACACTCAGACCGTTAACTAATCTAATACAACTCACCTCAATGTGAGTAAGAGTCATATCCCTAACCAAGAAAGCAGAGTTTCCTTCCTCAGTCTGGCAGGAAACCTGAAAGCCGCCGTATGTGGCGCTACCTGAGGGGTTCGGCCAATACTGATGGCACTTCACCTGTGGTAGAAAGGAATCAAATGACATAAGCTCAAGGAGATTTAAGAAAAAGGCTGGTAATAGTTCCTTTGTTAAAATAAAACAACCACAGTTACAATGTCAAAGATCAAGAGATATACATACACGTCCTCGCTCGACCTGAGTAGTAAGCATGACTACCAAAGAGGAGCACTGCTCCCACGTCATCTGCCAGAAATCTGGGCATGTATTGGGCAGCGGCCCCTGGCAGGCGATATAGCGGTTTATAAGACTGGAGGCAGGGATTTCCATCTGCGAAAATGACAAAACACCATTATGAGAGGCTATTAATCACGGTCCGTCATTCCTTGGGGGTTTGAGTTTGGTGGAGATAATAAAATAATTATGATTCACTTACATTGATGTAATTTGCATTGATGTAGTCATCTGTGCCTTTCAAGATGACTCGAGTTGCATCATCTGACAATAAAACAACAAAAACTGATTTAAGTTTTTCAATTCCACTGGTTATTAGTAAAAAGGAATGGCATGCAGCGATACTCACAAGGTGAGATGTCTCTGTAGCGGTTTTTGGAAAGATTCTGAGGTAATTTGGCACATGACATTGTCATTCCAGGCCTTTTTCGATACAGTTGCTTTAAAATAAAAGAAAGTTAATCAGTCTACAAAAATCCCAATGAATGAAAACTCAACAGACAGACATCTTATGACCTTCAGTATTCAAACC
>JAUCMR010000169.1:7844036-7865125 GCA_032357425.1 Enteromius argenteus | reverse complement strand
TCTGGATTTAGTCTGTCTCAGATTGTTCTGTTACTTCATGTCATTCCAGACAGATCAGATCTCTGTGTGGAGCACTGTGTGTTGTCAGACTCCTTGTGCAGACAATAATCTCACTGCATTATTACAACTAATGACAAAAATAATGTTTGGAAATGTAAACTGATATTTCCAACTAACACACTACAGCAAAAGATAGAAATAACCCACTTAAAATTTTTGTTGGTGAAAATACTAGTGACCTAAGACTTTTGCACAGTACTGTATAAGAGGCAATTCTTAGTTCTAGAGGCATGCATTTGCGTTTTTAAATGTCTCATGCATGAGATGGCACTTTACTGCTCAGATTTGAGCATTTTAATAATGGATCATTTCAAAGAAATTCCACTCAGTGCTTTGCGTGTAAATCCATGCACTTTATGCAAATACAACATATATCATATTTTATTTAGCAGTAAATTTGGCCCAAACTGGATGCTTTATGGCAGGGATGCATTTTAAGCACATAAATAATGCATGTTTCTGCATTGTAGAACTAGTATCTTAAATCCTTAAGGGGGTTACTGACAAGTTTTATATAGGACCATGTCTCCTTGAGTTATATACTGCACATCTTGATCAACATTTTCACATACGCAAGCGCTACACACACTAACAGGAAGATATTAGGGCTGCCTGATGAAAGACAGGAAATAATAGGAAGTTCTTTTGATATGACCACATCCTGAATAACCCTGATTGCTCTAGATTTCAGAGAATGCTGTAAATTAGTAATTTAGATAAACAATTGCATATGAGCTTGAACTGCTCTTTTGCCTAGGAGAACAAATGACAAATCATTTGTTTTGTTTCAGAATTAGTCTGTTAACTCACATCAAACTGGGCCAGTATAGTAGCACTGTTGAGACCCTCCTTTAACTGCAGCATTGAGTCCCTCCAGGCATCCTGGTCCAGCTGCGATGGGTCTGTGGGAGATTTCTCTGGGATATATTGAAAATCCGGTTCTGTCTCCAATTTCTCCTCAACCACATCGTAGATAGCTACACAAAGAGAGACAGTTAATGTGATGGCAATTTGCTAATGTGATAAATCTACAGAGCTGCAATTTATTTTCCCCAACAAGAACCATGCAAAGTGAATAAATCAGTTGTCAAATATTGTCTTTATACTAAAGTTCGGAAACCATAATTATAATAGGCATTTAAAGTGCTAATAAAAAGGATTATGTAAGAGGTCTAAAAAGATTTCAATATAATTACCAAGATATCCATAGTGGTTAATTCACTGAAAACGTGTTTATGTGAATTTATATTGTGAATATACACTAACATTCAAAAAATCTTTTTTTAATGAAATGAATAATTTTATTCAACAAGGATGAATCGATTTCACAGTAAAGACTCAACATTGATAATAATAATAATAAATGCAGCAAAAGACTAGTGTATGTATCAGACCAGTGCTCACCATTGGGCCGCACTAACAGGATGAGCTCCCCCGAGTGGCTCTCACAGCTTGCCTTGATGAACATAACCACCTGATCATGTGTGTGCTCTGCAATATCTCGACCGTTGATCAGCACAACCTGATCGCCCTCATTCAGTCGAGGCACACACAAATCAGCCTAGAGTGGAGACAACGACAGAAAATGATCAAATTTAAAGTACTGTCCATTAGATGATGATTCTGATTACTGTAAAATCAATATCATAAAACATCAACATTCCATGTCCAATTTTGAATGGAGAGCAGCATAAATCCTTGAACACAGGTATAAACGAGACATTCACATACGGGACAGTTCACTGCTAATCCTATAGGGGTCACTCTTCAATGAATCTGTCTTTACTGTCTTCAGCTGTAATCGCAGCTGCGCTATAAAGGGTAATACTACAGCATTTATGGCAATAAACAGCCTGTTAAACGTACCGATGTTCCTGGCGCTACTCGAGACACGATAATGGGCATCTTCTGATCACAGCCACCCTAAAAAGGAGAGACAAAAAGATGATTTCACAGAGGCAATGGAATCATTAAATCTTTAACGATCAGTCACAGAAAATGACAGATGCAGAGCATTTTACCTTCACATTAAACCCAAATCTTCCGTTCTCATCCGGTTTCATCTTGATCAGAACAAGATTGTCATGAGGTATGACTCCATTGGGCTAAGCGTGAGAAAAATTACAATAATGTCAACATTTGCATTTCAGTTTCAGTTCAAGTACACTGCACTGGTTTTAGCTCATTTGCATGGATTTCCTTTAAGCATAGGTTTTGGTCGGTTTAAAAGCAGTGTATGACTTGGCACCTTCATACAGTTCTGACTGTCTGTTCAAACATGTTTTAAATCATTGTTTGAGATCTTCCTAAGCTGTGTTATTTGCACACTGCTTAAAGGGAAAGTTCACCTCAAAAATTCAGAAATTCTGTCAAGTTCTGCTTAGCACAAAAGAAGATATTTTGAAGAATGTAAGTAACCGCTTTTTGGTTTCCATTGACTTTCATAGTGATTTTTTTTTATGCTATGGTCGTCAAACAACTGTTTGGATGGCCACTTCCAGAGGGAAAAAATTCATATAACTTAAGGGTGAATGCATTATGAAAGGATTTTCATTTTAGGGTGAACTATCCCTTAAAAAGTCCATTCCCTCCCCAAAATTTGAAACTGAAACTAAACAATTTCCATCAATTCACATTTTCTGAACAGCTTCTGAAGACAGCTTAGCCTTTTCCCCACAAGTAAAAATAATCTTTTGTCATCCTTATTTATTTATTTTTTTGTTGTGTTTGTTTAATAATGAATGAAACACTGAATTTTATGTATTCAAAATACTATATACAGAAAATGTATTAGATTTCACAAACATAAAAGATAAAAGAGATAAAAGATTTAAAAACCCTTCAAAATATTAACTCGCACAAAGGCAGTGAAAAAGATTTATGTGCAATGAACTGCATCCACCAAACCACCAAGAGCTTTATTACTTTTTGAAAGTGCAACCACATCAGCGGTACACCATAGAAGGGAGGGGACTCAGGACTATTAATGCCAACTTTGGAAAGAGGAACAACAAAGTAGCACACAGACAGTCTGGGTTGATGTATTCTTACCGTGGCCTTTTCGGTTGCTATAGGGACATCGTACATTTCACTGATGTGGTTGTCCAAGTCCTGTTGGGAGTGGGACAGTATAAGCTGGCTCAGGTTCTTCCGGGACTGTTTGGGTGGAAGGGCAGGGGGTGGTCCTTCAACTCCTTCTGGAGACCTATTCAATTTAGAGACAAATTTTAATAAATATAAAAATAAAAGGGCATCAAAAACATACTTCAAAACATCTCTGTTGTGCTACATGGAGGAAAAAAAAACTAAACATCAAACATGTTTGGATTGACTCAAGCACAAGTAAATCTTGTTAATAAAAGAGCTCCAATACCATCAATTTTGTCCAACACATTCATCAAAAATTTTGATGTAGCAACCAGCTATCAGAGACGTCAAACAAGTTCAGCTCAATACATTTCATTCAGTTAACTGACCACATTATACTGTGACAATTCAGTGAACTGCTAAATTATGCAACGCATTGTGTTTCAGCTTTCACACTTGGGTGCACACTTCCAATAAACAGTACACCATGTATTTTCAGGAGTTTGTATATTGGGGCGTAAGTGTGTGTGCGTACGCATGTGTGCGTTAGCTCCCACTGACCCTGTTTGGCTTTTATGTTCACTTCTAGTCGTGTTCTCACCCCAGCATGGTGTCAGAAAGTGACCGCTCTGACTCAAAACCAAACATATCACACCCATACAGAGCAGCTGAGCAGGTCAAAAGTCACACAGAGCAAGTGATAGCAGAAACATACAACACAACCAGAGTAGTCTGACTCTCAAATAATTCCTGTGAGCAGATTCTTGTAATAAATCAGTCAAAAAATAACATTGCAAAGCCAGAATTCTGCAATTCCTGTTGAGTGTGGGCATCAAGTGTTAATTTCTTCATTCTGATCTCATGACAGACACAAACAAGCGTACGTGTCTGCATGTTGGTTAATTCTTTAAATGTACACGAAGATAAAGCATTAAGGAATATAAACTATGCATGCATCTGTGTGTTAAGAATAGGTTTTCATATTCAGTTCTTCTTAAACGATAATAAAAAAAGCATAATGACAATGATGACACATATAGTATCACCTCCTGATTACAGTGTCTATCTTACATTAATCACATTCAAACTTTGTTGCGAAGAAAAGTTAATTCACACCTTGTCCTAACACATATCTGATGATGTTGGACTAATTAGATTCCACTGTGGGCAGGGATACCCAAAGCAATTTACATTTATGCATTTAACAGATACTTTTATCCAAATTGACTTTTTGTTCTGTGTACCACATAAGAACATTTTAAAGAATGTTGATAACCAATGACTTTCATTATATGGACCAAAAAATACAATAGAAGTCAATGGGAACTGAATCTCTTTTTTTTTTGTGTTCTTCTCTGTGTTTTTGAAATGCATAGGGTTTAGAATGACACGAGGGTGAGTAAATAATGACAGAATAACGAAACTATCCATCTAAGCAATTTTGTGTCACATCTGATTAGTCTTAAAATTAATCTAATAACAATAAAAGGCTGCAACACAGCCCATAATCAGACACGTTCTGTAGTGACATCCTCCCCCCAACTGTAAACAGGTCATTTCTAGAACAGCTTAAAGCCTAAAACAAAGGAAAAGGGGATGAGCGGTTATACATCTATTAAACTAGCTCAACAAAACAGCCACATGCCATGCAAATAGCCTATCTGCCACTGGCAATATCATTAGGCTTAAGTATAGAGCAGACCTTTTCAAGAGGATCACAAAGAGCTTGACATGTTTACAATGCACTGTTAAAATCCAAAGCTCTGTGCCCAATGCTATGAGAGCGGTAAACACGTTTTACAACTGCGCAGCGTGCGTTTAGTTTCCATTCGGGCCATTTAAGGGTGCAGACAGAGGGTGGTAGCAGTGATTGGAAGGCAGAGACAAAACAAACAGCCAATAAAAGATGGTTTTGGTGCAGTAAAACCACTTTTCCCATTTGAGGAACAGACTTGAGCTTCTGTTTTATGCACTAAATTACGTGGCTTCTGCAAATAGTGTTTATAATAACTGAATGATTTAATGTTTCAATAAGTTAGAGTGGCACAGTGGCACGAATAAGCAAACAGTCAAGACTTAAAATGCATTATAAAGTGCATTAATAAAAATGAGTATACCAAACGTCTGCTAAAAGAGTTGGTTTTCTGGAGTATTCTTTTTTTTAAGACAGTTTTTGTTTTTAAGAAACAGAAAGTTTTAAATAAATGTCACTGATATTACTTTGAATAAAAATATCTGTATTTCATACATCTGACTATGAGTCTTTTCCTTAAAAGGCATAATCCACATGTTCTATGTGGTTGCTTAAACAAGTCTGAACACAGGAGGAACCTTAGGAAGCACCATCATTTATAAAAAAGCATCATTAAAGTCAGTTTTTGAGGATGGAAGCACTTACGGCGTAGACTCCAGGCTGATGCTGTTAGCTTTTGTAGAGGAAGCTGATTTGTGATTGGAGAAAACAGGAAGGCTGGGGGAGGTATGGATGACATGGTCCACCAGGTGACCCATTGAAGAAGGTCGAAGCCGAGGACCCTCTTGCACAAATAAGGAGTTCCTACTGTTGACAGAACATTTTTAGATGCTGTAATCCTTTTTTGCCAATATGTTTTATAAATAAACACAAATTCTCTGGATGAAGGTAAACTAAGTGTTCTTATCTATTAAAACAAAAATGTTTTGGCACGGTAACATTTAAGGTTACTATAAGGAGTATCGTGTATTAGGCCTGTCACAATTATTGATCATGGATATTTGATCTAACCAAAATCATTTGAGATAACCATGATAAACTGCACAGTTTAAATATCCATCATATTTCCCATTCAAATAAGGATGGTAAGAAAAAAAATTAAGGGTTTATGTAAGTTTTAAATTTAAAGTCATAATCTGGTAGGGAGTAAAGAATAAGGAATATTAACAAATGAAGGCCTGTGGGTTTAAACATTTAATGAATTATAGTATAGTGTAGTGTAGTGTAGTATTAGCCAGGATTAAATCAGGACAATTAATCTTTAATAAAAACAAAACAAACAAATAAAGAAAAAAAAAAACTGATTATTGTGACAGGCCTACAATATAATAAAGCAAATGATATACCATCAATAATGTCAAAAAACATTACACGAACTAAAATTTGGATCAAATAAATATTCCTTTGGAAATATATACTGTCGTCTTATTTTTCTTTGCATTTTGGAGCGAAACATGAATGACATGTTACGGTCACATTCACTCACATACAATTTACATATGTATCTTTCTTTCTCTTTTCACTGCGTAAGCACCCTACTGGGTCACTGCTCATTAGGTTGGGTGTTTCAGTAAAAAGAGATGCACTCACTGGTTGGGCGTCCCAGGGGGCGAGCGGGTGGGCAGGCTACGGGTCTCCAGCCTCTCTTCAGACAGTGAGTTCCTGCTCACTGATTCCCAGTCTGTCACACCCATCAACTTTCTGCCCAGGGGCTTGCTGGGAGATCTAGAGATGAAACACATTCTATTCATTTCCACAATACCTCAGTAGAGCCAAAGGCTACGGTCACTTCTAACAGTAAGATATTATTACATTAAGCATCTCTATGTTCATATTACATGAACACCATAAGTTTCAGAACAACAAATGAGATTTATTTTAACATTCTGTTGAAACAAATATGTTGTTGTTATGAAACTTAATTATTAAGCAAGACATTATTTCAACTGATCCTTCAAATGTAAAGTTTTAATACCGATTACCAATATTGAAATCAGTTTTGTTTTGAAAAAAATCTGTTTATTATTTTACCTTTATGTACTCCAGACATCATTCTACAATGTTTTATTTATATTTTCAATATTTAACTACAGGCGCTCAGTACATTTTGACACAGTAACCCCTAGTGAAATATCTCTTTCCACTGTATGGAAATTTCAGCAAATATTGACACTGAAGTGTCCTGTATTTTTCTTTTTCTTGTCATAACAATATCCACTTTGAAAGTTAAACAGAACAGTTTACTGCCAATCATTATTTTGGGGAGAAAACAGATCACGTTCAAGGTTGACTACGCTCCTCTTTTGAATTTCTCATGTGTTAACATTTCAAACAACTCAAGCATATAAATATAAAAACTGTTGTTACTTTTTTATTTTTATAAGCAGTAGCACTCCAGTTCAATATTTTTGGAGCGCACCATTTTTGTATTGGTCATAAAATATTAAACATGTAAAATACTATTCAGAAAGATAATTGACTCTAAAAAGCTGCATAACAAAAGTACTGGATTTTGTATTGCATTTCATTTCTGTGACAGTACAGACATTTCTGCATATTTTTATGCAACAACTGTATAGGTATATTCATGTAACAAGTGTTCATTTTGATTCATTAAACAATTTATATTTTAATAAAATGCAGTTCTTTTGAACTTCATATTTATCATGTCTTTAAAACAATGTATTAATGTTTACACAAAATACAGCAGTACAAAGCAGTACAAAAGTTTTTATATTCTTGAGTCTATATGATTATATTAGAATGATTTCTGATCCATTTATCACACAGTTGTCAGCAGTGATTTGATACACATTACTAAAACATAAGCTTGACAACCAGTTTTGGATATTTCAAGTAGATACAAGCTGTACTTTCATGACTGGAAATATCTACCCGTGGGTGTTACTAAAACGGTGACCACCGAGTCAACTGACTTACTTGAAAAAGACTTTGATCTCAACATGACTCTCAAAGTTTCATGTAGAGATCCTGCAAAAAATTCACCTTCTGATCCAAGTTACTCCTACTCACCAGCTGGCAGTTTATTTTTTAAGAAAGTTCACAAACGAATATGCTAATGACCATTAACTGAAGAATTATAGCAAAACCTGTCACCAACACAAAATCTCAGAAGTACAACAGCTCACATTACCTTGCAAACACTCTGTCCTTGATTCCCTTCTCCTTGCCATACTGAACAGATTGTGCTTCCGTCCTCCCACTGTGAAAAGATGTATGTTTGTCAGGATTCGAACTGTATTTCTCAATTTCACAACATGTGATACTTCTATATGTGGCTCTTAGTGCTCAGAGTGTTTCAGATGTTTTATTATACTATAGTGACCACCAAAAAGATGAATTATTGATCACCTCTTCTTCCTAGTTTCCATATATCTAAAACTGGCTAAAAGAGTATCATCAATTTTTCAAAAGTTTATTCTCAAGATTTACTAGAGTATTTGTTAGTGTCAACTAAGGTCAAGCCTTTTGGTGACTGTGGCCTCCCTCAACTCAATAGTGACTACTTCAGATGACAAGACTAAAAATAAAAAAATAAATAAAACCATATGGATTTATGAATGCCTCACAAAATTGGAATGTTTGGGATTTGTAAAATCAACTATTTTTATTTATTTTTCATTTATTTATCAACCATGAGAATGACCTGCTGACTAAGTTTCCTATATAATAATAATAATAATAATAATAATATTTTTTTTCAGCTATTGCACATTTTATTTGTAAATAAACTTACAATGTATGAAATAATAACTTTTTAAGATAAAACTTAAATATTAAATAAATGTTACTCAATCGACTAATTAATAAACAAATTTATATATTTAAACTTATGCACATTTTCAAAAATGCATAATTTTGTATGTTTAGGGAAGTGAAAAAGGTGATAGGGCAAGGTGAAATCTGAACGAATGGCCTGATTGGGCAAGCAGAAAAAAATCTTTACTTTAGAAACCTGAAAGCAATGCATTACATTTGGGCCCATTTAATAAAGAAAAAGCACTGGAGGAACATCTTACCAGTATCTGAACCTGGAGCCTAAACTGAAATAGTGCGCAAAGAAGTTCTTCTGCGGAGGAACGGGCCGATCTAGCCGAAAGAAGGTGTGGTGTTCAATACAAGCCTTCCAGAGGTTCTTACAGGCCCTGTAGTTTACCATGTTGAACCCGAGCAATGTATCTCTCGTCTCGTGCTGTAGTCAAAAAAGAAAGAGAGGAGATCTTAAGGCTATGAAATCAAGCATACTGCATCCTTAACCGAAAACACGGGAGATGTTGGTGACATTTACATTCCCTGCCCTGAATGTTATCTCGTTGTGAACTTGGCCGTGAAATCTGGCCAAAGTGCCCATCCAGAAAGCTCTGCTCAAGAGAAACCTATTAGGACTGACACTCCAATCTACAAGACTCCATTGCTCACTGAGGACTCCAGAGGGGGGTAAATGCACTCCTCAGACTGTTTTTGGTTCTGCAAATCGCAGGGGCTGCGACTCAGGTTCAAGGAAATCGTACCCACTCAGCCAAGCTGTGCCATCTGGGCATCAATTATGGATCATGACATCACTGAGTTCTGCTTTTAGTACAACTGCTTCTGAAAGGCCCCTGTGCATTATTCACACCGCCGGGTGTTTTAAAGTCTCCAGCAGAGGGTCTGTGGAGCTGTGGAGAACCGGTTCAGGCACACAGGTTCTCAGCAATCGGCGCGACTGTAATGTCAGGTCTCATTCTGCTCCCCCGCATGCAAAATGCATAATCTAGTTTCTATAATTAATAAGCTGTAAAGAGTCTATCTCTCTCCACATCATCACTGACAGCAGGGCGGTAATTACAGAGGGATTTCAAATAAACAAAGATCAGTGGTGCTATGGGAGCCAATATGCTCTTTAATTTGATATTGCCAGAGCAAGATGGTTTATTAATAGGAATTACTCCTCCCTGCAGTTTGTAAATGGGACTGGTGATGTCTGTTGGGGTCATTTTATAATTTTACATTATGATTTTAATTGTAATCAGCTGTCACTATGTTTGTGCACCCATATCATGCCCTACATTTTAAATCACAACCTAATTATGACATTGTGACACACTGTAAATTTGTTTTGCAGTTTGCATCATATTGTGAGGTAGCAGGCAATGTCTGAGCAAACACTGGATGCCGTTTTATGTTGCTTTGCTTTGATTAAGAATGACAGTATTAAAAAAAAAAAAAAAAAAAAAAAGTACCACTTACTGCCTCTTTTCTCAGCTGGATGAAAAACTGCTTGCATTTAAAAGATATTTTTACAATCTTCAACCTAAAATAGAAGGAAAGAAAATGGTTGGCAAGACAAAAACACATTTTCAAGGGCAGCAACAAACACTTATTCTGAGCTGTTAAAATTCCATGACCCATTTCACGGCCCTTTGTGTGTCTCTAAGCTTCACTCCTATTAAAATATGACTCATAGTGAGGCTAAATATATTCTACACAACACACACACACTCACTCTCAAATGTCTGAATAAACACGTGCTGGAGCAGCCTCAACCACTTATGATACATTCTGTCACACAGTCCCAGCACAACACTGTACAACTCACAAACAGTCAATGACTGAGGTAGGTCAAACTCAACTTCAATTGTCCATAGAGAACATGCTTCATTGGCATCCAGCTTTTTTTCTATTTTAGTCAGCATAGTATAATATATGCATGATCGGATTTTAACAGTCACGTTTGTTTATGAACTGCAGGGGTGAAAAAAAAATAAAAAAAAATCAATAAGTGCAACAGTTTGCCCTGGTTGACATCTATGGCAAACAGGCCCTCTTCTCTTCTGGGCTAAACATAGTTTGCCTGGAAAGCATCTGTGCATGTATTTCAAATGAGAGATGCTTGGACTACAGCTACAGAAGCAGCTGGGCTTGAGTGCCAGAAAAACAGCCTGGTGATGGATGGGGAATAAAGCTTTGCATGATTAGAATTTGGATGCCGCTTTTTACATTTACATTTGATCATTTACCATTCTGGACAATTTGAAATGAATGCAAACTAAAATGCCTGAACATTTAGAACCTTCATGGTGTTTTTCATCCCATTAAGAATGGAATTTAGTGTTCTTACATGAACAAATAACAATTAAAATACATATATATAAAATAAAAAAAAAGTTAACTTTTTAAAATGCTAAAATCTTACATAATAATTTAGTTAATAATATCAGCTCAGATGTAACAGCAATATTAAAACCAAGGCATAAAAAATAAATCAAATGATTGTTATCAACAAAAAAAAAATATCTATAATAATTATAATAAAGAATAAAATGATTATCCACAAATGAATAGGAGCTGGTTGAAACACAGCAATGCATTCCATTCAAACATTAATTTCACTTCATCACTTAAGTTGAACGCAAATGACACCAACAAGGCAAGTTCCCTTACCATGGAAAGTAGTTGATTCGTACCCTGTTCTTGTAGATGGCAATGCCAGCTGACAACACGCCTATGAAAATCTCTGTGTTGCTTTGATCCTGAAAGCAAGAACAGAGGGGAAAAGAGAAATTATTAATGAGGATCATTTAGCATTTTCGAACCTGTGCTGTGTAATACTGTTTAAAGAGTTAGTCTACCCAAAAATGAAAACTCTAAATGAAAGATGATTTGTCATGTTCAGTTCCAAGCCTGCATAACTTAAAAGCTCTGCAAAATGCTAATACTTCTCTTTTCCACACAATGACACCATAAACAGTGATTATAGTTCTCTAAAGCCATTCAGGAGCTTTGTCGTTTCATTGATTATTATTATTTGTTGCATAGAGGCTTGTGTGGATACACAGTAAAACAGCTCTGACTCACTCACCCTTGCATAGTGTAGTTCCACTCCATAATGCTCCAACGTTCGTGCCGTGTTCAGGTAATTGAATTCAGACTGTGCTGGAGTAAGTCCACTGTGCCCAGGCCAAAATCAAAGGGAGAATAAAGAGTCAAAATGAAGACATATGCTTTGGTTTCACATCACAAGACAGTGAAGCTGAGGTAAGTGGGTGTACACAACTCTTGTGTAAATTGCATTAATTGGTGCCTTTCAGAAGCCTCCGATTTGTTAGTATGGCTAAGATGCGGAGGACAATGAGCTTCCTGTTCGCAGCACAGCTCTAGAGTGGGCGTACTGAGCCATAAGCGCTGAGAAAGCACACGTGAGTATGTTAACTAACACATGCGAGCAGTCATGAATATTCATAAAGCCATATGTGAAATCAACTAGACTAGACCTTCACTGTGGCAAAATCTCTGTTAGTAATAGGAATTTTTGATTAGAATAGTGCAGTGTCGAGTTTAGAGCGGTGACTCTTACCTGTGTTGCTGGTGATGTTTGGTGACCTCTTTTTCAAAGCCCTGAGGCTGGTTGGGGATGAAGCAGAACTCAGACAGGTATCCTGGCAAATTCTCAGCTTCACTATAATCACCCAGCTCAGCTAAATCACACAATACAAGCCCAGCGTTACGAATAACAGCCCTGAATCATGACAGTACAACATGCAGACCATGTCACCTAATACTGTATATAAAGGGATAGCATCACTGGTGCCTAAATCTCTTAATCCCTTGCTTTGTGTGTGATTTACATAGAGTATTATGTGACCAAAAAATCTGAGCAAAATGCCCTACAAAAAACTGCATCTGCACTATTTTTTGTAAGGCCTAATACCGATTTTTTTTTTTAAAGAAGCTGATACTTTTACTAATGCATTATGTGATGCATTTATTTATCAAAAGTGAGAGTGATGACTTTCACATTAAAAAAAAACCACAAATAAATGCTGTTCTAATAAAAAAAAAATTTGAGCACCAAATCAGGATATTAAAATGATTTCACAACGTTTATGTGACTTTAAAGACTGAAGTATAGTCTTCTTAAATTCAGCTCTGTCATCATAGGTATAATCTACATGTATGTTTCCCAAAAACATATTTTTATACATATATTAGATATTTCTGATTGTATAAATAAATGCAGCATTGGTGAGAATTAAGAGACGTCTTTTAAAACCATTAACAGAGTCTAACCTACTCCAATTTTTTTAAATTGTAGTATACAATGTTTGAGCATATTATAGTATAATATAGTATACAAATATTAGATTAGAAAAAATAAAATAATTATTAAAATGTGTGCATTCATGTTAATTCGAAGTGTATGAATGTAAAAATATATTAATATTATTAATTAAAGTGAATAAATCAAACATTTTATTGAGATAAACAATATAAATGTTCTTCAAAAATACATAAACCCAACATGAACACAAAGAGTATATTTCAGCTGGTTGCACGTTTTAAACTACGGTTTTTAAAAATGTCTTCATTATTTGTTGTTGTGCCAAATGTTTTCATACCTTAATTTAAGCCAAGCATTAGAATACCATTATGATAATCCTCATTAATTTAAAATAAAAAGATAAAACACACTAATTCTTTAAGATATTCAAGAGTTTATGATCATTAAACACCTATTACAATACATGTAACACACATAAGCGCTCAGTAAATTAAAAAATAAAAATGAAAAAACCCTCAAATGTAGCATTTAGCATCAATTCTGCCACTAATGGCAGCTTTTCAGTAAACCCTAAAGCAAACAAAATGAGCTGCAATAGATAGCGCTGTTCTAGGCAACTGGGCTCAACAGAATCCCCTCTGACCTATATAGTGCCCAAACTGCATGCTAAAAGCCCCGGAGAGACCGGAGCAAATGTGCTCACTACAGCAATCTGTCAAGAGTCATTATTGCTGAGCTCAATCTGGCAAGCGGACCCCCGAGGACCCGGGATATGCCATGTCACTGCTCCGTCTCGATTGGGCACTATTAGGTTAACTAAGATGTGCTGGGCTGTGTTAGTGCCTGTTGTACTTCAGAGAGATTTCTTGCTCGCATTTACTCCTGTTTTACAAGCTAGTGCTTGTTAAGTGTTGAGGTTGTGCACAGATGGAATGTGCCGTGCTGAGCTAGCGCTGTTGTACTTCGGTGGTTTGCTTGGAAGCTCAGCACTGGATTTGAGTTTGCATGATACCGTAATATATCAGAAAGAAACGTGGGATGTTACATCGGCAAAAACAACTTTAATTATAATTCTGCTGCTAGGCTAAATTGCTATCAATTTCTCTCACTCAAGAAATAGAGAATTACAAGCGCCTCTTATTCGACACCAAGCATAACATTAAAAAGGATTTAGAATTGTAACATTTGAGTTAGTGTGACCAAATCAGAATTAAAGCAAACCATATGTAATTGACTGTCACATACTATTCCACTGATTTAAAACTGATTTAGATTGTGGCTTCTTTGTTATGTAGATCCTACAACCGTTCTTTTCAACGAATGGCTCATACTTACACTGAACAGCGTACGAAGCCAGGAGTGCGGCAGTATTGTGCGGGCAGGGCAGTCTGGGATAGATATAAATTATATTAAATGAACAGTGTAAAATGTTAGAGATCAAACCAAATGACTGTATTTAAGTTGAAGCCATTGAAGAACATGTAAGCACATGCAAATTCAGAAGCACAAACTGCAGTGGTGTCACAAGATGGATACTGAAGGGACAAATCTACATAGTTACATATATCCTTTATCAAAATACTTTTACACTGGATTTAGGAAGAGATTTACAGTTAAAATCAGCCACATATGATCCAGCTCACCTTCCACTGAGTATATCCTGCTTAATCTGTAGAAAATACTGGTACCTGTAAAAATGAAAGGAAAAAAAACAACTTGACAAATAGTCTGAGCCACTAAACTAAAAATAACTCAGATGTACTGTTCATGCTGTGATTTTTTAAATATTTAAAAAATAATAAATATTAAAATCAAACTCCCTACATAAAATGCCGTACCATACTGTACTGCAGTAAAGTAGAGTTTAAAGGCCATTGCACTCAGAGTCTGACATGTTGAAAAATCAATACAACCTCTGCAACTTTCATTCATCATAAAAACATTTTTGCATCTGTAGCAAGCATTTCTGGCAGGAGTTTTGACAATTCAGAGCCACTGTACAAGCAAACGGCAAAATCCAGATCCAAAAGTGATCCAAAATCCAGAACTGCGATTGTCAAATTCAACTTTGAAGCGCCAGTGATAATCCCACGACTCCTTAATAAGGAGGGGGCACTCTCCTTCCTCTTAATATCTCAGGATATCTCAGTGAGACTACAACAAAACCATTCTCACTGCTTGAAAACTTCATGTAGTACTGTTTTGCACAATTTTTAGCAAAGGGTTAATACGCATCAGACTCAGTGTGCAAGGTTTATACAAACAAATAACAAATTGTTAAACAAATAACAAATATGAAAAAAAACACACATGAAAATTTCAGACTCAGTATGGGAAGGATCTTCACTAACATTACATAGAACTGCATTGTCATCTAACCAAGCAAAACCAAAGCCAAGACATGGTTGTGAGGTGTGAGGTGAAGATTTAAACATTTGCCTTCGGCAAATATCCAAAAGCAGTTCAAACACATGACTATGCTGTTTTTTCACCACATTTTCCTCCTTGATATTGACATTAGCTGTACGCATTTGCCAGTTGCTTTCTTTCAAAGTGGCTTACATTGCATACATTTTATTTGTTCATGCTTTTCCTTGGGTAATGAATCCAGGATGAAATTGGCATTGCTCGTGACATTCTCTACAGTTTGAGCAATAAGAACACTACAAAGAGATAATGCCACATTATCACTATGATTCACTATGAATCACCACCGCCAATTCAAGTCAGGAGGTCAATCACTGCTTTACTCATCTCTGTTCTAGCCTGTACTTCTCTGAACTATTTTTGATGTTGGCATTACAGCACTTCTTTTACAGCATCCTTAGAAATAAGGATTACAACAAGAGATTAAAGTCTGCAAAATAAATACATATAAAAGAAATAAAATAAACAATCCAAGACATCAAAATTGTTTTTACATTTTGTGTATTAGACTTAAGTATCGTTAAATGCGACAGTGTAGACTTAAAAGCCGCCCAAATTAAAAAATTAATTTATAGATGACTGAATTTAATGACAAATATTTATCCAATAAAAATGACTAGAACACCCTGCCCCTTCAAACTGTTTTAATGTTCAGTGTATAACTGGGGAAAAAAAAAAATACAGACATTTTTAGACAATTCAAAAGTCATAAAGCTGAAATCCACCCACCGTGTGTATTCTTCCTGAAGTTTGTTGGGGTCGCTCACAAAAAATTTTACCCTGAAGTTCAGATGATGTGGAGAGCCCCCTAGCATTTAATTCATCAGAACATTGTGTAAGTACAAAGATGTACAAATACAAAGGAGAAGAAAGAATAATCAATGGCTGGTGGTAAACAACAGCCCAGGCGGGTGCCTTTTATAAAATGACTTACTTTTTAATTGCTTCCTTATGGGTTTATTTGGATCCAGCCACCTCTATAAATTATTGATTGAGAGAAAGAAAGAGAGAGACAGAAGTACAGAGAGAGGAAGAAAAACCTTAATAACATGGCAACCGTCCAACACAACCTAATGCCACTCAATAATTCAATAGGCTTGTGTTTTCTGTGGAGATGTACTTATCTGCAGTTACAACACAAAGAGACAAACTGAGTGTGTTTGTGAAAAAAAAAACAACAAAACTTAACTTTGATCCAGTTTCAGCTGAATCAATAGAACCACAAAGTCTTTTCAACTACAGATCGAGCGATTGGTAAATGCCTACTGGTAGACTGATGAAGTAAAATGAATGCTAATACATAGAAACATCTACTAATGTGTTTGTTTTCATCTGAATTCATTGTCATTTGTTTTGACTGTAATGTTTTCGGAAAATATTAACGTGAACCTATTTCAGGAATACTGGCCATTCACACACTCATGCCACAAATGCTACAAGCAAAACCTTCATGAATCCATGAGGTCAGAACGGCTTGGCTCCAGCACATCTTTGAGCTTGACCTCTGAACTCACCGGGCTATCAGAGGAGTCGTCGGCCAGGTGCAACCCAAAATAGTCTCTCTCGGTCAGCTCCAGGTGCTTGAAGACAACATCCAGAAGGATCTGTCCTTGATCGTGCTTCTGTAGAGCATGTACACACAGAAATAAAGAGAAACATGTAAGACCTTAAAATAAATGTTAAAGGATTATTTGAATATTTCGTTGTAATATTTTTAACCCTTTAAACAGAGTTGCATATTTAGAAAATATTAGGTTGTGTGTTTATTATTTAATATTAGATATTTGAATCACTCAATCATATTGAATACAATCATCTCACTCGTAAAAATACTGACTTCAAACAATATATGCCTATGCTGATTTCATCACATTCATTTTGCAATGTTGTCCAGTTAATACAGAATATAATAATAAAAAAGGTAACCTAGAGAATGGTGTAACATTATAAAGAACCCAAATCAGGCTGTAAACTAAAAGTAAAACCTCACAAAAATGATGCATCTTTGCAACTGACATCAGCAACAAAATAAAACAGGAAGTATCTTTTCAGTAAAGGCCAGGCCACTTTGGTCGGTTTTATTGGTTGTCAGATCCGTTACAGCATCCCGACAGCAGAACTGTTTTACCCTTTTAAATGGTCTTGGAAATGCCAAGACTGCATATTCTGAACACATGCCTTCAGAGAAACACAGACAGACAGTTCAAAGCACATACACGCTGTGTTGCTCAATAAACAAAATATGGCAACAGTCACATCAGCAGAATGAATGACAGGCCAGTCGAGAGATAACGGACAGTCTAACGCCTCTGCAGAGCTGCAAAGTGTGCGAGGAAACACAGAAAAATGGAGCGCAAATACAGCATACGTATTGCACATGGAAAAACTAATATACAACAATTTGAACCATTCAAACCAAATTTGCACTGTAATGTTATTTGTAACACTATTGTCTTGTTTTGGATGACTACATATCCTCTTTTTCCCGGACATGTCCTGGATTTCTAAATTGAGTAAAATGCGCAGACTTTGTTTTCTTATTGTTTTCATACTTGCTGAAGGTAATGACTAAAACATTGTTCGGTGCATAATCGACACATACATATTAATACATATACTAGGACATTTCAGAGTATGTTAATAGGAAAACAATGCCAAAACCTAGAAACTCTAGGCAATTTAAAAATCCCTTCCAGGACCCTCTCACGTTAACACTCATTCAAAAGTTTGGACTCAGTATTTTATTGTATTTTTTTGTTGTTGTCATTTTCTTTTGATAAAAAGTCATAGAATACGGTTAGAAAATATTTACATATTTACATTTTGAATAAATGCTGTTGTTATTTTAAACATTTTATTAATCAAAGTATAGTGACAAAAAGTATCTCAACATCAATGTTGCACAACAGTTTTCAACAGTGATAATAAATCAGCATATTAGAATGCTTTCTGAAGGACTGTGAAAGACTGGACTAATGGCTGGTGAAAATTTAGGTTTGCATCACATTAATAAATTATATTTTAGACTATATTGTAATAAAAACCTAAATATGAGAAAATAATATTTTACAGTTTTACATTTTTACATTTTTTTTTATTACAATGTAACCTTGATCAACATGAGGACCTTTAAAAAAAAAAACTAAAAAAAAACATTACAAATCTTACTGATCCAAAACTTTTATGCTGCAGTGTATAATAACTTCAGCTCTAAAGTACAGACTAACTTTTTTTAATATATCAGCATAAAAACTTATCTACAACAAATAGATCTTACATGCATAGTCTTTAATTTTTTTTCTTCAATAAAAATCCCATGACTGAACACCCCATTAGACGCCATAACCATAAGTAGCCCTCACTGACAATGTCAGCAGCTAAGGAAACAATGTATAAAAGGTACACTGTGGGAAAATGTTAGGTATATCCAAAACAGGAAGTGTTTATATAGGCTTTGATTCTTCTAAATGTTTCTTTTAGGATGTAGATATGAACAAAGATCCGGGACTTTCAGACTTGTGTGTTTCCTTCCACTGCCCTCAGCACTTTTGTGTAGATTTACACACTAATTAAAGTGTCTGAGATGAGATTTGTTGCAATCTCAGACCTCATGGCTGCTTGAGTGTGCATTATCAATAGAAGTCTACAATACTAATGGTCAAAAGTGGAAATGAGATTGCACTTTGGCATTTATAATACATTTGTGTGATGACGAAAGTCATAATGAAAAAGGAATAGTGACAACTCTTTTCTTCCATATTGTGACTCAGATTATCAAAATGTTGTTACTATCCTTCAGTTGTTGACTAAATAGAGGCAGAAAGGCTAACTATAACCTGCAGGCAATTTTAAGAAAACGCTGGGGTTCAAGCAGTTTACATGATAAGATAAGTCTGGCATGTGTCACCAGAGAGGTGTCTATTGTTTTACTAGAAGATACATTTTTACGTTATGATGAATGTGCGGGAAAAAAAAATGTATACATGCACTAATGAATCGTTTACAATAATGTCAATGCAAACATGCATAGTGAAAATAGATACAGTGAATGGACATTTTATGCCAACTTTAAAGCAGGAGAGGAGAGTGGTATGACAGAAATGCAAGCAGACGTGCGGCAGCTTGTCCGGAGATCGGAGGTTTGCAGAAAGCCTGTGAGTGTTTTGAAGACAGTCAGTCATCTACACACAGCAACCAAAAAAACAGGCAGCAAACACAGTCTAGTTAAGACGTCTGTGTTTTGATGCCAAGGAAAGACTGGTACTACAAAGTATCTGAGCAAAAAGGGTTAATTCACCCAAAAACGAAAATTAGTCTTTTACTCGCCTTCAAAGCATTCTAGGTGTATGTGACTTTCTTCTTTCAGATGAATCCAATACGAGTTATATTAAAAATTTTCTAGGTCCCTCAAACTCCTTCTATTTGAGTAAGCGGGTGTTTGTTGTCAGCACTTCAGAATACATGAAATAAAGTATGTGCATCTGTGATAAAACGTCCCTCACACAGCTCCGGGAGGTGATAAAAATCCATGTTTCAAATGGAAAGAAATAGATTAAAGAAAAATAAATAAATAAATAAAAATTATATATATATATATATATATATATATACACACACACACACACACTTTATTGGCAACACTTTACTTTAATTGGGTTAGTTAACATAATAACAATGAACAATACTTCTACAGCATCTATTAATCTTAGTTAATTTCAGCATTTACTAATGCATTATTAAGATCACAAGTTTTGTTTGTTAACATTAGTTAATGCATGAACTAACATGAACTAACAATGATCAACCGTATTTTTATTAACTAACATTAACATGGCTATCATTTGCGTTTAAAAATAAATTTATGCCATATGATTTGAGTCATGAGTCATTAATTATGCCTGTCATGTTCCAAAGATTAATGCTTAGTGTCAGGGATTTGAACAAACCTCTAATACAATGCTAATTCACACACCACACTGATGATAAAATCAAGATCAAAGTGACAGAAACATAGTACATAGACATGCATAGCAATCTAGTCTAATATTTACAAACTTCCGGTATCTACTCTGCATTCCAGATGTAACATGCACCTCTTTAAACGCACAGTTGAGACATATTTATGACAGCCCCTCCGTAACATCAACATCATCAACTACTGTAACACAAATAACAGCCTTCCTGTTTTTTTAACACCTCGCCCTCTCCTGATTATTCACCTCTGATCCTCCCTCTCTCCTGCCATTAGACCTTGTGCTTCAGTTCCATGTGCATCCTATACTCAAAGGCCCGCTGTGCTGCCAGACTATCTAGGTCACCGAGAGGTCTGGCACAAAAATGTATGAGACCAGAGAGGGAGTGCATAAATTTGATCAATGGGGCCGTTACATGAGGACTGGTTTTCCTGGAAATGTTGGTTACAAATCAAAGAGCAGCATGACAGACAACTTCTAAGTAAGAATGGCTTGATTCATCTAACAGATCAGCAGCTGCTAAAAAGTCATGTGATGTTTATAGGTTTATTGCTTGCTCCATTTATAATATGGAAATACTTCAATCAATCAATCAATAACTTTTATTTATATAGCGCTTTTAACAATACAGATTGTAGAAAAGCACTGATCATTATCAAATAGGAGAATAGAGTGATGGTAATGTATAATGACAAGATTAAACTATTTATTTATCAAATGCAGAGAC
>JAUCMR010000169.1:7816809-7835248 GCA_032357425.1 Enteromius argenteus | reverse complement strand
ACCAAGGGGGTCTGAAAAGTCGCTAAATCTAGCGACAAAGTTGATAAGTTGGCAACACTGCTTCTTCCATTGTCGAAGTGAATGTGTATTGCATGGTTACGTAACGTGCAACGTCACGTGATCTCAACCGCGATTAAAACGATAGACAGAAATCTCTATCGGTTGACACATTTCTACCGGTATATCGCCCACCCCTAAAAGCAGTAATACTGTAAAATATAATTACAATTTAAAATATATATTTTTAAATATTTTAAAATGTAATGCATCCATGCGATGACAAAACTGAATTTTCAGCAGCTATTACTCATTATTCAGTGTCACATGATTCTTCAGAAATCATTCTAATATGATGATTTGGTGCTCAAGAAATATTTCTTATCAATTTTGGCTGGGTTTTGACACAAATTTCATGATTGAAATTCGATTTGACTTGATTCACTATCGATTGTTTTGTGTATACACACACACACACACACACACAAAAAAAACTTTTGAAGTAATGCTGTAAAATATACATGAAAGTCAGTTGGTACTACATTAATATTTAAGGTCAACATTAGCTTATTTGTATACAAACACTTAAACTACACTCAATTAAATTTTACAATATTAATCTTATAATACTAAACTTAACTTTAAATTACATAATTATATTTCTAAATTAAATCCTGATGGATTTATTCCAACTTAAATTAAATTATTGAAGAACAAAGTTAAAAACAGTTGTACTGCTTAATATCTTTTTGTGAAAACTGTGCAACATATTATTTCTACATTCTTTGATAGGTTAAAATATAATTTGCTGTAACATTATGAATGACTTTACTGTCACTTTTGTTTAATTTAATGCATCCTTGCTAAATAAAAATACTCATTTACAAAGAATAAAATACATACCTACCTCAAACCTTTAAACAATGTAAATCTCCAAGTAAAAAGGAAGCTTGTGATAGCTATGCCCTATAATCTTAGAGCGCTTACCACAAAAATGTGACACTCTCATTTCCTCGGGGCCGAGCGCGTGTTTGGTGACAACAAAAGGAAGTGACCCTGAGCTTTATAATTAACTAATCTAAGATGTACATTCGAAAGAATATGCCATTTTGTTAGGAAATCTGAAATGGAAATTGGAAGAAAAATGAAAATCCACCCTCACAAAAACAACACAACGCTTATAATAAAATGCACGGGTACGCTTGTAAAACACCTTTGAGTCTGTGACAGATGGACTGTACACACAGCTGTGGTTTGCTTCTGTCATATCTGCTAAAAACGCATGGGATGTATGGCTGGTGATCTGTTTTCAGCGCCACATGAGCAGTCACCACAACAATGCTGACAGAAAAGCTTCCATCTCTTACCTTCTCAGGCAGAAAGTTTTTATTGAAAAGAACATATAGAGAAAACTTGTCAAAATGAGCACTTTTTCCTGCATGCTCATCTCTTAATGAGATGGCTGAATATGGTTGAATATATTTGACCTGGTATTAGAAGGTGCAGTTCCTAGATGAACTAATTATAATTCCTGAATGTCCAGTTAAACACGCTGGGTGTTTCTGCATTGCAATAACAAATGCTGTTATATTCAAATCCATTGCTTCAATCACTTTAACACTAGTTTACATGGAGGTGCTCTTGAAGGAATAGTTCACCCAAAAATGAAAATTACAGCATGTTTTACTCCCCCAAGCCATTCTAGGTGTATATGACTTTCTTCTTTCAGACGAGCACAGTCAGAGTTTTTTAAAAATGTATCCTGACTCTTCCAAGCTTGGTATAGGCGTATAGGTTAGTTTTTCAACAACAGTACTTTGGGATATATTCGATTTACAGAGCTTCAAAATAATGGCCGCTATCCACCAGCATTACCAAGCTTGGAAGAGCCAGGATATTTTTTTAAAAACTGAATGTTCTCTTGATAATCTCTCTCAAGAATTGTACTAAGTAACTTGCTATACCAAACCAGATAACTATTTCAACATGGAGATTATTAGATAAATCAAAAAACAAAAACATTTCAAATGTTAAGAGGGTAAGACACTGACATTCTCAGTTGGTAGTACAAAGAAGCTTGTTATATTAAAGCTCAGCTGATTGGCCTTGCATGTGTCCTCTTGGAAAGTACACTATCGTTTCAAAATGCAAAATGTCTGTCTATTTTCAACGTTGGTATTAAGAAATGTTTCTTGAGCATCAAATCAGCAAATTAGATTTTTAAAGGATCATGTGACACTGAAAACTGGAGTTATTTGTAAGATGTTTACAGCGATAAAGCGACCGTCATTTGTTAGCAGTGTGAAGGGAGTCGTGACCACTGAACCACTGAACAATTCTGCCATTTCAAGCGAAAAAGTTCATTGACAAACATTCATGCTTGAAAACACATTTTAATAATATAACTTTAAATGAACTAATGCCACACAGGCTACTCCCAGCTGGAAGTCAGCAATTATTACAATAAAAAAAACTGTGGAAACAACCCTACAGCTTAAAACTAAATTATATCTCAGTCTGACAGAGTACATGGTGCTAAGATCCCATGAAAGATCCATAATTAGGTGCTTAACTTGGCCATGGGTTGTACTCAGGAGGTCAGAGCTAACACTGCAATGTGCTCAGTCAGGCAATGTGGTTTCCCATACTGAGATGGGCAGGTGCTGCCAGTTCCAACTGTCTGAACACCTGCCTCCTGTTACCCCCTCTTCAAAGCCCCCCCAGTTCAGCTCTACATGGCCTTGGCTCAGGTGCACAGAAATGCTAGCCAGGGCCCTTGCTGCAGCCCTTGCGCCCCTAACAGCTGACACCCTGAAATCATCCAAACTGCTCCTGCATAAAATCCACTTAGCCCACAGGGACTGGACTGCTAACTCAGATCCCCCAAAAAATTTCATTCAGCAAATATGTATTAAATTGATACGAAAAGTGACAGTGAATGTAAAAAAATTATTTTGAATAAATTCTGTTCTTTTGAACTTTCAAAGAATCCTGAACAATTATCATTGTTTGTATAAAAAAGAAGCACATATGAAAAGTCTCGAGCACCAAATCAGCATCTGAGAATGATTTTTTTAAAGGGGCTGTGTCACTGAAAACCAGAAGACCAAAAATGGTTGGTGAAAATATAGCAAATCACATTAAAATAATATCTCACATATATTATACTATTTTATATTAAAGTGTATTTCATATGTAAATGTTACAATAATATTTCACAACATTTACTGTATTTTTAAACAAATGAATGCAGCGTAAAACCTGAAAACATCAGAAACTTTTACTGTGTGTAAAATGTAAAATTCTATTCTGTAAAAGAGATACATACACACAAACTTACACCTACATCCATCCACCCATGTGCCCATGCCAGCATGAAGGAGGAATTCTGAACAACTGGTTTTCACCTGTCAATATGACGTCGCAATGATTAGGTCACATGTCTTGTCAATGCCGTGATAAACGCTGTCAAAAACGATGACGTTACTTCCAATATAACATAAAACAACTCTGATGAAAATACAAAAAATAAATAAAAGAAAGAGACTGACTACATAAACACGTCGTTGACTAATAAATCGCCAAATCTCGTTTTCACCAATGACCGGGATCATCCGTGCTCGTCTATTAATAAGGTAAAGTTAAATTAAGATAATCCTCTCAAATGGAATAAATAATCATGTAAATCTCTAATCAAAGCTCTATTGTGTTGGTGAAATACACCACAAGCTCCAACAAAATCCAATCTGCTACTGCTTCAGCTACAGATAAAAAAAAGCTGCTTAAACAGCAGAATCTTCTGGTACAACATTTACAAATAAAACGCGAAAGAAGTCTCCCTTGTATGTACTTATTTCCTTGTCTAAAATAGAACAATATAATAAAGAAAACAACTTAAACATTTGTTGATGGTGTATCCAGGAAAGCAGGTAGCATTTTAGTATAAAACCCCCCAGCAACAGCAAAGTGACAAGCCGATTCTTACCGTCATAAACTGCTCCAGGGGTGTCCAGTTTTATAAGTAAATATTATTTTGTAAGAGACCCAAGGCGGGGAGCAGAGAGCCCGCTCAGAGCAGCAGCGGCAGCCTCATACTGACCCACTCCAGCCCAACACATTCAACTCAACGGGGCCTCCGGTTCCAATAATCCACACAAACTCGATCCTGTGAAGCCAGACAGCGAGGACACTTTACAATCCACTCAACGGGACCACTAGGGCGGTGGAAGGGATCTCGCAGCAAAATAAAAACGCATTTCCCACTCTGGAGGATCGGTCACTTCTCAAGCTGCGTCTCCGTTCACGGTGCTGTTACATTGTAGGAGTCGCAGAAGCAGCAGCAGTGCTGAGTGTTACATTGTAACATGGCGCGACATCTCTCCGCAGCGCCACCAGCGGCCGGGGGTGGAGTCACAACCTGGGAGGCGGGACATTACAGATAGATAGATAAAAAGGGTTTTATTTTAAGTACTGCGTGGTTCGATACTTCATATAAGTGGGCCATAACTGATTACTCTGATACTGTACAACCCAACAAATGTTAAAGCAATGCAGACGGTTCCGCTGCTCACAGGATATTTCATCCGGATGGTTTATATGGACAATGGCGACATCTTGTGGCATAATTGTGCTGATGCGCCCAATACTTGTTTTTCACTAAGACTTTCGATTTCTTAGAAGTATATCGTTAAAATGCAGTATATATTTGAGCTTTATTTATTTGTTTATTTGCTGTATGTCGTTGATTATCTTAACTTGATATGTTATGTTTAGGCCCTGTATTATGCAATAAACCAATAATAAATATGTTAGTAGCTAGGAATTCTTAAAATGTGTATTCCAAGACTTAATAGTGAACAGGATCTTACAGTATGACAAAAGTTTAAAGACTAAACTGCATGGTGGGAAAAACTTAGTTGGCCGCAGAGCCATGAGAGGACTTACACTGCAGACAGCCAAACTTACTGGAAATGTCATTACAGAATGAGTGATCTAGTATGTAGCACATGGACTGGGAAATGTCCACACCCAATGTGTGCACACCCAAGATTGCCTCTCAAACATCTTTTTGGCATCCATCATTTGGCTGACGGTCACTTGCACTATGACTGTTATGCAGGCATGTATCATCAGCAGACATATTTTAAATATACGACCCTAAACAACTGAAAAAAAAACTGTGTGGATACGTGTTAACACATTTTTATGTTTTCATGTCATTGTGATGGCGCATATAATATACAGCCTAATGTCTGTTACTGATTATAATGTAACCTAACCACCAGCATGACACTTTGATAGACGTAGACTAGAACATGTTGGACTTTAGTTAAATTGTTTATTTGTGAGAAAGGGAAGACAAGTTATCTAGTGGCGTGCTGTACCATTTCGAGAGCACCGTCCATATACAAATGCAGTATCACAGTAAGATTTTCACATGTTAGAAACTAAGCAAATTTATTTTTTTTTAAATATAATCAGAAAGTTCATACTTTCTCATTTTTCAAATGATTTAAAATCTTATCACGTCTAGATGTATAAGGGGCATGTCTGAGTTGCAGCAGATGTCCAGGAAACAAGTTTCCACTGGGGCAGTACATCTCTCCCCCTTTTGTGCCCATTAGAGAGCGCAGGGTTTTGTTCCGTGTCAAGATTTTGTCATAGAACTCTAAACCACCCTTTGCATAATCGCTCGACAGAGACGCTGCACGGTGGTCCGAGCTGTAGTCCAACCATTGACTCAGAGCATCAGAAGCTAGGAAATAAGACACGACCCCTAAACCCACAGCGAGCACATTAATGCCAGCCTTGAAGAAGATGGACCCAACCTGGAGCCCAAAGATCTGCTTAAGGGCTACGCTATATATACAAGCCCCTGCTAGACATGCTGGAGCCACCACAGCGTGCAACACAGGACCCCCAGCTCCCAGTCGGGCCACTTCTCGAGCTATAGCAAACTTCTGTGCCTCCATAGAGAACACCAGGGAGTTTTTGAGAGCAGAGCCTGAATCGCTGTCCCACTCCAGTTCTTTGCCATTGATGAGAATAGTGCGGTTGGTGATGCCCGATGGATCATCGGTGGTGCTGTTGAAGTTGGCTGGGATGCCGATCTGTGCTCCAAAGGGAAGCCATGGAACACCCGCCCCTACCGGGTGAAAGCCAAAGGCGGCAAAAGCACTGAAGTTTTTCGGGAAGCTGACAGCAGAATCTTTGAGCACCTCTTGAAAGACGTTCTCAAGCTTCTCTGACAGACTAGCTGGTACTCCTTTGTGCCAGGCCTGGTACACTTTTCTATATGTATATTCTGGAAAAACATGATAGAAAATGTTGGCAGAAAATACCCCTCCACAGCCGACAAGTAGTAGTGGTGTCCGATACTTGTGAATAAACACAGAAAGCCTCAGAAAAGGTGAAGCCATCTCTCCTCTTGCTTTCGACCACTTGACTAAACTGTCAGCACAAATGACAAAATATATTATTAATCATAAATCATTATCTCTGCATTCCACATCATATGTTAAACCTCATTAATAACCTACCGTGCACATACAATGTTACATTTTCAAAAAAGCATATGAAAATTAGTTCATACTGTAAATGCATTTTGCTTTTGCTGTACATTTTTATCACTTCATATCTCGTGTCCTTCTTTTCCGAACTAAGATGTATATTTTCAAATAAGGCCCTTAACACATTTCTCAATTTTTTGGGGGGGGAAATACCCATTAATATATATCTTACTTGCTACTTTATGCTCATTCAAGGACAGCACGTTGACTGTTATGGAAACACTCACCTACCGCAAGATCCCTTTACGACGGTTTTACGACAACACAGACGATTTGCGGACTCCGTAGAAATAGAATAAAGATTAGAATGGAAATAAAAGTGTATTATTTGTACCACTAAACTAGGAAGTACATGGAGTGCATGCGTGGGGAAAAAATAAAATGAATCACATACTGTACATTTTGCACAGAAATGAGCGCATATCGGCGTCCTTTATTGTCTATTGTATGTCATGAATGAATGGGTATATTTTCTGACTAAGCCCAAAAAGATTTCGAGCCACCGAGCGCCCCCTAGAGGAACAAAACTTCTACAAAACTCGTAGAATACAGAAGCCGAAATCCTTTATTTCTCCATGCAGTGAACTTGATCTTTTTCTACTTAATATACTTTCAAAACAGAACTAGTAACACTTGTATCACAGATTAATTTCATATTTATGTCAGAGAAAAACCTATAAAAAATGTTTTTCTGTTGTTCAACATCTTTTGAAATGTGATAAAATACTACCTGTCTATTTAACAGTATTAAAAAGTTACAATTATATCCGTCAGACGGCGTCCTTTTAAGATAAATAGACAAAATGTAGTTATTTTTATTGTCCTTTTAAATATAATTTTTTTTCATCTCATATAGCATCTCCTAACATACTTAGCTGCCGCTTTAAAAGTGATGATGAGGCTCACACAGAGGAGCAGTCCATTCGCGCGTGTGGGGAGGATTCTTCCGTTTATGTGACGATGTACGAGTTTTAAAGAAGACTGTGTTTTAGGAGAACTTCTGGGTATATGTCCACGATTGTCTGTTTCACATGTGTAACGCTGCTAGTTAAATAAAACAATAAAAGCGCTGTAAAAGTTGTCAAAAGAAACACATGCACCCCGTCCAAACCATTCTATTTATAGCATCAGCAGTTGCGATGTGAAGATTGTTACACTGTAATTTCATAAGGGCGGAGGAAAATGTCTTAATTTTTTCATTTAAAGTGAAGGGCAGACCCTGCTTTGCTAAGAGCCTGTTGATTATTTAGGGATGTCGAGGAGGAGTCGGGATTTTTGCACACTTGGTAAATCAACCAACCTATGACTGGTAAGTTTCCTGCCAGAGTTTGATGATGGTTTTTGATGATCATTGTCATTTATCAGCACTCGTTTCAGACATAAACCTTTTACGAATATCGGTTTATAGCCATCAGATTCAGGTTGGCATTGTTTATAACCATCATCACTGTTTATTAAATAGGATAACTCTAAATTGATAGACTGAGCTAACGGAATACGTCAGTACGCCGCGTTGAAGTGACGTCATCAACGATGGAGAGGAGAGCGCACGAAACTTCTGAGTAATAGAGTATTTATAACGAGAAAACTAAATACAGCTGGGTGGAAGTGTTGTAATTATATATTTAGAAATTAAATTATAGGTTACAGTTTTTAATAACATTAGAGAAGTTGGCCCCGACCCATTTTTTTTAAAATAAAATACTACTTGTTAATAAACAATAAGTATATAAACAATATTTTAAACAATACTGTCCTGTGTAAGCATAAAAGGCAAGTAGACATATGAAATATTAAAGGCAGTCAATGTCTGTCGCATAAGAATAAAAGAAAACCAGTTTTCTCAATTTCTCAGTGTTATTTATTTTGTTATAATAATACAGTTAGAATTAACATTATGAGTTCTTTGCACTTTATCGGCTTGCTGACAAGGAAAATTCAGCTAAAACACAAGTCATACAGAGCAACATGAAAGAATAAATGATCATTTTCATTTTTTCATGACCTCCGCCTTTTGCCTGCAACTACATGAACTGTGATCATAAGAGGTCATTTTGAGGTCTTTCTCGTGGGCGTGTTTGGTCGAGAGGTTCTCATAGTTCTCTTATGAAAGCGAGATCACTCAAATATTCAGGCATGGTGGAATCAGGAAGGAAGTTTATTCCTTCCTCACATTGTGGGCCGCAGGAAGGGGTGGCTGTCACCCACTGACAGATTTTTCCTCCTGAATAGCACACATTGCCCTGCTCACGGGCCGGGCAAACATTAGCCTAGCTGACTTCTTCAAACTCTTCACGCTACTAGAGTTGTCTTTTTAGGTAAGAACATGTGTTTTTACTTATTTTCATAGAACTTTTAGGTTCAGATGGTCATTTCACTATACTGTCGGTCTGCACATAATAACATTAGGGCACTTGCTTAAGAATGTTGCTAAATACTTTTACACAGCCAGTCTATGTCCACTCGTTACTTGTAATTTGTTTATTTGCAATACAATTAAATACAAGTGATTGTACATTACTTTTTTTTGTTTTGTTTGTTTTTTGTGAAGTAGCTTAATGTGGAATGTAAGTGTTGTGTATTTTTACTTTATAGTACGTTTTATACATTTAATGTTTTTTCCGCCTCTCTTCTGTACTAGAATCAAAGATAAGTTTGTATTTAAAAACACATTTGCAAGGCAAAAAAAGATCTTTTACAAAAGATAAATATATGAATATCATCAACATTTTCAACATTTTGACATCTTATTCTCGCTCGTTCATTCTCCTAGAAACTACATGGAGCTTTGCTTAATTTTTATTTTTTACTTTATTTTTGGCTGTATTCAAAAATCAAATAGACTTGGGTTTGAAAGATTTCAAGGCTTGTGCTGTGCAGAAAATAACAGCAATTACAAAGAACCACACTGTCTGTGTCTAGACCATATCCTTTGCAATGCATCCCTTTATCCTAAATTAGCTCTCTGCAAAACTATTCCCAAACCACAGAAAACCTCATTTGAACTTTTCATCAGTACTCTGAAGTCCTCATAACTGTCATATACCTAATGCTTAAACTTAAATAATGATCAGGGATAACTTTCTCCCGTCTCTCCTCAGGTGTAGCTATTATCATGGCAACCAGTGCAGTCCCTAGCGACAACCTCCCAACTTATAAATTGGTGGTTGTGGGAGACGGAGGTGTGGGAAAGAGTGCTCTTACCATACAGTTTTTCCAAAAGATTTTTGTGCCAGATTACGATCCTACTATTGAAGACTCCTACTTGAAACACACAGAGATTGATGGCCAGTGGGCTATTTTGGATGGTACGTGCCAACACCTTATTATGTGTAGCGTTTGTCTGTATTATAAGTAATATTCATGCTTTTAGTACTCCCATACAGTTGCAGTTTTATCAGTAAGCCAATATGAAGCTTTTAGCCTCATTACAGCTCCACAAAAATAATGAAAAATCCAGGAAAAATCTTGTTGGTAGTGATTTTAAATGATAGGAAGTCTCTCCAAGTTGATTTAGGTTTTGAGGAAAAAAGCAAAATAATAGTAATATAAAATAATATTTAATTCATTCTGCTTTCTAAAGGTAGAAAATATAGAGAATATTATTTGTAAATAGATAGAGATTCAATAGGCTATTTTTCTGATAATATTTAAATAATTTAGTATAACATGCCAATAGTATGACCTGGTCATTATCTTGTCCCTGTTACATTCACTCCTTGCAGTTTTAGACACAGCAGGTCAAGAGGAATTCAGCGCCATGCGAGAGCAGTACATGAGGACTGGTGACGGTTTCCTCATTGTGTTCTCTGTGACAGACAAGGCCAGTTTTGAACACGTCGACCGCTTTCACCAGCTCATTCTACGAGTCAAAGACCGGTTAGAAATCATGCGTATTACATACAAAACTCCACAGCTCATTTTTGACACCTTGGTATATTCCTTCCTTCCTTTTCTTTTTGTTTTTAACATATTTTGTCTTCACCAGGGAATCATTCCCTATGGTTTTGGTGGCTAACAAAGTGGACTTGGTGCATTTGCGGAAAGTGACAAATGAACAGGGCTGTGAGATGGCCGCCAAACACAATGTGAGTCTGACCAATGTCACGACTTTTTATGTAGGACTGACAACAGTGGAAATTAACTGTTAGTGAGCCCACAATTAAGAGTGTTTGTGTCTGGGTGTGTGTGTTGACTGACAGCGGTTAAAGGATTAGTTCAACCAAAAAAGAAAATTCTGTCAGACTCAACCATATGTCATTCCAAACCATCATGACTGCTACTCCTACTACTTTTATGGTACTTTTTGTTTGACGATTTTTGGAGCATCCATCCATTTCAATATTTTTAAAACATATACTGTATGTGTGTGTATTTATATATACATCATATACTGTATATACACAGTATACACACATATATTATGTTAACAAAGACTTTAATAAACTACAATAAACAAATATACACTACCATTGAAAAATATGGATATTTGATCAATTCAATGCATCCATTACGAAACAAACAAACAAAGTAATTTCTTTGGGGGGACATAAAATCACTGACTCCAAACATTGTAACAGTAGTATATAGTTTTGTAATTATTCTGATCTTGTATACATACTAATCCATTTTATTCATCAAAAGATTGGAACATTTACATCTGTTAAATCAATCTGTTAAATTTATGGTGAAAAACTGGCAGCTCTGGTTGCTGAAATTCTACCGTAATAAAATACGGTAACAATGGTTTATGGTTTTAAGTTAACTTTACAGTTAAATATCGTAATTTCATTAACTGATATAATGTTAATTTACCAACCTATTAAAGCACTGAAATCTGTTTTGTACCTTTGAAATACACTGATAACCACCAAATGCAGGCGGTGATGAGAAAGTCACATGATGAGCCAAAGCCCATCAGAAGCAGCTTTTAAATAGTAACATATATAGAAGGTGCTCAGTGTCATTCACACAAACACTAAACACCATCATGGTGACTCATTAAACTGAAAAATGCAAGAAACATTAATTTAACAACATTAGATGTAACGTACTACCCTAATAAGCATGACTGATAAGAAAAACTAAGAAGAAATTTTGATTTTAAAGAAAAAACATCAAATTGAAACGAATTCTGGGAATGTCAATTAACGTTTTGATTTTTTTCCCAGTAAACTTTACAGGAATTTGCCGTTCAACAGTTTTTTACTGTAGCGTTTTGACAGTTTTTTTTCTGGTAATAGTCACAGCCATTTTTTACAGTGTACAGTGCTTAAAATCTTTAACTTTATTACTTAAAACTATTATTTAAAATGTCAAATGTGAGTTTTAAAGTGTTTAAGAAACTTTTTCTTTAGATTACTTACATTGAAACAAGTGCCAAGGATCCTCCAATGAATGTGGACAGAGCCTTTCACGAATTAGTCAGAGTTATCAGGTAAATAAAACTCATGATCTCACACACTGTATGGGGTTTGTTTTTTCATAATCATGTACTAGGATGATATACAAGAATAATAAAACTGTCATCATCTACTTGTGCGTACCCAGACATTAATGGACAATACAGAGGCACTTTAAAGTTAACATTATTATAATTTAATTCTCATTGATTCTTTTTTTTTTTTTTAGACAGCAAGTTCCAGAACGGAGTCTAAAAAAGAAGAAAAAGACAAAGTGGCGTGGAGACAGAGCCATGAGTTCTCACAAGCTTCACTGTGTGATATTGTGACTACCTCTTATCATCAGCGTTTGGCAACATAAACTGCCAGAGAGGACTGACCAGAGATCTGCACTAATCAAAGGACCACAGGCTTTATAAAAAGGACTGGCATGAAGTCAGGCTATCACTTCCTGTCTCAGGGAAGCATATTAGGTGAGTCAAGGGATTACTGCTGCCAGACCAAGGAGGAGCAATCAGTACAACACGTCTAATTCGAAGCACTGCCTGAAACAACAAAAATCACAGCCAAGCAGAAAATGTATAATGTGGGATAAAAATTTTAGACCAGAGAGATTGCACAGTGGGCGGAGCTAGAAAGATCCATCCTAAACCATGCACCACAGTCATTCACATACATACCTATCAAAATTGTTTGCAGCGTCCAAACGTTCATATAATTACATGGATGATTGTTTTGCAGAGCTGTCTGAACATTGTTTTCAGTCGTTACAACAATTATGACGGGATATTGTTGTTTTAACCTTCAAGGAGGACTAAAATCTGCCTTACATGAGTATTTATTGACACATTTGAAGGAATATGTAGCTATAGCAGAACTTGTTTTTAAAAAAAACATTGAGTGTTTGATACGTTGTCAGTATGGCCTTTACCGTTAAGCACAAAAAGTACTGACACGATTGAAGGGCCCATTGCACTAGCGAGAGTTTTGCACTTTTAGTATTTACTCATGGGCTTTTGCTGTTTAAAATTGCCTTGTGATGTTAAAGGTTCATGTTTTAAGTTTTGTTGCACACTTGCATTATTAGAAATGTTTATTTTAATAATTTTTTAATGAGATATCACTGAAATACGTCCTGAGGCATCACATGTATATCGTATAATGAAAAAGTAACACGGTTTCATCGCAACTAGTAAGCAACACAACCGTTATCAGCATTGATAATAATAAATAATGTTTCTTGAGCACCAAATTTGCATAATGATTTCTGAAAGATGATGTGACACTGATAACTGGAGTAATGGTTGCTAAAACAATTCAGCTTTGCCATTATAGGAACAAATTACTCTTTAATATAAATATAAAAATGTATTTCATTTGTAATAATATTTGTGTTTTTCTGTATTTTTGATGCAGCCTTGGTGAACATAAGAGATTTCAACAATTTAAACACTAGTGTACCTTTTTGATTGAATGTTGCCAAGAGTAAGAGAGAAGAGTATGATTCAGCTGGATAGATGGATTATATTTTATGCTTGATCAGCCTTCAGTATTCATCAGTTTGTTAAACCTCCTGTGCCTCAGTTTCCTTTGTGTAGGACCAATTTATGTGCCTGTGCCAGTGTGATAATAATCAATTTCTTAACCACTGGTTCCTCTAACTCTTCCCAAAGGACAAAGAAGCTGTTAAAAGCACGAGGAGGCCCTTAGCCAAATGTTATGTTGTAATGTTTAATACCGCTCTGCTCGACACATAAATAAATCAGTAGGGAACCATATCAAACCTTGCTGTTATCTGTTGAATGAGGAGTTTATGGTTGATTTTGTTATTGTTGTGAAACTTTAGGTCTAATGAGCTAGAGAGTACAACATAGCCGGAAGCTCTGTTAGAATTAGTTTAATGTTGACTGGAGACATTGGTTTAAATTGACAGAGATGAATTTCCACAATTAAGCAGATGTTTTATAGTGTATTAGACTCTCCAAGTAAAATCACAGCATTCTTACAATACATTTCATTTTGATCCTCTACGAATATTGTTGTAACTGTTTTTCTTTGGGTTGGTCAATTACATTAAACACTCCGTAATTAGAGTCCTGCTCTCTCTCAGTGATGTCATAAACCAGTGTAGTAATTCACATCTGTGCATGAGATCAGAGATCGTATCAATCCAATTCCATGTTGTTATATTATATGATATAATAGATCTGGACAAGCTTTGCTGAGCATTCATCATTGTTTACATGCACTGCTTGTACATGTGGAAATGAGCTGTTTTGCATTCAAAGGTCATCAAGGGTCTAATGGATTTTTTATATTCTGTTGCTGTTTTTTTGTGTTTTTTTTTTGTGAATGAATACAAAGATTGCGTGTTGCATTACATGTCAGTTGTTTTCAATGCTAACGTCTCAATCATAATGAACATTTGTTCAATTATAGAAGCATATCAGGTTGGTTATTGCAGTGCAACAGATGCTTTGTTTGCTCCTTTTTAACACACTGATAAGGTTGTTTTAATATGCATGTCATTATGATGAAGCTGCTCTGTTTTGTTTCTAAGAAGTAAATGACTTGCCAAGTTGCCTTGGGTGGTTTATAAAGGGTTTTAAAATAAATGATTCTTCTTATACAGTGTAGTCAAGTGTGGAATTTATAGGAAAATGGTTTCCATTTGAAAGTATATATTTTGATCAGCTATAGCTTTAAGTCTGTGATAAATGCTTAAAGAACTTTTTTGTATATAACTTTCTGCACTTACTGTTACATTGGGTACAACAACAAAAAAAATATGCACTTGTCTATACCAGCAGATGGCATTAAAGTGCAAAGCAGAATTAAAAAGCGGATTTATCTATGATGTACAAGAAAGTTTTATAAAAAATAAAAAAATCCTGCATGAACAACATTAAAAATAATCAGATTCATCTTGAGAAATTAAAAAAAGCTGACATATGTAAGACCAATAATTGCATAGTAATGCCATAAAATAAAAATAAAAAAACAATGATTTATCTTTTGCTGTTTAATGCTAAAAATATTAAATTTATCAATTTTTATCGACAGAGCTACTATAGACAAAAACAGAAAATTATAGACGTAATAGACAGGAACAGAGTTGAAAGGTTTTATCTTGTCGTCCACATGCTAATCTATGACTATTTTAGCTTCCAGATTATGAATCAAATGAATGTGATATGCTCCACGTCTTTTGCTATAACAGATTATATATTTATGAAAATTCTGCCTATTCACTAAATGAAGAATGAGAATTTGAATATTTCGACATTTCAGCAAATTAATATTCTATCTTATCTGTTCCCCTCCCAAAATAATGAAGCTTCAAAGCAACTTTTCTGGCTCTTTAACACATTTCCTTTGAGGATTCACACTGTGCTTTGAGTCTGACTCTAACATCCATCATCAAATGCTGAGTGTGTCAGCAAAATATAGATTATGCAATGAAAAGTGGAATTTTAAAGAGCTCAGAATTTGATTTCTGCTTAAATGAAGCCTTAAAAAAAACTCAGCCATTACAATCACCAGCTGCTGCTACTGGCAACTAACTAGAAAATAGTTCAAATATAATTGGTTTGGTGCTTACCTTGCAAAGCCATTAATGATGCACTGGTAATGAGTGGCTTTCAACTGGTCATGTGATCTCAACTAGTCTGACCCTGTGCTGACAGCATTAGGGATAGTTGACCTAAAAGTGACAATTCTGCCATTATTTTACACAAAAGAAGAATCTTTGAAGAAAATTAGTAGCCTAACAGTTGACAGTAGCCATTGGCCTATAGTATGGAAAAATATACTATAGAAGTCTTGGTCATAAATGGTTACATGTTGTGCTCAACAGAAGAAAGAAAGTGATAAAGTTTAGAACAACATGAAAGTAAGTAAATGATAACACATTTTTAATTTTTGTGTAAATTATCCTCAATGCATTTACAGCTTTAATTACATAGCGGAGGAGGAGGAGCTATCAGAGATGATGAAAGACAAAATAACCTTAAATAATTCAAATACTGCATGAATGAGTACAGTGTATGAGCACACGGTGTATAATTGCAAAGTGTATAATTTGGGATTCTAAAAGGGAAGGAACCCCCCCCCCCTCCTCAAAACTCAAGAAAGAAGCATGTGTTCTCTTAAACTTTTTAAATCACAAGCTTCATTAAAACTCCAGACACATACAGGATAGTCATGTTCACCTGTTCTGCACGTACTGTGAGAGCACACACAGCAGGCTTTAGGAACGAGCTACATAGAATGAATTCTTTTGTTGTATATATGAATCTTCAGGAATTCTCAAAACACAAAGCACAAGCAATTCCTCAAATTTAAAAAGAGATTATGGCATATTCTGTCACATAATAGAAAAAGGGACAAAAAAGACAATAGAAGAAATTGCCCATCCAGAAAAAAACCCCTTCCTTTTAAAAGGAATTTTAAAAAAAATAAATAAATAAATAAACATTGACTAAAACGTAAGAGATTGAATGGAGAGATGACGCATGGCTGAGCAATCACTGTCCTATACATTCCTGGATCCATTTTGCCATGGTCTCTCTTGTGATTCATTTAAAAGCCCTTGCAGTTGTTGTGCCATAACACTGACAAAAAGCATATTTGGCATGTGCAACACAGCTATGCAGATGCCAGACAAAGACTCATCTTTGTTTATGTAGGTGTTCCATGCTGTTTTTGCAATTTAGAGAATATGGTGAAATTCACCTCAACCATGCTTGAAAGCCAGTAACAAGTGGCTCAAACACCCTGATATTAAGTGCAGATTAAATACTAGACCAGAACATGCTCAAAACACATGCTTTGATTTATGGGAAATTATTACTTTGCATGCATTAACATAGTATTCAATTGAGCAGAATTAAGTGAACATGTATTGCTTACCACAGAGTCCAAAAAGAGAAAGAAATTATAGGCAATGTTACATGACATTTGAAATAAGAGTGTTTACACACTGACTAGTTAAAGACAAGACACAGGTGTTGTTGAAGGACAGGAAATAACGAAAGCAATTTGTAATGACATTATAGCACACTACTGCTTCTATTTCTGCAGTATATGTGTATTGTATGCTAATTTTCCGTGAGTACTGACCATATGACCTTCTGTGTTTGCTAAATTAGCTGCATTCCTTTAGTTTATTGCACTAGCAGCACAAAGTTCATAGGTGTGACACTCGGGAAATGTATGAATTAATGAAGTATAAATAAAAACATGTTAATAAAACAAATGAATAAATGTGTAGTAGGCTACACAAGCGCAAACTGAATGAAATACTATACTGGCAGAAGTCTGACATACAGTATTTAATAAGTAGTATGTAAATCTTTAGCATCTTTATTTTGACATTTGATCAGATTTTTACATTTTATACCAAATTGCAAAACCAGACATATTAAATACTCATGAAATTGTGTTTGTTTGTTTGTTTGTGTGTATGTGTGTGCTATAACCTATCCCTAACCTGTAAAAGTTTCATTCATCCTCGTAACACAATTGAAGATATTTTGGATGAAAACCAGGAGGCTTTTGACTTTCTCATTGACTGCCAAACAATTAACACTTTCAAGGCCCAGAAAAGCATGAAAGACATGATTAAAATAGTTAATCTGCCATCAATGGTTCAATCTGAATTTTATGAAGTGACGAGAATGTGTTTCATACTTTTCTGCACCCTCACAGTGGCAATTGTTTGGCAGTCAGTGGGAAAGTCAAAAGATATCATCCAAAATATCTTAAAGTACTGAGCACAAACAAAGCTTTTACAGTTTTGGAACATCATGGGGGTAAGTGATTAATGGCAAAATGTTCATTTTGTGATGGAGTAATAAGAAAATAGCTGAAAAATCTGGAGGAAAGAAATTTGGATAGCTTATGTGTGTTTTTGTTGAGTATTATTTATGTCTCAAAACACCTCCTCTAAGTTTATTCAGAGGCCCAAACTAAGCAGAAATATGCAGTTTGGTGCAATTGAATTGATGGTGATATGAATATGGCCAAGTCTAAGGTTGCAGCTGAAATTCTGACAGCTTGTAATATAAATCAATAAATAATGCAATGCGATTCTATATGCTGGTGAAGAGATGTACAAAATAAATGTTTCTTAAAAGCCTGATGCATCACATCTGATACTCACATTTTAAATTAAATGTAAATTTTCATCTTGAAATATTAATAACATGGTAATTCTTAAATGTGCTTTACAAAAATCAGTAAAAATTCTTTTCAGCAAAAATACATGAGTACCACAGCCTGAAGGAGAACTGTATATTATATATATATTATATATTATATATAAATTAAAAGAATTTCACTTGTCAAAAAAGTATGAACTATCAAACAACAGAAGGCATGCAGAACACTGTCTACAGGCTGTTCAGTAAAGGTTTGATCATGTTAATCATTTTAAGGTCTGAATTTGCTAAAATTGCTATCAAACATGAT
>JAUCMR010000169.1:7755136-7767714 GCA_032357425.1 Enteromius argenteus | reverse complement strand
GCGCTACAGCAACTGGTAGCCTAGGGGCCCCTGGCCATGTTAATCCGGCCCTGGATGTACAGTGTATTCAACCATCTGTTTTCCAATAAAGCCTGATGCAATTATGTGAAAATTGCACATTGGGAAATACTTTATAACAATGTTGGCCTTAAAGCTTAAACCATTTATTTTAAAGAATGCACTGGTTATGGAAACAGATAAAATCCTGGAAAAAATGTTGTAGTGTACGTAGATAATAGTCTATATTATATATAAATATATGACAGCAAACAATCAGCACAAAAAAGCATCAAAAAAAGAAAACAATTTTATTTCCTAGATTGCACTTTCTTTTCAAATTGTTTTAAATCCCTGTATGTAGCTGTAAGCAAGCAATGTTCAAAATAATTTCGCAATGTTAGCACTGCTCTTCATCGCTCACCCAGAGTGCAATTAATATTGACATTTTGTACCATTAGTTTTTAAATGCACACATTTGGAAAAACGAGCCGCTCTTTATTTATCTCAAGCCATTGGGTATATTTTCTTTTCTTTTTTTTTTCAGTGGTCTGTCTTCAACAGAAAATGGTAAAAATGCGAGAAGGCACTTCCTTTACTGTGTGAATAGTATATGCATGGCACGTTCTCACTGAACTCAAGACACGCCCAATGAGTTGTTAATTGAGCATGGAGTACAGAGAGAGAGAAAAAGACACAGCAGCCCTGATTCTCATTTGTGGAATTACAGTATAATAAAAATAGAAATACAATATTAGGGATGAGCGTGCAAGAAAACTATTTAAAGGATTGTGAAAACTCTTTTTCTTGGAGTTTATGAGAAGAAGTACATCAGACACACATTCAAATTTAGTCAGTTACTCACCTGAAGTATCCAATAATAAAGATAGCCACTAGAAGAGAGCTGAAGGAAACTGCATAGCCCACTGTGTACATGATGTGCAGCCTTTCAAAAAAGACCTGCTGTGGGGACAAAGATGTAGTGCGTCAAACCACCTAGAAAGTGATCTCAGTCCATTAAAGACAAATGACTGTAATGTAGCTTACTCTCTTTTTGTTGGGTTCTGGGGATTTGATGCATTCAGTGTAGTTGACCCAAGTCTTGTTTGAGCTTTCTGCAAGCACCCAGGAACCATTAGAGTCACACCTCCTGTAAGCGTGTCCTGGAAGATTGATAAAAAACTTCTAGCATACTGCACAGCGGCCAATTGTCAGAAATAGTATTTGAAACAGTACACACTGTTTTCTCAGGATGCACAACTTATTTTTCTTATTATCTCAGCATTAAAAAATTTTTTGTTTTCTTATGATGTCTGACCATTATCTGATAGCAGCACTGTACACAAATATCATTAAGTTACTTATTTTATTTCTGAACAAATAAAGCAGTAGTGATGTCATCAAATCAAGAGTCTGTTTTGATCAAAAAATGTAATCCTCCATGTAATGGTCAGATGGTTTATTGTATATGACTTATAAAAATCACAAACAAATGATGTATTCACAAATCACAAACAAATTATGTATTATTTCAAGTGGATGAGGGGAAAATGTGAAGGCATTCTGCCTGCCTTGGCATTGTTGAATGTTCTGTTGTTAGACTGTCTCTGAAAAAAAAGTAATTGATTATACTACATGCACTTTTCGTTGAAATATCCACAACATTAACAACAAATAAGAGCACACAGATTATCTATCGATCAGACGTGCGGGAACATTGTGTTCATTACTATAGCGACCACAGACTGGTGCATTTTGTTTCAGAACTAAACAATAATTGTAAAATAAAAACAACTTTGATTTGTTGAGATAAATAGAAAATTTATGTGTGATAATGAGAAAACCAGAAAGAAAAAATATCTATAATATTCCATGGCATTTTAATGCTTCGGCACTATGGTATATTGAATAGATTATTTGTAATACACAATAATATCTTCACAAAGATTATACCTTATCCTCAACATTATACAGTATGTATGAATTTGTATCTAAAATCATTGTAAAAAGTAAATTTACAGCATAATGCAAATGATCAACCATGTATCCAATGTAAGTAATTTCCTCTTTTTTTGACAAAGACTATCTGCTTTTCATCACTCTCTGCAAACATATGGGACCTTTTAAAGATGTGCTCTACAACCTCAAAACCAGTTCAAACACCTTCATACCAACCCAGAATACAGACCTCTTGTTTGAATGTGAGTGTTTTAGTTGTTCCTATCAGCTCAGTTGAATTAATATCCCTTTGGAGCTAACAATGATGCATGTTAACAGCTGGCAAACAGTAAATGTTTCAAACCTGCATGGTTGAAGTCATAGATGTATCTGGGGCAGGGGGTCTTGGTCAGAGTTCCAGGGAAGCCTTGCGGCCAACATATTAGACCATCCCACTCTGGGACACACACACCAGCTAAGAGCAGAACAGTTTCAGAGTAAAGATGTCAATTAATCAAAGGACAAGTTCAGATATGACATGTGAAATTATCCAATCTTTCAGCATAACGTGTGACACCATATGAAAGTCTAGCACAATTTCATTCCTTCCTAAACATGAAATGAGCTACTGTATAGTAAAAGCCCAGAAGGAAACATCTTTCTCGTCTCCAGATGAATCATGAGTTCCTTTGGATAAAAGCTGCTAAATTAAAAAATATCACTCATAGTATCATCCAAACACCTACCGTATGGGAGATGTCGTGCATAGATATTGGAATATATCCAACTGGCAAGGTCTAACATGAGCACTCATGGGGTGCCCCACACTGACACATCATGCAGAGGCAACAAGTGTGCTTGTGTAATAAATTTATTGTTTAATTACATTATGAATCCTGAACTTGATCAATGTACTTATCATTTAATGCCAAAACAAATGAACAATTCATAACTGAAACAATGACTGTAATGATTTCTGCAGAAATAAAAAGATCCTGAAGAAAAATAATGCAATTAATGACAGATAGTTGAACACATTGAATAAATCAGGTTTCAACAGAGTCAGTCCAGCAACCAGAGATTTCTGCCAACATTAGACCACAGAAGCAACGAAGCATTACGTTTGAAAACATTAGACAATAAAGTGCTTTTGAACTGTTCATTCAGAATAATTGTGCTGTTCTTATACTATTTAAAGTCAATGTGAAACAGCAATTGTGACACAAAGTGTGGAATGTGGCATTTCCAAGTGAAACAGGAAACAAGAAGACAATATAGGATGGGACTTAAGTTTATCAATCCAAAAAAAAATGACACGAAAACTCCTGAAACGCAGCTGGTTCTTGCTTTTGAAAATACTTTTAAAATGGAATGTGAAGTCTAAAGATTCGACCTTGAGAACATCTTGACATGTCAGCATGCCAGGTTCAATTATTACAAAACATCCTGATCGCAGGAACATGCAATGTTATTACAACCTCCTGTTATTTCAAATTTGTGTGTTTAAAAATGTTTGGAATCATAACATAATGTTTTTTGTCGATAGTGTAGCAATGTTTGAAACACAGTTTACTGAAAAGAAAAGAAGCTTTCTGTTGCCCAATGTGGTAAATTCACATCACCAATCTGTTGTGAAATCTAAAATCTTTTGTCCTCACAAAAAATTGCATGGATTCCTATTGAAATGAGACAACATTTTCTGTCTATAAGAAATTGCCAAATTAATTAAAAAAATAACTCCTAGGTTAATGTTTAATTGTACAATGTCTAATTAACTAACACAGATAAAATCAAAAGACCAATTTTAACATAAATACATTTTTTCGATATCTCATGTGGCCGACTGTTAGTTACAGTGTGTCACCTGAAAGATGCAAAGTCTTTTTTCCCACTCTTTAGAAAATATATATGTATTAATAAGTAGGGTAAAATAAAATTTATGTTAACTTATGTTGACAGAAGTAAGCTCAGAAAACAACTGAACATGAGATAAGTCAAAATTATGCTAAACATATTTACCATATTGGCTCTAATCAGCCCAGACTTGTTGTCATGTGCTATTTTGAAAACTGTATGCATGTTTTGTACTGTAGATAGCAATCATTGCACCCACATCCTTTGCACATAATTTCCTTGTACAGAACATAATTATTTCATCTCCTTGAATTACACATAACCCTATAACCTATGACGTTTAGATAAAAGGGAGACGCAAGCAAGCCAAATTAATATTTTCTGAGTTGCCAGGTCACTACTGATAAAACAGCCAGAAATGCCATTTTATGAGGCATCTCCAACAGATCTTGTTTTTCCCTTCACATGTTCACCCGTGACAAGTTTATAATGAAGCTAAACAAATTAGTACACTGTCTAACCATGAGTTGCACCAAACAAAGGTCTTCACGGAGTCTCATTAACTGTACGTCTCACTTTATTTCATTTACATCTACAAAACCTCACGTGACTGATCTGACTCATTCAAGCTTCATGGAAAACATGTTTTGGCAGAGATGTTAACGGTCTACTCCTGGTGAATATGTTACTAGACAAACTGTGGTACACAACAACAGTATAGTTAAAGCAGAGAACTGAAAAGGCCACTTAATTAAAAACTGTGTTAAAGAAATGTCAAATTGAAACGGTGTCTACCTGCAGTGTCGTCTGTGGAGATCTTCTGTAAACACTGAAGCTTGGCATCCAGCAGCATCTGGACCTGTTCTTCAGCTGTAATCTCTCCATCTTCACCTGCCTGTCCAAAGAAAAAGCCTCATTATTATTTCATCATCGTGTACTGAATCTTCAAAAGCTTTTTTCTGAGGATATTATTAGCAAATGTCTTCTTATTTTCCAAGCTTAGCCCATTAAGACGTATTTGAGATCAATTAGGAAATTAGATCTAGGGTCCTTTTCTCACTCCAAATGATCATATTGTGTTTGTCATTTCCTTTTACGTTCATGGTATGGAAAACAACAGATCTAAGATTCACTGCTAAAATAAAATGTTTTTCTTGGGAGAAAGAAAGCTATACGCTTTGGAGTGACATAAGAGTGAAAAAACATTGAGTCCCTTGAGATATCAAAAGAAGAGTGCGTTATGTAAAAATAAGTGTGTGTTGGTGTGGTTATCAAAGGATTAGTTAGTGCTGACTTTCTCTCTCCGTCTCATTTCGGGTTGCTTAAATGAGTCTGCGAGGGAGTGAGAAGAGATGAACTTCTAAATACCCTGAGGAGATGAAGGAAATTAAAAGATTCACTCTCTGTAATGATGAAAGAAAGGTTTTCAATTAATGTAAAAGTGTATCAGAAGGGTACTGGAGCCTATTTCTGCCTCAATTAAAATCATTTTCTCAGTCATGCAAAGTAAAGATACATGTGAGCATTGTAAATTGAGTATACTTCAGGACGATTTTAAAATGCTGCTGGAACAAAATATTTAATTTGTTGTGAAATAGAACAATAATTAAAGCTGAATGGAAATACATCCATTAATGTCTTGCCTTTGTATTTTTTACATTTAAAAAATGTGGAATGGATCTTAGTCAAGCGGGATGCCATATTTAATTTGACATGCATGAAAGCTTGGCTGTAAGAGATGGAAGTGCAGCCTGATCGCTTGGGTTTAATGTCATAACCCCTTACAGAAGATCTTTTTTTTTTTTTTGGAAAATTTTATTTTTAATTTAATTGGCTGGTTTAAATGCTCTGTGCAGTGTACAGTTTTGATATCTGCGACATTCTAGAGTAAAGCTAGTTAACATCACAATCTTCATTCACATTCAGAACTGAATTTGCTCGTTCCTTTGTACATGGTTTAATTAAGAGAGCAAAAATGTTGACTGAATGAATGACTCATTAGAGACCTACACATTCAACCTTTATGAAGCAGCTCTCCGCACAGACTTAGAAAATGAGAAGAAAAAAAACTTAGTAGGCAATTGATGCATTCAGCCTTGTAGCATAGAAACTAAAAAAAAAGGTGAACTTTATGTACACATATTACAATTTTATGCCCTTTTTACATTAAGTAGTAAACACAAACAATCCCAAAAATTACGGGGCAGCTAGAGACAACAACAACATGTTACAAGCAAAATTGATTTTTCAGGAATGCCCATAAGATTTCAAACTATTTCATAATATAGATACTTTTTTAATCTATATTTTCACATAATAGAAAGTAATTTCCAAAGTATCTTGTCCTCCACTTACTTCCTTTATGTCGTCCACTGCTGCACTGATATTATGACTCAAATTAGCATAAAACTGATGGGCTCAATGGGACTCATTGTGTGGAGAATACGTCTATGATAATGTTCGTATATCCAGCTCTCCAGCAGTATTTAATAATAGTCATGCACCTTGACGTTCATCAAGTAACACTGTGAGACTGCTGACAGTGCTCCAGTCAGATGATGCTTGTGCATTTCAAATACCTAAAGAGATTCAAAACGTATCTAAACAATCAATAAGTGTTTTATGCTGTGAATGAAAACTATTCTGAGATTGATCGGTTATAATTAAGGCATGGGAAGAGATATGTCTGGAAGTAATTATATTACTGAAAACTGACTACATAAGCTTCCTACATCTTGTTATTAGGACATCATGTTTATTTTTGAATGCTAGTTTCATTCAAACTGAATTTGGCAAGATTAGTGCTGTTAGTTTCAAAAGCAATGTATCATGCATTTTTATTACAGCTGATCAAAACAGGAACTGAGGAAAAAATATGTTTACTGTAAAAAGTGTAAATGTGCATCTTAAGGCACCACTTCCACTGGTCTGACCCTTAAGATGACTTTGGTAAAAACCTGCTGAAAACCCCCCCCACTTAGATCAATGGTTCCCAACCAGGGGGCCAAACTTGCACAAGAGAACTTAAAGTATTAAAATTCTTATTTATAAGAATTAATAAACATTTAAATTAAACTCTAATTAAAATTAATATGCAAAAAAATGCTATTAATCTAAACACACCCTTCACATTGTAAACAGCAGAAATACCCTAAATATTGTCATCTTTATATCTTTAATATCAGTTTAGGGAATATCCTGTATATTTCAATACTGTTAAAAGTTTAGCTTATGAAGACAGTAAGCCAAGTTCACTCATTTCTCATGACTATGACAACTAAATTTAAATGACCTTTTAATGTGTGTGAGTGCTCTGTGAAGAGTGTCAAATGTTTCTATTCACAGTGATGAGCACTGCAGCCAATCAGCACTGAGCGCAATGTAGGCAGCGCCAAATCAGTTATTTTACTTAAAACTCAAAACGCCAGGGACTTCCTTCACACTTGTGAATCTGTCCATTAAGTCTTAGTGTTTAAATGCAAAAGATCTGCCCACTCCATGTTATTTGCAAAAGGTTTCTTTGTTCTTTTTTTTTTTTTTTATTTGCTTTGTTGTTGCAACAATACAACTTGTAGGAACTCTGTAGAAGAATGAACTTTGTGTGTAATTTTCATATTTTTTGATTTTTCATTGATGTTCCTTTTTCCGTTAATTTAGTAAAAATCAGTAAGTGGTCACTATAACATTTTCGTTTAACTATTTTGAAACAATAGTTGTACTACCCTGATCATGTCTATTTTAAAGGGGGCAAATATGGGTGATATATTTAGACAATAATCACCCCAAAAAAAGACATGATCTGGATAGAACAGATATAGTTACATAGCACATACCAGCCATTTATTGCAAAATCAACACGTGTAGTGGAGAGATGATGGGTCTTTGAGTAAAAAGGGTTGCGAACCACTAATTTAGATGTAACACATTTAGATGTATCGAGTGCAACATGTAGATGTTTCTCACAGGAAGAGCACATTTATGCACATAATGACTTGCTAATTTATTACTGTAAATTGCTGGCTTGACTTGTTTAAAGGTAATTATTAACAGGCACGAGACACCAAGCTGACCCTCATGAAAAAAAAATTGTATAAAGCATTTCTAGTTTAAATAGTGCCATGCTGATAACTGCACAATTGTGAAATTGTGTCATTATTTGGTGCAGCAAAGAACATATAGTAATATATGTTCAGGCTGACTGAAGTGGCAATAAAGTGGCAAAACCCTGCAGATATGTATGACACTGGGTGCATTAAAACAGAAATCACTCTGCAAAACAAAAGACAATTTAGTCATTAATGCGTGAACAAAAGCACATGCCACTCAAGTGTGTTTTTATGTGTTACTTCACCCACTGCACAAGTCTATATGTGCTCACTTTGTGATTGCATTTACTGGTCTTCTGACCAGCATTGACAGAGCAAGGATGAACAATGCATATAATGGAAAAACAAAAATTATATGCATATTGTATGAATTCCCTACCTGCTGTAAAAAAAAAAAAAAAAAAGTGCAGTTGTTTCCATAATATTTCCACTCAATTTGGTCAGTCTGAGTCATATTAAATAGCATTGTTGAATGAAATTTACATGAGGCACATTTTAGGTCACTTCACTACACATTTTTGTAATGTTGCAGTAGTAACTCTTTATAAAGTATAATCAGGACTATTAGTTTAGGAGAGATGATAAGGGCTGTGAAACACACCAAGCTCTCATCAAAACCACAAAACCATTTAATTTCTCAGAGGAATTAGGAAGATTACAGCTTTCATGCAAAAACAACATGGAGTTGGCTGTGCACTTGCATCTGAATCATGGTTCAGTCAAAATCTAACTGCATTTTAAAAATGTTTTGTCAGCCTGAAAAACATACTTGGGAAAAATCAAAGGCTAAATCAACTGGCTTTATTCAGCAAATAAGATTTTATGGATCAGATATGCTGATCCGTTCCCATTTCAACTTGGATTTTGAATGAAATTTTAAACATACAAGTAATAAAATAACAGATGAGATACACAGATCTAGGATTAAATAGACTGATACCAATGCATACATACATATAATGTGTTTAAAGCGTTTAGATAAAGTGTTCGGTCAAATGTAGTGATTGAACTCAAACACTGACGGGTCTGTAATTGTTCAGTCAAATCAAGGCGCAACTTTTGTGTTTTCTTTAATGCAATTTATTTCAATTTCATGTACCATAAACTTCAATGGAATTTATATAAAATAACTGAAAACACGTGTATAACATATGTATAAACATACTAAACATAGTAGGCTATATGCACTGTCAAGTTTTAACGGTTAAAGTAAAGAATTTCCATGAAACACCTGTATAGACCTAGCGTCTTACCTGAGCATCGGCTAATGTCCAGAACAGAATCACTTTGGCGAAGTTCCACAGGAGACAATCCCTCATGTTTCTGAGGTGACGCTTTTGTCGAGATAGCAAGCAGTCCTCTTTCCTTAAGACTTTGTGTATTTCCTCACACCCCCCAGCGACCATGATCTGCTCATGTCATCAGCGAAAAACATTAAATCTCCCCGAAATCGTTTCTTTAGTTTATAATTAAAAAAAAACTCTGAATCACAAGACGTCGTTGCTCTGCGAAGTTCAAATGGGCTCACATCTCTTTCACAGCAAAAAAAAGAAGCGTAACTTAAAAGCAAAGCACCTGAAAGTTTGCAAGTGTACTCCACGAAGAAATCCCTTCAGCCGGTTCTCCTGACGGACTCGAGACAGGCGCTTGAATGAGAGATGCTCCTCCCGTCACAATCAGCGAGCGTCTCACTCTCACTAACGTTGGGCGGATCGATCTCAAAATATCTATAGTATTGGGATTATCGCGGTGATTAGTCCTTCTTACCTCAATAACATCGACACCAATTGTTTTAACTTGTGCTTTCTTTCTTTCTTTCATTCTTTCTTCATTTCTTCCTTGAAATGAATGTGTATCAAGAGCGGGGAAGTGAAACCATGAATCATATATAGTTATGCAGTTTAGGTTTAGGAACTATTTCTCCTTCCGCTCATCTCTCAAAACAGCAATACGGACGCAGTAATAAGCAGCGCTTACTTGTCATGTCTTCAAAGAGTTGAGACAGAAATGACATCTTTAACTTTCTGTAAGCTGTTATTGTTCGTGTTCTGTAATGAATGTTAATAAATTATCATTCTCAATTTGTTTAATTCTTCTAAAGATAGTGAATGGGCATAATTGGGCTATCCGGCAACAGTAAATTATAATGGAGAGTTCGTTTAAAAAAGAAAAAATCAGTCATTTCAAACCTGTGAGATTTCCTTTCCTCTGTAGAACAAAAGCACACGTCAGGCAGAATGTTCGACATTCACGTTTGTATCTCTTTTTCTCACAGTAAAAGTGAAAGAGCCTCTTCTTTTCTAGTGAACAAGGTGGTCAGCAAGGCAGCAAGGTGATGCGTTATCATTTAGCCTACATTAAGTGACCGATGTGACTTCAGACATTCAGTATATTTTACTGTTAAACTAAACAAGTAGGTCTGACCCTATCTATACTCAACTAATTAATGAATAACTCAAAATGTAAAGCTACTTAAGAAAGTGCTGTGGCTCAGTAATAGAACCTGATGTTTTTAAAAAGGTTCTTTCAAAAAAGCAGCATCCACATTGAGGCCCTTACTTATTTGGCACTGCTGGCTTAATACATCAGGGGTGTGGTATAGTTTAATGGCTAAAAATCTGCTTTGGTATAAAATTGTTCAAAGGCCAGGGTAGTACTCATAAGAATAATAAATTAGTCTTCAGGAAGCTGCAAATAAGATTACTGTGTGGACCTGTCCGTGGTGCTGAAACACCAACTCAAATACAATTCCCAACTGACTGCTTATAGCCGCATCTTTTATTCATTTCACTACAACAGTTCCACATTTTAGTAAAATACAGGTAAAATGGCCTGTCATGAAAGGAATATGATGCAGTCTAGAAATGAAACCCTGTATAGTAAAATGTGTGGTTAACTATTACAAATAGGAATCCTGTAACGCCAAAACGCCAACACATTTTCTCACACAGCCCTGAGGATTCAGCATAACTCTTATCAGTTGGATTCAATCTCTTTGAAGAGGAAGCGACAGGCCACCGCTTAACCATTTCAGAGACTGAGCTCACACATTTGTTTTTTTCCTTTTTGACTTGAACCAAAAGTGCCTAAAAATATGTAATGAAATACAGCCTATCTACATTTGTTAGACATTATGTGAATAAAAAACATGCTATGGATGATGACAGGGAACAAATTAGAATGATTTCTCTGTAAGGTTTAAGAGGATGTTCAATATAACAATCTCAGTCCAATTTCTCATGGTCTTAGGTGGAGATCATTGCTTTTATATCAGTCACAAAAGACATATTTGATATACCTGTTATTTATTCATATGTCCATATTCAAATTAATCACGTCACCTTTAATCATCACAAGCAACAAAATGCAGTGAGTTGTTCACTACTGCAAAGAATCTAACTTCTTTCTGACCATTCTCTTTCTATTTCTTTGTAAATAAAAGCTGCTGAAAAAAGAATAATATTTACATATGTATTACTCTTTATTGGAACGCTGTACTCACTTTTTCTAAATATATTCTATTTAACATTCATACACAAATAATCTAAAAAGAATCTATCATGGCCTGATTATTCTACCTTGAAAAAATCACACTCTGCTTTTCATTTTCTTTGTGAGACTGTAGCAATTTTACTTTTGTTATTTGTTTGCCTAAACCTAATGGATTTACATCTAAATTAGCCCAGGGAAATATATTCAATTAGAATTCCACAACAATCTGAGTGAATGATCATTTCCTTTCCATGCAAGTGGAGTAATGAGCTTCAAAACATGCAATAGATAGGAAGGAGTTGTTAGAGCGCAGTGTAGCATTGTTTAAAATTCACAAAAGGCAGCTCGCCTGACGCAATTCCTACAAGAGACTGATCGTCCTATCAAAGCCTTTCTTCAGCATACTGTGACTTTCAGATTCTAAATTGGTGTCACTTGTACAAACATTTGAAAACATGTACAGTGTGGTAAAAATTCCAAGTTAACTCTGGGATTTCTATAATGATGTTTGAAGATTTAAACTGAGGAAACCTTGGATATATAAGAAACAGTAAAAGGCACCTAAGCAGAATTTACTTTTAGTAAACAGTGAGTGATTTTCTGCTTTTATTTTATTGTTTGGATCATATTAACTGTGTAGAAAGCAGATACATATTACTCTGCTGTCATTTAATACTGGTCTGATGTGATTTCTTTCCCAGCTGTTTAACTTCACAGATATAATGAGTGTGTTTTTTAAAACTTGTGTGTGTGCGCAATAAGACACAAAAGAGAATTTAGTTTATACTCACATGCCATGTTACAGTTGCTTTTTCTGTGCATGCTTTGAACACATGCACTCTGAAAACAGCAAATCAGTTTGATACAATAATCAAAATCAAACAGCTCTTTTTAGTGAAGTATCTGAAGTGCAAGTTGTAAAAGCACAGCCCTATTCTGAAAAAGGAGGCGGGGAGCAGCAGCTCATTTGCATTTCAAGACACATGCACATTTCTGCTTACACTCAAAAAGGGCATTTTCAAAATGATTTAATAAATAATATATATGGGGCATTTGAGCTGAAACTTTGCAGACACATTGTGGGTGTTATGTTCAGCTGGACGTGTCAGCCCATCTCTCTGGCTGGCACTCCAGCATCAGAGTATTTATGTGTGTTTTCCCCGGTTTTCATGCCGGGACTCACTCTCATGA
>JAUCMR010000169.1:7720861-7744534 GCA_032357425.1 Enteromius argenteus | reverse complement strand
AGCGTACTTGAACTCTAAGTTTGAGTTGAGTAGGCTACATCGTGCATAATTGCATTTAGTGCATACTTTTTGACACACCGTTATTCAAGAATTTGTCATTGCCCATCAGTTTTATTCATAGTTTCTTTTATTATATGATTTTAGCGAAATAGCAGAAAACAGTGCCCACATATTTCCAGTAAAGTTTTGAAGAAAACATACAGTATGTGATGCACTTACTGTCTCATGTGGCCATTACAGGCTATAGGCCTAAGATAATATATATATATATATATATATAAAGCCACACTATCACAGTGTGTAATCATTAAAAAAATTTAAAAAATCAATCTACTGAAATTGTAGGTTCCACTGCATAATACATTTTTAACAACCAGAATAATACATTATTAGTCTGAGCACATAGTTGTGATTTTGAATATTAAAGTTTTAGAAGAACAAAATCATTAAACTTTAAAACTATTGGCTTTACATCAAGTCAGCAGTCACTTTATTTTGGAGCGAGGCCCTGCGCTGTTGCACACTTGGCACAAGGAGTTAGGCTGCACAACATCTGAAATGTACCTGAATAACATATCTGTAGAATATTTTCATCTGTTTTCCTAGAAGAGAAAGACTGTACATTTTAAGTGCTTCTGCTAAAATATATTATCAGCTATAATTAGCGGATAGATTCTTCTGGTACTTCAACATTACGGTACTCTATATGTGTAATATCACTGTCCATTACATTTTTGTGAAATTATTTATTTGCGTATCCATTTGTTGTGTCCAAATGGCCTAAAAACGCATGACCATGCCATTAGCAGTGTGGATGTTACATATTGGGCTGTTCAGGTTATATGCCCTAAAACATCATCTCAGAGCCAGGCTCATGACAGGTACTCAGATCCTGTTGATGAAAATTGAATGTGAATAGCATGAGCTTCCACATGTTCACAGGTGTCATCCAGGTGAAGAGAAGGTGCAGATGTTTTATGTAACCCATATATTCCTATTTTACAAATATACACGCAGGCTCTAAAAGAAGAGAAATGGAAAAAGAATAACAAACAAAAACAGGCTGAATACCTTGACATTCAGTTTTTATAAAAGTAAATGTCGAAGCAATAAACACCAGCTAATTTTTTTACATAGAATTTGCCAATTATGTACAAACAAATTTATTGAAAGCTTTTTTTTAAAAAAAAAAAAAAAAAAAAGGATCCTGGGAATTTCAATGTAAGGTTAGATAATTTAAGCATAAATCGGAAAAATTACTTAGGTTCCATTTAGTGCAACCTTAATTTATATTCCAGTCTTGGTCAAGGCCCATTGGAGTGTGTCTCAGTGCTAGGATAAGAATCTCACATGAACACCACACTTCAGCTTTTTCAAGTAATTTGCTCATGCACTCCAGCCTTTGCCTGGAGAGAGTGGACACAGACCAGCTCAAAAGAAAAACCCGCTAATCTGTCATCATGTCAACCACACAGCAGCTCCCGCTAATGAAGTGCCTGTCCTTTCAGAAAGACCCGAAACCAGTCGATACAGCCATTGAAAATGAAAGAAATCCTTTGCTAAAAGATTTTTCTGCAAGATAGGGACCAGTTTTGCAATGCCATAGATCAAAAGTGAAAAGTTTCTTTTCTTAGTGTGTTTTGGAATAAAAACAGCACTGGCTGAAATAAAATAACTCCTTCTTTCATCTTATGGTGCATGACTGTGCAAATGTAACCATAAAAAGAGAAATCACAAATGAGATCCCTTTAATATTTAAAGTGTTTCTCCAACAGCAGTAAGATTAAACAAAGAACAAATAGAGACTTTTGTACAAGCCTGCTTCTGCTCACAGTTTTCTTCTCTCACATACACATCTAGAGATTCACTCAATATTATCTCAAACTGCGCTCACAGTTAGGTCTCGTTTTTGTCATGAGTTCAATTTCTGGAGAAGGATAAAATATGAGCTTTAATATGCAATATAAGTCGCTTTGGATAAAAGTGTCTGCAAAATTTCAGAATTTAAAAATGTAAATGTACTGTTTTAAAATTAATTTATACAGGCCCGGTAGCCTAAACCAGGATCAAGTCATCCTGATTTTGCCATATTCGATGTGTCCCTAGGTCAGCATATTTTACTGACCCTGGAACAACATTTTAAAGCAAAAACATAGTCTTGACCATATCTCTACACCTAAACCTAACCTTACCCATGAGTAATACCCTAAAATCAGAGGGAATGATAGATTATGACTACACTAAACACTGATTGTAAAAACGTAAAAAGTAATTTTGAATTCCCCTGCCTTAGAAAAAACATGGTGCAAAACATGTTGCATGTTGTGGATATGATAGGGCTGAAAAATTATGGGAGAAAATAATAGAATGAATTAATCAATGCTGAGCTTGTACTTGTACTGTTAAATGGAAGTCATCAACACTCAGCATCCTCTTAATCACCTCAGGTAATCTATAGATATTTATTATATTTTATTATTTACATATTATTTGCTATTTATTTACTTTACAGTGCTTATAGTTTGCTTATAGTTATAATAATGGATGTTTCTGGCTTTTTTATTTTCTTCTCGTTTTGAAAAAACAAAACAAAAAACTGTTCCCCAGGTTTTGGGAACAAGCTGTCTTTCTGCCATATGAGGTAGCTCTAGATGATCTGATGATGGTAATAACAGTTGTCTGGAAGTTGGGTTCAGTATGTTCTCTGTAATCAGATTTGAGATTGTTGGAGTTATTTCACTGGTTCATCCAGAGCTTATAAAATGACATTTGAACATTTCACAGCAACCACAAGGGAAAAAATATATATATATATTATAAATATATACAGTATATATTCCTTTATTTTATTGCGAGTGTGTGGTTTTAAAAATACTGGCAAATGGGTACTTTTAATAACTTAATACTGATCTCCATCTAGTGGTAAGACATCAAATATGTTGTTGGTGTTTTCGAGCAATGTTTGTTTAGTAGCCTATTATCATAAATTGGAAATATCAACAGGACATTATATCTTATTTAGGTTACATTACTCTTAGAATGATTTCTGACGATCATGTGACACTGATGACTGGAGTAATTGCTGCTGAAAGTAAGGCTATCAGGAGTCATTACATTTTAAAAGACATTCATAATATAATATTTCACAGTACTGCTGATTTTGCTGTATTCATTTCCATTTCCTAATTGTTTTTTTGAAATGCAACCTTTAAAAATATATATTTAAAAAATCTTACCAGCCCCAGACTTTTGGACAATTAGTCAATGACACTTTTCCAGTTTGTGAAGAGCATTCAAACATACACACCAGTTTTTATATTGTGATCATTTTCATTTATTTATAGTGCCGCTATTATGGTTTATGGAAGTTTCTATTTTGGTTTTGGGAGTCCCAAACAACAGGTTGACATGTATACAAGGTCAAAAAACACTTTCATTTTCTTCTAATAGCCTATGCATTTATTTTTATCTATTTGTTCAACGACTCCTAAATGTTTTGTTTAACGATTCATTTTTCCAGACCCCTACGGTGACGGTGAAAGCAGTGTTTCTAATCTTTTAACGCTCCAAAAGATTAAAATTGTAATTTTGAGAGACAATAACTTTACTTTACTTTGCTGGATGCTTTCATTCACTTTTCATTTACACTGCATGAAAGGTCATTTTCAAAAATCCATAAAAGGGCACTTTAAATGGGCCTTGTATCTCACTTACTCTTAATCAGATTTTCAACATCTCAATACGTTGATCTCACACACAATAAACAAAAACTTTAAGACCGTCTGCCTATTTCTTTGGCCTCCTGTTTCCTCATACCTTAAGATGTGCTCAATAACTTCCTGGTTCAATCTATAAAACATAAACCAGATAGGTGCTTTTACAGTACATGTGCTTATGTATATCTGACTTTTATAACTCAGTTTTACAAACACTGTTAGCCGAAGAGTCATCTCTGATCTAAACTGATTATTTTTGATTCGGAATGAATTCATTTTTCCAAGCAATAATGAACATATTTGTCACAGGAAGTGACATGCAGGAGGGTCTGCATGAAACCGTTTTAAGAACTGCATTTGTAGGGTCAAATGTTCAATCACATAGGCCTTCCACTCCCAGTGTACTGCGTGGGCTATAAAGATCTCAAGTTTCTCATTAAGTGTTTGAGGAAATGTGAGTGCATTAGGAAATTACAGGAAATGTTAAATAGTAACTCAAGGCATAAAGCTCACTTCTGTGATGAAGTAGCTGACTCACCTCACATGTGTATTTTTCTAGGGAGGGAAGGCAGACAATACAAAAACAGATGACACTTGATAAGACAATCACACGTCTCTGAATATCTGGTGATGTCTGTGTGGATCCACATTATCTCTACATCCATACACACTTAAAGACTGAAAACTAAACTAGGGGAAAGTGAGGGATCAACAACACTTGGTGAGTTAAAATGAATGTAAAATATCTTATGTTGAAACCTAATGTGTATGTTAACAAATAATAAAAAAGAGAGCCATCATATATCATTGATTTATTTGCACATGATAACATAATATCGTGGTTAAATATGGCTTTGTATTTATTTGGGCGTTTACTATGGTATCATTGAAAATTATATATTTTTCTACCAAATACAGCCACAGTTTGTCTTTCTGTTCGGCAATAATTTCTGCTAATATTTCAACCATGACTGAATCTCTATTTTGGAATGAATATTGTAAAAGAAAGAGTCCTACTTATACAGTGCCACTTCATATTTTTTTATTAGGGTCATATTCTTCACTGACATGTGTTACTTTTTCGTGTCTTTGTGAAATTCATATTCCATATTTTGTCCGGCATTCATTCACTGATCAAACTTTTAGACTTTTTGAAGTGTGTGTTTTGTATTTTCACATTGCAAATATTGTATATATGTCATTCCTGATGTTTTTTCATGCTGTTGACTGAATTCAATGACTCATTTATGACACAAAAGGCCCCTCACTGCCATTAAGATACAGAAAGTGCCACTAAACAAATCAGTGAATAGATCTTGACAAACAATAAACAGAAAAAAAATTTTTAAGTGCTATAATTATCCAAAACATGACATATTAAACTGTATTATACCATCAATGGACCATGATAACTGCACAGTGTGTTTCTGTAAGTTTATATTTTACTTCCTGTATATACTGAAGGCTTTATTTACTCATTACATTAACAAGATACATTTACATTTTCAGTGTAATCGTCACTTCTCCGTATTAATTCTCAAGAAGCAAGAGAAAGCAATGGTGAATGTGGAAATGAATTCAACTGACTGTTTTCCTATTGATGACCTCATTAAGTCTTATTATCTGCCAGTGATGTACAGCATCATTTCTTTAGTTGGGCTTGTGGGAAACCTCCTGGTGATCATCGTTTACCTGGCAAAACTCAGGCCTTGGAAGAGCAGCAGCATTATAGTGGTGAACCTGGCGGTAGCTGATCTGCTGTATGCATTGAGTTTACCTGTGCTGGTCCAGTTTTACGTGACCAGAAACTGGACAATGGGAGAAGTAATGTGCCGTTTCATCCGCTTCTGCTTCTACTACAACCTCTACGGCAGTGTCCTCTTCCTAACCTGCCTCAGCATCTTCCGTTACGTGGCAGTGGTGCACCCGCTGAAGGCTGCTGAGATCCGGAGGAAGAGATGGGCCATCTTGGCTTGTCTGGGAGTCTGGGCCATTTCCTTGGTGGAAATCGGCCCGATGCTGGGGATGATTACTGTACAGCAGAAGGACAACATTACCAAATGCCTCGACTTCGCCAGTAATGATCCACAGGTGGTGTGGTGGTACGGTTGGACACTCACAGTGTTTGGATATCTGTTGCCGCTGTTGGTGGTGTGCTGGAGCTACACTCACATTGCAGGATCTCTGGGCAGCAGCATCTCCAGAAACAGGCCGAGTCGTTCCCGAGTTCGCATGCTGTCCGTTCTGATTCTGGTGGTGTTTGTGCTGTGCTTCTTGCCATACCATATCATGCGTTTGCTGAGGGTGGACAGCCTGCGTAGATCTGACATCTCATGCATGCAGAGGAGAGGCATCCACGCAGCATACATATTGTCAAGACCCCTGGCTGGCCTCAACACCTTCTTCAACCTAGCACTGTATACATTGGCAGGAGACAAGTTTCAGCAGGCTTTCTGGAGCTTTGTGCACATGAAGGAGCGCACAAGCAGCACTATATTTGTAATCCAGTCTCCAAACAAAGACATCATGGGGATCTGATAAATTAAGTGTATATTGTATATATAATGTATGTAGGCACTATAAAGAAGTTTGGGGTTGGTAAGATTTTTTTTTTAATGATCACAAAGGCTGCATTTATTTGATACAGTAAAACAGAAATATTGTGCACTTTTAATTTTTTAATTCTATTTTAAAATGTAACTTATTCCCATCATGGTAACGCTAAATTCCAGTCACATGATGTTGTAATAATAATTTTATTATGCTGATTTGGAAATATTTATTCTAATTACCAGTACTGAAGACCGATATTCTGCTTCATACTTGTGTAAAATAATCTTTTTTTTTTTTAAGATTACGTGATGAATAGAAAGTTCAAAAGAAAAACATTTATTTTAAAACTGAATGTTATAATAATAATAATGTAATGATGTTTGTCTTTACATTCACTTTTAATCAATTTAATGCATCCTTGCTGGGGAAAAAAGGCTTCATTAAAAAAATAATAATAATCTTCCTGATCCCAAACTTTAAACAGCTGTGTATATATGTATATAGTTTTACAGATTGTACAAAATGTAAAATAGTGGGTAATAGCATTTTAACTACTGTATTCTGTATGACTGCTGCTTATAAAAACATTTAAATTAATTAGTGTCAAACAATCATTAAACTATTAATGAATGAATGAGTCATTTATATAGCGCTTAATTGCATACTGCTGTACACCCAAAGCGCTTTACAATCATGTGGGGTGGGGGGGGGGTCTCACCTCAACCACCACCAGCGTGCAGCATCCACTTTTATAATAATACAAAAAAATTATATTTAAATTTAAAATAAAAAACATATGTATATATATATATATATATATATATATATAAGTAAAACATTTGATAGGCTATTACATTACAATAAGGAAGCATTGGTATAAGTGGCCTGACATTCGTTTAGTTTAGTCAGTTTTCAGCAATCAACAATGAACATTGCTCTTTACTCCACTGTAATGTTTGTGAGGACTGTCAAACCCATAACTGAGCTAATTTTGTAGGAGTCCTCTACTATTCCACACCAAAAGCAGTACACACTGTCAGAGCACAGACAAAGACAGGTGTGGAAATAACCAAAGCATACCCTCTGGGCACATGCATCTGCTGACCAATGTTGTTTGTTCAGTTCATCATATCAGTCGAGTTCATTCAACTATTATATTATATTTACACAAATGGACACTCATCTATAACCTACTCACATGCAAATTCTCAGTCTCTGAGATCTAAACAGATCACTCGCACTTCTCCCATATCAGTGCATTCTTTTTCATTTATGACAAAAATAAAAATATCTCAAACAGGAAATTTAAAACTGTGATTTAAGTTGCTAACAAGTGTAGGTTGTAAGTTGTGTAAGTTTTAACAAGATAAGAGTCAAGCACAAACCCATTTCCTTGGTGTATTATGTATTTCGCAACTTGTTAGCAATAATGTTCTTCTAAAGCACACAATAGTTTTTGTATGTTATGTTCCTCAATAAAATGTGGACTTTAACATTGTCTCTAACCATTACAAAAGCCTCAGAAATATTCCTTTAGCAATGGCAAATAGCCTAATTAGCAAATTGATGTTGTGACTGAACAGCTTTATTGTTCATGCTGATGGTTAAAGGAAATCAAATTTCACAGAAATAACAATGGCAAAGTTCATCTAATATTGCAGGTTCATTATTGACATTGTTGTTGGCATAGCAAACAATAAAATCATTTTTATTTCCTGTTATCACACAGTAACCAAAACAATAAACAAATATCTGCACCAAAACCTGACACTAATGCAGGTGTCTTTTTTACTCTACTTTTCTCTGTCGCTCTCCCTCTCTCTAAGACTTGAGTAACAAAGACATAACAACCTTTCAGTGAAAAAGCTATATTTTTGACAACTGGACAATTTCTGTCACTAAGGATGGGTATGTCACTGCAGTCCATGAAATGGTTTTCAGTAACCGGTGGATGAATCAGTCATTGTCTAATAACATGACATCTTTCCATTCTACTAAATTCCCAGAAATTTGTCATTGTGGAATGCAATTTTGTAGTGCAGGTTGATTTTTGGTGACCTCTCTCTAGAAGGTCACTCCAACAGTTTCTTATAAAGGTGTGCTTTATAATAGTTTTCAGTTGTGAGTTTTTCAGTTACTAGCTCTATTTAGACATATCCAAAAATGTATTTGTTACTCATGATTAATAGTACTGAGGTAAAGTGAGTATTCGGTTGGTCAGTAGTAAGGACCACCATTGTATAGAATAAATTGTTGTTGTTTTTTTAAGTCACTATCTCATGTAAGTGGACATTATTTTAAACATGCAAAAAACTGCTTAGTTGTATAACTTTTTTAAAAGATAAATACTTCAATGGAATGTAAAATAAAAAAAATAATTAGTCAATTAGTCTGAACAGGGCAGTTGTTTGTGTTAAGATAAAAACATGTTTTATGGCGCTCAATGCAATTTTCAAGTTGTTCACACACAGTATTCTTAAACCTGTATAAACAAGGGTGGAGTTTGTCTGCCCTCTAGTGGTTGAATCACAAAAACAGAGATTATGGAACCTTTCAGATTTTTCCCCATTTGGACACTTTAAGCCACACTTTCTGTTAAAATGCATACATGATTAAAATAATACAAAATATCACACTTGCAAACAAGTGATCCCTGACCTCTGAGCAGAACTTAAACTTAATCAAAACGTGAAATATCCAGCATGAACAAATGCTTATTTTTCTCTGCCTGTGATCAATGTAATAAGGAATTGTACATATTTGAGGATCGCTTTTATCATCAATGTGTCCTTGTGGTATTTGTTATTTAAATGTTATGTAAGTATATGAATAATATTAACAATATTAGGGCTAAAATAAAAGTAATATTACTCAAACAAGGCAAAACAGCAAAATGTACAGACTTATTAACATCTGTATTTCCCATAAGGGGTTATTTTTAATATCATATTGCACTTAAGTGAACAAAGCAATTAAAACACATTGCAACACTTATATTCATTTCAGAACACACACACACACACACACACACACACATACAGATACAAACAAACTTGCATTGGTACATAACCTCAGGCCTTCTGGCCTCACACAAAAAGGCTCAAATTAGAAAAAAAACATTTAGCAGCACAGATTCAAGTAAAACATATAAAACAACATGTACAAAGAAAACAAAACAGTAAACTTCTAGTCTTTTTGGTCTGCAATCATACATTTCTGGTAATGCATTCCAAAACTTTGATCTTTAAATGTAGCATTCCCATGTACTCCATAGCCACAATGAGCAATACAGATGATTTATTTGCTTTTAGGGGTAGAAAAAACACCCATTATTTTCCGGATGCGATTTGCATCAGCAGGGTTCGTATCTTTTATTCATCTGCACACAACATCTGTGGATCTAGTTTTTAAAAGGTGCCACAAAGCACAGATCAGAAAAAGGTTTTCTTTTAAACCGTCAATGGTTCAAGGATGTAAAAACCACAAGCGCTTCTTTCCCTGTGACTTGAAAATTTCAGTTGGACGGACTACAGAAATGTGTGAAACAGCACTGGAGAAGAAACAGAATACTCACACATTCATTCAATCTTCCTGAAATAAACACATACTTCTCTTGCTGCATAATGCATTTTGTATTGGATTAATCCTGTGTACAAATATTCCTAAAGTCTTTATACTGCTCCATTGTAGGTCAAATGTGAACTACTGCGACAAGCATTTGAACTTTGAACAACTGTGCAATTTTTTTTCTTTTTCTTTTTTTTTTTTGATGTGAATTTTCGTTCACCTTTAGGGGGCGTACATATATGAAGTGTTTTCACATTCCAACTGTGCTATTTTTTTGTTTGCATTCATTATATACATAATCTCTCAAGTCATAAGCATTGTGTTTTAACATATTAAATAATGCTGTATGAGTTTTGTCTGTCTGTTTTGTTTAAACTTTTATTTGCATTGCATTTTATTGTTTTTTTTTTTTAAATGTTCATCTAGTGCAACTCATACTCTAATAAATAATACTTGACAAAAACAAATGAAGAAAAACATTTTAAATATCATATAGTGTTTTCGTTTTACATTTGAACATTTCTCTGCTACTGTGACACAGATGAGGCTCTTGTTGTGAGGGAAAATCTGCTGAAATAACCCTGAATTGTACAACATATCATTGAGAAACTACTAGAGACTAGAGATTCTCAGTACAAACTGTCTCCATGCTGCAGGGTGCTTCTTTTAAAGAGAGAGAGAGAGAGTCTACTGAGAATCTTTACTGGCAACAGGCCTGAGCATTAAAAACTTGTCAGCATTTTACTCCATTCACTGCCTAGTGATATTGAATGCCTTCACATTTCCAGGGCTGTAGCTTTCTATAACTCTGTGGTGTAGGGTTTGTTGATCCTTCACAAAGGTATTGGAGGTGGCTTGACGAATGAGCACAGATCCTCCATTTTCAGTCTATATCTGCATTGCATTTGCTTTGATTTCACAAAGGAATCAGCAGAAATCTTGAAAAAAAAACACACTGCAAAAATCATTTTTCTAAGCAGCATTTTTGCCATGTTTTACAGTAATAATATTGAAAATCTAAATTTGAGTATAATTAATGTAAAAATGTAAATTACTGAAAAGCTAGATATGTACTTTGCACAGTGACAAAGTTCAATCTAATATAATGCATTTTGTGCAAAGTAAATTAAACACTTCTCACAGAATATTCACCACTGTTCAAATGTTTGGGGTCAGCAAGTTAAGAAATATTTAAGAATATTTTTTTATTCAGCAAGGACCCAATAATTGTCAATTTAAGACAAAATGTCTATTTCAAATAAATGCTGTCCTTTCAAAGAATTAAGGGGGGAAAACTGTTTACACAAGAATATTAAGCAGCATAATTGTTTGCAACATTGACAATAATAGGAATGTTTCTTGAGCACCAGATTGAGCACCATGATTTCTGAAGGATCAAGACAAAAGTAATAGCTGTTGATATTTAGCTTTTACAGTAATATCTCTAAATAGAAAACAGTTCACTTAAAATTTTGATGTTATTTCTCAAAATTTTTCTGCTTTTACTGTAGTTTTGAAGAAACTGATTGATGACAGCCTTTAAAATATTTCTAAAAAAGTGCCCACCCAAAATTTTGAAGAGTTATTGTATCTTCAAATAAGAGTGTACTTATGTTTTATTTGTGTGTGTGTGTGTGTGTGTGCATGTTTATGTGGTTTATGAGGACACAAATTTGCATAATGACATGGGTATGACATAGCTATTACAATATGAAGGTGATGTATGAGGACATTTTCAGTGTCCCCGTAATTCAAAAGGCTTAAAAAACATACTAAATGGCATTTTTTTTGAAAATCTAAAAATGCACATAGTTTCCTGTAAGGGGTAGGTTTAGGTGTAGGGTCAGTGTAGGGCATTAGCACAAACAGTTTGTACAGTATAAACACAATTACGCCTATGGAAAGTCCCCATAAATCACAAAAACCAACATGAATGTGTGTGTGTGTGTGCTGATTTAAGCAGTAAAACTATTTTTTAATGTTTAAAACTTAAAAACATAGGTTAAAAAAATAAATGTAATTCAGTATTTTTTTTGAAAATAAATCAAAATTAATTAAAAACTAAAATTAATTTGACTTCTTATGCAACTGAATTAATATTTTTTCCCCTGGAAATCAAGTCAAAAATACTGCTCAAGGCAATAATTTTTTGCAGTGCTTCATGACCAAAAAAAAAAAACTTGCTAAATTGAAAGAGCCCAAAATGTGACCTACTCTTCCTCAAGTGAGCCGTTACGTTCTCTGTGTCCTAGTGCATGTTTCCAAGAGGTATCACCAATGGACCACTTGGCTGGCATAGTCCTCAGTTGTGGTGACCTGAGGTTGGTTTTCCACACTGGGCTGTTTGTTCTGGTTGACTCTGCGCTCCCTGAGCCAGCGTCTCTCTTCTCGTCTCTTCAACCTCTCCTCCTGCCGCTCACGCTGACGGATGAACTGGTATCTCTGCAGGAAAAGTTCCTTGGCGAACTCGTACAACTGCATATCCAGGAAATTCAGTTGCTCAATATGCCTGCGCATGTCGTCACGCAGCTCCACGTTGGCGGCACGTGTGCTGTTGATCTGCGTGAAGGCCGAAATGAACTGCAGACGGAAAGTGCGCTCGAACAGGTACTGCGTCTTGCGCTGGAACTCAGTGAGGCCGTAGAAGGCCATGTTTTTGAGGTTACTCTTTGCGCTGGCCAAGAGAATGGGGTTGCGCTCGCTCTCGTTCATGGTGGAGAGGTTGTAGCAGCCCACCAGGCTAAGATCGGCCAGCATGCGCACCTGCCGGTTGTTGGCCAGGTTTGAAGGGCAATCCATGAACTCGTGCAGCGTCACCCCCGACCAGTCGTCTCCGTTATAGCAGGTGGGCAGCTCGTCCTGTGTGGGTGACCGGCCGTCACACATGTGAAGGGAAGTCTTCCAAGTGGCACCACGCTGCACGTGCTTCCATTCGCTCAGGTAACGTGACACAGGGTCTCGCAGCATGGTGATGTAGTAAAAGTTCCTGAAATAAAAAATACAAAGTTTGTATTTTTACAATACTCAACAATATTACAATATTCATATGATTGGCTAGTGCACCATGAATCCATTTTCCAAACTGTGCTTTTTGGCTTGCCATGAATCAGTACACCTAATACACCTAACAATACTCTCCAAAATGGCACCAGGATGACGCAGAGGAGACGAATTGTTGAATAAAGTCGTTAAAAGTATTCTCTTAACTTCTTAAAATTAAGGTTGAACCACTGATTTCACATGAATTATTTTAAAAATGTCCTTACTACATTTCTGATTGTGGTTGTCTATGCAGGGAGCTCTCAGATTTTATCAGAAATTTTTTAATTTGTGTTCTGAAGATGAATGAAGGTCTTATGGGTTTGGAACGACATGAGGGTGAGTATTTCATTTATATTTTTGGGTGAATTATTCCTTTAAGCATGTTACCACAGGCCTAAGCTTACTCCTATCAAACTCACATCCTTGTGGTGTTTGACGTGATTATATAGCAATTTGTTATTTACATTAAAGAACAAAATGTTTTTAAAAAAAAATTCAGAATGGAGTTAAATGTGGTAACAATGTGTCTGCAAAATGACTAAATGTGATGTAAAACATTTAAAATTCATCAAGAATGTAAACTGACATCCTTGTGGCTGAAGTCATTATTTAGCAACTGAGGTAATTTACAGTATAGTACAAAACATAAAATTCTCTTCTAGTAATGTTACCCACAAGTCTTACCTTACTCACACACTGAGAACAAAATATGCAGAACTGGGTTTACTAAATTATCAAGCATAACATAAAAAAACACTTTGCTAATACTATACGCTAAAGCTGTTTTATGAGTAGATATTGTGTACAAAAATCTGCAGAATTTCTAACTTACCAAAAACACACTTTCCTAATACATGATGATGACACTCAACTCTACCTCACATTCTAGCCTGATGATCCGATGAAAACTGCTCACATCTCAGCTTGTCTAACAGACATTTCTTACTGGATGATGGACCATCACCTTCAACTAAACCTTGCCAAGACAGAACTGCTTGTGGTTCCAGCAAGCCCATCGTTTCATCACAATTTCACTATCCAGTTAGGCACAGCAACCATAACTCCTTCAAAAACAGCCAGAAACTTTCGAGTTGTGATTGAGAATCAGCTAGCTTTCACAGACCACATTGCTAAAACGGTCCAGTCCTGCAGATCTGCTTTATACAAGAAGATCAGGTCCTTTCTTTCCAAACCAGTTCTATCAAACCTTAACCATTAATCCAAAATGCAGATGCCACATTAATCTTTGATGAGTTGAAATGAACACACGTCACACCTCGGTTTATTCATTTGCACTGTCTGCCAATAGCTGCTCGCATAAAATTCAAGGCATTGATGATTGACTACAAAACCACCACAAGCTCTGCACCTCTCTACCTAGATTCAGTTCCTCAGATTTCTGTGCCCTCTAGAGATGCTTGCATTCTGCAAGTGAACATCGCTTTATTGTGCCATCCCAAAGCGGCACAAAATCACTTTCATGTACACTAACATCCTTGTGCTTTGAAGGTCTTGTATAGCAACCTTGTATAGCAATGTAATTAGCAAGATTGTGACTGCAAAATGGAAGTAAATATAGTAAAATGTGTCTGCTAATGTCTCAATGTAATGTAAAAGCATTCTTTGATAAACACAACTCATCAAGCAGGTCTTTGAACAAAAAAACTTTTTTTATTAGTTTTTATTAGTTTTTTCCAAGTAATGTGAACAGACCTTATTTTGCCCATAACTAAAAATTAAAATGGCAAAATAAGTAATAAAAAAAACCTACACTAAAAACAAATGGGAAAATTTAGATGGAACCCATGGAGAATTAGCCTTTCTGGTGAGTGAATTAGCATAATGACTGAACAGCTCTATCCTGCTGAGCTTTATGGGGGTTTTTTTCTCATAAAAACCTGTTATACCAGCGATGAACTTATCAATCTGTCATCTAGCTTCCACATTTCAGGCGTACAATGTAATCCACCAGCACTTTCAGCACAGAGAGCAAAATAGAACATATTCTTTTTACACACATCACTGCATCTCTTACAAAGAAAAGACCGTCTTCTCAATCCTTGTAAGCTGGAGGACAGACACAGAAGGGTGTAAAACTGATATGTTTCAATTCATCAGTCCTCAAAAGTACAGCATGGAGGAAGTTTAAATTTCAAGAACAAAAACTGTATGCATGTCTTTTTAGTGCGGAAAAAGTGAACACTTAAGGGGTTTTTAATAGCTTATACTTACATAGCACAGCACTTAATGGCTGAGATTGTTTTATTAGCTACACCAGAATTTCCTGTTTTCAATCTATATATTAACAGAGACCCACACTTGAAACGTGAGGGAAAAATTAGTTTGACCTATTAATTTGTCACCTAGCTTTCAGTAAATAATAGCTAAATTGTTCCAAATTGTTTCGTTATTTTGTTATTTTATGTATATTACAGACAAAATGTTAGTAAAATAAGGGAACTAATTAATATAACATGGCCACTGTTTATATAAAATGAGGGAACAAACTGATAAAGTGAGGCCACAATTGAACTAAAACAAGGGGAAAATTAATAAAATGTGGCCACAAAAAAGTCACGTAAATAAATTTTTAATTTATGGCCACAATATAGATTTTTTTCTAACCCTGCATTTCACATGTGGGGTTTGATATATAACTTTTGTGTATTTCCAGGTAAAAGAATACTATTTTAGGAATCGTGTTACAGTACACACTAGAAGGGAGCCAGTAAAAATAAAAATGTTATAAAATGATGCCCAAAAAGCTATGTTGTTTGCTTATTGGTTAAAGTAATAGTTCACCCAAAAATGAAAATTTTGTCATCATTTACTCACCCTCAAGTAGTTCCAAACCTGTATTGGGTGAAAAAGTCGATATGGATTCTCAATAAAGATCATAAAAACAAACAATTTCTTCATTTGAAATGACTCACTTCAACAATAATCAATTTTTATTTGTTCAGTTTGTCTGTCTGTTTCAGTATCTATTAAAAGAAGCTACATCTGCACCTGGTGCTGTAAAGAACAGTCAAAGATACATCTACATTCACAATCAATTAGATTGTCAGCCCTTGTACATTAATCACAACTGTTATCGGTTGCACTTAAGTTTAAAAACACGTGAGGGAACAGATGCCACCACAGTGTTATTAGCAGCAGGCCGATGCGTTAATGAAGAGAGAGAAACCAGGCGCAGTCATGGTCTGATGGAGAATGGGACTGAAGCAGGTGGCGACCGCCTCTGTGCTGGAAAGAATAGTGAATGAGGCGGTTGTGATGTTCCCCCTGAGAGGACAGACGCCCGGGATAGAGAACGCTTCTCTGACTCCTGAAGCTTTCAAGGGCTTTGGCTGTACACGTCTGACAAGATAGTTTCGGTTTTCTGGTGATTGAGGATTGATTTAGAGTTATACTATGTAATTTTTTGTCTCTGTATGGTTTAAAATCAATATATTAAGCTGTTGTTAAATGATCTGACAAAGGTTTACAATAAAGTCATTAACATTTGTCATAAATGTTAAATGATGAACTCATTGAACGCTACACAGGGAAGGTTTTCTTTGCGCAAAAAAAAGTATTATTGTAGCGTCGCAAAACTGAAGTTGATCCACTGATGTCACATGGACTTTTTACTGGTGTTTTTACCACGTTTCAGGATCTGGATCATTTCAGTTGAATTGCTGTCTGTGGAAGGACAGATGGCTCTCTGATATCATCAAAAATATCTTATTTGTGTTCCGAAGGTGAACGAATGTCTTATGGATTTGGTATGGCATGAGGGTGAGTAATTAATGCAGAATTTTAGTTTTTTGGGTGAACTAACCCTTTAACAACACTAACAATTCCAACACTGATTTAGCCCATTTAAACAGTTTAAGTCTGTGTGAACTGGTTGTGACAGACCGTCATTATATCAGAGGGGAAGCAAAGAAATTAATCTTTAATCTGTGACTGGGGAAACTAATATATATACATATACTCCAGTATACTTTCACCAGTATATAAACTGGAAATAAATGAAACTCCGGTGAGGCAGTATAAATAGAAAAGAGACACTCATATTTGTAAGTGTGTCAGTGGAAAATCAGTAGCTTACGTTACACGCTGATGATGTTGTGTGGGAGGTGAGATCTGTCAGGGTTTAATGCACACACACACACACACACAAACATATATAGAGGGGTGTCAGGCTGTAGGGTGTGATTAGAACCCTGCCGGCAGCAGCTGTATCCGGCTCGTCTTTCAGAGTGGGTGGAGTGCAGACACTCTCTCATTAGCCTGTCCCAGGGACACAAACACATGCAGGAAGTAGTGTCAGAACAAGCTGACTGCAAAAAGGTCATTGTGAGCACCATCAGTGTCACAGTATATTAGCCTCAAATGGCTCCAGCTCGGCCCTTTACCTCAGCCAAGAACAACCCAGGTGCAATTGTGGTGAGCAGTGCTCATTTCTTTCTGCTCGATGATATGTATTTGAGTCATAGCCCACAACCGTTCCACGAAGCACCCATTTCTGCCCACAAAATGTTACTGAATAACTGGGAAATGTCTTCGAATATACTGCCTCTCTCTCTTGGCTTATAGTAACAGAAAGAAATGAATTCAGGGGTTCAGACTTTTTAATGTCTAGGAGCTCCAATTTTGATGAACTGTCTTTCTAAAACATAAAGAGATATTTAGTGTGCAGAAAAAAAATTTGATATTATAGTTGCTGCTTACAATTTGACTCTTATGTTGTCATATAGTTTGTCAAACAATATAAGTCAAATAATTTGATTATAGAAATATTGTATGTTTGTTCTATATATCATTAATGTATATATTTTTAAAGCATATGGACACTAAACTAAATCCTACAAAATATACTACTAACCAAACGTTTATGTTTGGGAAGGATTTTTTTTTTTTTATGTTTCTTATGTTTACTAAAGCTGCATTTGTTATTAACAAATTATTATTTAGTACTATTAAATATTAATTATTATAAATAAATAAAAAACATATATTGTAATAAATAAATGAATCAGCTGCTATTACTCAGCTCCTAATGTGCTGATTTAGTGCTAAAATAGCTCAAATTTAGTGGGCTTTTTGGTTTGATAGATTTTTTTCTTTGCTAAATAGAAAGTTTAGTACTTATTTGAAACATTGCATCCATTAATACTTGCTGAGTACATATATATATATATATATATATATATATAGACACACACATATACACACACACACACACACACACACACATATATATATAAATATATACACACACACACACATCATTCTTACTTGTGCACCTATACAAAAACACACAAAAAATACTAACATCTCTACCTATACACGTTAAGAAGAGGAAAAAAGTCTTTATTCCAATACCAATAAACACCCAATTATGGAAAAATACAAAAATGCTATATTTTATCAAATTAACCCCACCACTTTAAGAAGAAGGTTAAATTCAGTTATCATTAGTCACCTTTCAAGTATCCAAAGAAGTACTTCCAAATCTGTACGAAGAGGCTGTTCAGTTTTGACTGAACTATTTCTTTAAGGAAAGTTTGCTGCAAACAAGCAAAAATAGCCCAGCCATTCATCTAAAGTAGACTGAGGCAAATGTGTTTAGAGATTACTTGAGGTTTACCAAACGTCTGAAATCGGAAGCCCAGTGAAGCTCTTCAAACCCAGGGAGAGCGATCGTGGAGTGGAACAATGTGTCTCAATAACACTCAGCTGTCAACGACTAGAGGCGATACGCCAAACACAGCTCAGCACGACAGATTTCACAGAGAGCAGTGACTACAGGAAGCGTGAAAACAGGTGAGACCAAAGAAATGAAATGTCACAGCGCATTAATGACTGATTCTTGTACTCCTTTGAGGATCTGCTAATACTTGACACATTATGTTCAAACTTAAGTGAACTCTTGTGTAACGCGGAAAAATCACATCTTTAATATATTGTTTCCTATACAGCACTGAGATTAAAGGAATAGTTCACCCGAAAATGGAAATTTGATAAAAATTGACTCACCCTCGGGCCATCCGAGCTGTAATTGAGTTTGCTGAGATTATAATTTAGCATTAAACTTGCATACCAACAGTGTCCAAACAGCTGACTAATGCATCATAAAAAAAAAGCATCTTGATGGATTTGTTTCCTACAAATGCACAGCTCTTCAGTTCAGAAGACGTTAACTGATGGACTGAGTCGTATGGATTACTTGTGGATTATTGTGGTGTTTTTATTAGCTGTTGGGTTCTGACAGCACTGCAGAGGATGCATTGGTGAGCAAGTGATGTAATGCTACATTTCTCTAAAGATGTTATATTGAAGGAAAAAAAATCATATTGGATGGCCTGAAAAAGAAGCCATTTTACGGTAAACTATTCCTTTAAGTACAGAGCAAATGGAGCATTTCGTGGCATCTAAGATTGTTCACACATTGTAATTAAATAACAGAGAGCTCCGTTAAAAGTTATTACAGAGCATCCTCTGAGCAAACTCAAATTCTTCTATACTGCTGCACAACTATGAGCAATCAACTGAATAAGGCACAGCAGCAAACAGGAACAAAAATGTACTTTCTAATAGCATTGTGCTATCTGAAACAGTCAAGACAGAGCTCTCTGTTCTCTAGCTGTGTCCATTTCAGACCTGTGGGTTGTGATAACCTGTAATTAGCCACAGTGACACAATCACGCTCTGATATTGTCTATCCAATTACATTCTGCCAATGAGCCAAATATTTGTAGACAAACTATATGCTTGCTACTAACAGAAGGTTAAGCTTTCTCTTTTAACCTGGCAAATGCTTACTGAGAAGAAAAGCTCTTGAAAAAGCCCAGAATCTTTTGTGTGTTGCTTGAAGTGTTGTGACTGGTTAAGTGGCCTAATCGGCTAAAAAAAGAGGGGAAAAAACTATTTGTTTTAGTATTCCTTATAGGAATCATTATGTATCTTGAAGCTTCTTTTTTTAAGTGATACTGCAGTTTGATTCAACTGCAGTAAAATCGTCTTGCAGACTCAGATGTGCACCTTTTCATATTTTACCTTGCAATATCAGATGCAGAAAAGTTCACACACACATGAATACCAGAACACAAAGAACACCCATAGGGCTATATAGAGTGAGGCTTCAAGAAGCCACATTTTCTACAAAAAATGCAATTTTTACTTTTCTGACCATTGACTTATTTAAAATTAATGTACACAAGGTGGTATGGTCACAGCTAGAAGCAGACTGGCCATTATATCTGTGAATTTAATTCAATAATTCAGGGGTCTGTCCTAAATTATTGTTTATTTAGGCTATGACAATAACTGATTTGTTGGTTAATATTGTAAGATTTTTTTAATGAGATTTGTTTTGTTTGTTGATGAGTCTCCTATGCTCATCGAGGCTATATTTGATATAAAATTCAGAAAAAACAGTAATATTGTGAAACATTAATGCAGTTTAATATAGTTTATTTCTGTGATGCAGCGCAGAATTTTCATCTGTGAAATTATTTCAGTGTCACATGATCCTTCATAATCTTTGGTAAGCATAAGAAACTTCTTTTAAAAAAATATTTAAAAATTTCACTGATCCCAAACGTCTGAACAGCATATTTAAAGTTTTACATATTACAATGAGACATTAGTGTAAAACAGATGCATAACTGTTTATTACCTTTGGAAACCTATACTTTTTAAAATTGCCCTAATAATATTCAGAAAAATTAATAATAATAATAATAATAATAAATACATTAAGAAGAAACATAAAACATAATAGGGGAAAATACATTTTAGTAGGAATTGCTGTAATTAATAATACAGTACATCTACTAATTTGTCAGATTTGTAAGAAAGCAACTTCCCTGTTAATCAAACACTTGACCTTGGTAATTTTATTGGATCTGAAGTACATTTTGTAAAATCTTTTAAATTTAAAGTTGAAATGAAAAAATTTGTAGCTTTGAAAATATGTATTTGCAACAAATATTCACAATATTTATCATATTCACAAAATATCCAGTCCAAACCGCAATGGCCCAAAGATTTTTCTGTGGACAAAGGCATCTGACACATCCGTTGCAATTATGACTTTAGTAAAGATTCTTGGCTGGTGTCTCTTCAGTCACCCAGGGAAGCTGATGTATTTACAGTTCACAGTGACAGTATTATGATTGAGGCTGAGAATGCACTCAGCACCTCTATTGACTTCTGCCCTTTCCTCATTCAGTTTTCTTCCTGTGTCTCACAGCCATCAGTTCTCCCGCGGGACCTCAGACCTTTCCTCTAAAGGTTGCTAGATTAATCACGCCTCTGATTCGGTTGTATTTCACACAAATCCGAACCACCCCCCCTCGCCCTTCTATCTCTTTGCCTCTGCTCGGCAGCCATCTATCACATATTTCGTCACTGTCCCCGTCTCCTGTTCTTTCGTCTTAATTATTGGTATCAGATATGACATTTTGTCTCAGTACAGGGATATTCTGTGTGAAATTACATTGGACCAGAGTCATACTAGAAGATAAACCTGTGGATAAGGATGATCTTTCAGTGCTGTCTGAGGACAGGAAGAGAGACTAATAACAGAAATTAAACTAAAAGTGATTTGCAATAATATGTATATATATATAAAGTAGTTGAAAAAGATGTTTTGTTGTTATGAGAAGAAAAGTGTCTCTCCATTATGTCCCCCATACAGGTTTAAAGGCCCAGATCTATTTCAAAAGAAATCTGGAAAAGTCATAAACTTAATAATATAATATAATATTTTCTGTAGTTTTTAGGATTTGTAAACTGCATTGTGCTTTACTTGCAGACATAAGAGACTGAACAATGTATTAATTCTGCAGGTCAGTATGGAAACCAGCAAAAAGTTCAGCAGATTATTTCAAAATTGCAACACCTTTCACAAAGTTCGACATATATCTGTCTCTTTAAGTGCCCCTATTATAGGTTATGAAAGTTTATATTTTTGGTTTTGGGAGTCCCAGACAACAGGTTAACATGCAGGCAAGGTCAAAAAATATTCATTTTCTAAACATGCATTTATTTATACTTTTATTTGTTTAACGACTCCCAAATGATTCGTTCAACGATTCATTTTGTCAATTTCATTTAAAGCAGTGTTTGTGAGCTTTTAATGCTCCAAAAGCGGCACCTAGTGACAAAGAATGAATTAGCATTTTCATTCAAAACCAACTAGAAAAGATCAACAAGTGGGCGGGCAATATGCAAATATATTTTATTCTGGCATCACCATGAAAAGGCTTGGGACTCGTTTTTAAAACGACTCATGTCTATGATTCAGCGTCGACTCTTTCTTTTGAGAGACAGTAACTTTACACACGATGTACTTTCAGATTTAAAACTTTGCATTCTGTTTTCATTCACTGTGTTACACACTGCATGAAAAAAAATCCATAATAGGGGTACTTTAAAAGGATAGTTCACCCCAAAAAAATTCTGTCACCATTTACTCACCCTCATGTAAATTCAAACAGTTGCTGTTAGACATAGATTTCCATAGTATGAAGGTAAACGCCTCATTCAATTCTTATCAAATAAAAAAGGGGGGGACAGGCACAAAAAAATGTTGTGCCCAGCTGCAGCTGATCATAGCGTGAGTATAAATTGGCAGCGGATGTAGCGCACTTTAGCTTTTCGCTTCGGAGCCGAGCACATGTGTTCAGCTCTTCCTTTCTACTTCGGACGAAGAACAAGTGGCTGGCGTGACGGCGTCTTCAGCGGTGGTAGTTCCCGTGTTTAGTGGGTTGCCAAAGCAGGTTGCACTACCCCTGTTGTGAGCAAGCGGCTATCTCCCCTGTGCGCCTCAGCACACTAAAAGAGCAAGCTAAAAGAGCAGCTCGCGGGTGGTACATCTTTGTAAAGACGCGTCTTTTTAAAGATGTCATACCACTCATGCGTTTCTGGATGCGGTCGTTACCTGGCGCTGGGTGATGGTCACGATCGCTGCCTCACGTGTCTGGGCTTAAAGCACGCTGAGGCAGCTTTTGTGGATGAGTCATGTTTTCTCTGTATAAGGGGAAGATGACCATCGCGGAGCTGCAGACCAGACTCCGCTACCTGCAAGGGGGCAGGGCACCCGTTCCTCTGCCTAGATCTAGGGTTGTCTGACAGAGGGCGGACTGGTCTAACGGTGATGGTGGGGAATTCCTTCGGGGGCTCCTCCTTCCACCGGCGCTCTGCTACCGTTTCCACCACGTCCCGGACCCTCAAGGCTGGATGATTGGTACTCAGGGGTGGCTCGCGCTGGTTCTCAGGGCCCCGCCCCAGTACGTTTCTACCCGGAAGTACATGAAAAGCTCACCAGAACATGGACGGCACCTTTCACTGCCAGAAACCGATCTGGTGGCTCTTCCTCCTTCACCACCCTTGACAGCAGTGCAGCTAGGGGGGTTATTGGGCTCCCCTCCCGGGCTGTAGGCACTTGTCGGCTCTGATCGGCAGTGCTTATGCAGCCTGTGGAGAAGCTGCATCTGCAGTACGCGCTACGGCATTGTTGCAAGTCCATCAGGCCAAGGCACTGAAGGATCTGCACAGGGGTGGTCATGACCTGGAAGTTCTCAGTGAACTCTGTACCGCCTCCGACCTCGCGCCTCGAGCGACGAAGGGTTTCGGCGCGGTCTCTGGGTCGTGTGATGTCCACCGTGGTGGTCCAGGAGCGCCATCTGAGGCTGTGTCGGGCTGACGTGAGTGAGACAAACGAGACAAGCTTCTTGAATGCTCCCATGTCCCAGACCGGCCTCTTCGGCGACGCAGTGGAGAACTTTGCCCAGGAGTT
>JAUCMR010000169.1:7699864-7717823 GCA_032357425.1 Enteromius argenteus | reverse complement strand
ATAATGTCACCTAAAAGCTCCAATTAACAGTTTCAGATGAATGCTGATCAGAAATCCTGACAAAACAGTTCTTCTTTAGTGCATTTGAATTAACATATCATTGTAGTCTATGCTTAGCAATAAGAGCTTCTGTCGAGTTTAACCACGTTTTAGACCAGAGTTTCTTTTTTGAAAGAAAATACTCCCTTCATTTGGTAAAGAATGATAAGAAGAGCAAGATATTATACAAGTTTCCATTTAAATAAATGCTGTTCTTTTAATTCATCAAAGTATCCTGAAAGAAACAGATCACAGTCTCTATGCGCAAATTAAGCATAAATATTTTCTGTGTTTATTTGGAAATGTTATTTTATCAGAAAATTGTTTATTACATCATTTCTCAAAGCAATTTAGACCTTCCATTAAAATCTCATAAATGTCTTAAAACGGAATTATATTTAATAACCTTACATTTTGCTATTAAACTCCAAACTCACTAAAGGTATTTTATTTCCTATCCTGCTTATCCTCTTTATAGCAGTTCAAAATGGCATACCGAATCAAATGAGCCATCTGGCAAATGACAGAAGCCATGGGAAAAAATAGAGTCTGTGCACATCTACAATATGTGACCCTGGATCACAATTTTTCTTTTATCGCAAAAATCATTAGGATAGTAACTAAAGATCATGTTCCATGAAGATACTTTGTAAATTTACTATCATAAATATATCAGAACTTAATTTTTGATATGCATTGCAAAGGACTCCATTTGGATAACTTTAGAGGTGATCTTGGCCAAATATTGTTCTATTCTAACAAAAACTTTCATTCATTCATTCAGCTCTCAGCTGGTGCATAAATCCTAAAGAAATTAACCTTTCTGTTTTGTGGTCCAGGGTTACATATAATAGTGGATCTACTCGATCTTTAAAGTATCACTGCTTACATAAACAAAAATGTTGTTTAATAATTATAAATTAAATACCGTAAACACACCTGCATAATTTAAGCTTACTAAATATTTAATCAGGGTATTTTTATGTAGAATGCCACGTCTATAGATCTCTGCATCTGCTTCAATCTTGATACAAGCTACATAAATCTAAGCTGACACATGCAGATTGTGGATACAAATACCCAGCATAGGCTCATCGCTTTCTTTTTTGTAGTCTTACACTAAAACAGAAATGTGCTTGCTTCTGCTGCTCTGCAATCTTCTCCCGTTGTCGCCCTTGACAGAATGGAGCGAGAGCCTGAAAACATGCATTATTTGTAACGGATATCATTCCCTAATGGTGCCTGTACTCCCTCTGGCAGACCATAATGGACCGTTTTCCAGACTCTCTGAATCTCCTTCTGTCTCTTTGATAGTGACGGAATGGGGACGGCATGTCACCTGGGAAGAAACAAGAGGAACGAGCGGCCCTTCATTTACTTGTCAGGAAGCTGGCATTAGGGGTAGTTGACATGGTGTGCATACTGAAAATGGCACTCGCTGGCAGTTACAATGCAGCAAGAAAAGCCTACCCTTCGACCCAGGTGCACCACGACAACCGCATCACTGTTCAGAGCACAGAAAGTTGAATCGGGTGCTCTTTACCGGCTGAAAAAACACCAAAATCAATCTAAGCTTGCTATTCTTAGCTGGTCTGTTCAGGTTCAGCTGAACACCAGATCAGGCTGAGAGCCCAGTTAGAGCTTCAGAGTGGTCTGGTTTAAACTTTTGTGTATCTTTTGTCTTTTTTTTTTTTCAACAGAGCTGAAAGTTCTTTGACTCATTCAGCATTAAACAATTCATAAAGCTAGAGTTCACCCTAAAACACAATTCTGTCAATGCTTACTCTCATGTCAAATTTTTCTTTGTATGGACAAAAACATTTGAAACATTCTTGATGGGATGATATGAGCCTGGGTAAATAATAATAGCACGTTTATCAATAGGTAAAGATAGCAATAGTATACTCCAAATCTAAGGAGAACAGACACATGCTATATACATACAGTACTGCGCTCCCTTTGAGAGAAAATGACAAGTGAAACACAGAAAAGCACTCAGTACATGGTGATGACATACTGTTGCTTCTGCAGGCTCTCAACACCTGCACACCACCAATCTGTTTTTAGAAGTTCAAATCATCTCAAAGTTTTTGGAGGAACAGAAAATGAATCAGTTTTTATAATATAGGCTAAAATATACTAGTTTTATCAGCCATAAATGTAAAAACTGACTTTTTAACAACATGTTGTACATTAAACAAATTTATCCAAAATGTCAGTTATTATTATTATTTCATGATTGTCCACCAAATAATTGATATTCTTGATGCTGCTCTGCTACACTCCATTACGCTCTGCTGTCTGTGCTATTAGGATGACAGCAAGTTTAAAGTGTTACAGTTTTAGGCTGGTCTGCCTCAGAGGTCCAAAAGCGCTCATCAACGTCAAAATGATTGAGATGGCCAATCAAAAAAAAGGGGCGGGTTTTACTGTTCACAGAATCTGAACATGAATTACAGTGTGGTGCGTTGGTTTTATTAATGAAACAGTGCATGGTAATAAGTAGCTACAGTAAAAATTTTATATCGGACAACTGTTTTATGATAGAAATATTAACAGTGTTATCCATGTATTTTTTTTTAAATTTTGAATTGATTTGTATTCATTTCCTAAATCTTATATAGTATTTCGTTGTTTAATGTGACGAAACGAGAAACATTAAAAGTGCCATTTTAGGCATTTTACACAATATGAGAAAGAGTATTCAATATTATTCGCAAATAGTTCAAATGCATTATTCTACATTACATTCTTTATTATTTGACTTTTTCCTTTGTTTCATTATAATTCCTGAATCCTGCCTTTCCCAATGTTCCAGACATGTTTACTGCATTGAATCACGGATAATATTTGCACATTTTACCAGAAAAGAAGACATTTTAAATGTGTTTATCTTAACTAATTAGAGAGTACACATGTATATGACGGCCTCAAAGCTAACAGACATGGACTAACAGCCACGGAACTCCGGTTTTAATTTCACTTTTAATGATGTCTCAAAGCCATAATTTGTTGTGCAGGAACGTGAATGCAATTACCTCACTGGTCATTTATGTCCACTGAGGTTGAGGCAGGAAAATGAATGTGGCACATTTCACAGAGCAGCAGGCACTTCCTCTGATTGAGTTTAGCTTCATTCAGCATCACCACAAAGCCGAGTATTTGCATGCACTGTATTAGAAGCACTCCGTCAGCGTGAAAATCAATATCTTTGCTTACAGCCTATGTTGTGTTATCAAACCAGCAGTCCAGACTGGTACACACAGAGAGAATAGAAGGATAAAAGAGGTTTAATCTGAGATCTGTGGCTCAGCCTCGTGTCTCTGTTTTCCTGGCAAATCTGTGGAACAGCAGAGCGCTTGGAAGGGGCTAATCTCCACCCCACAGATTGGGAGGGGCATGTTTGTGTGTGCGGCTTTACTTAGCTACAGTTTGGGATTCCTCAGAATGTAAAGAAATCTGACAAAACCTCTATCTGGGGACATCTTTAAATTGAAGAAGAAAAGTAAATGTATGTGAGGGTGACTGCATATATGTGCCCATGAAACATTTATTTAAAGGGGTAGTTCATCCAAAAGTGAAAATTCTGTCACTAATTACTCTAATTCATTCATACACTAATTCACGTTGTTTCAAACCTGTAAGACCTTCATTCATCTTTGAAACACAAATTAAGATGTTTTTTATTAATTCTGAGGGCTTTCCCATAGACAGCAAGGATTGTGATCAAGGCTAAGAAATGTATAAAGGACATCATAAAAATTATCCATGTGAATTCAGTGGTTCAACTGTAATTTTACAAAGCTACAAGAATACTTTTTGTGCACAAAGAAAAGAAAATCACGACTTTATTCAACAATTCCTCTCCTCCGCATCACCCTATAGTGCCATTTATGCAACGTATGTACACAGATATGTTTGCATTGTTTGTGCTTTAATCTGAATGTAAACAACATATCAGCGTACATAGTTTGCATACATTGTTTATGCGTATTTTTGAGAGTTTGTGATACTCTCTAAAATATAGGGTTACACAAGGGAGACAAATTGTTGAATAAAGCTTTTATTACTGATGTCACATCAAAGATGTCCTTGTTAAGTTTCTGGACCTTGATTGTGTTAGGACCCTTGATGTCTATGGGAAAGTTCTCAGAATTCATCAAAAATATCTTAATTGGGGACAGATTTTTTGCAATTTGATTGGTATGTAAATGTAAAGTTTATAGAAAAAACAGCAGGAACGCAAGTCTACCGAACCCCAACCTTAACCTAACTGTCAGTGGAGAATATGCAGATTGTACGAAAATATACATAAGAGATTATTAAAAATTCATGCAAATTCATCACCAATTCACCAAAACAGATGTATTTGTTAAAATATACGCAAATATATTGTAGTTATTGTATATCTGGCTAGTCTGAAAACATATTACAAAATATGTAACATATAACAGTCCTAATAATAAATAACTAAATTAATTAAACAGTCATACTGATGTTAAAAAAAAACAAAAAAAACATTAGATTTAATCAGCATTTCATATAAATATGTGCAGAAATTATATGCTTTTTGGCCAATTTCCCTCAAAATAATCTATTTTACTTTCAGTATTTTGGGATGTCTTGAATGGTCTGGCCCACATCACACCACTGAGTTTCGATAAAACTGAGGAGTCAGAAATCTAACATGGCCATTCTGAAATAAGCAATTTCTTTATTTTCAGCCACTGTGTTTGTGACTGATTCTGTTATTCTGGAACAATGTTGTGATGACTAACTTTTTGCTAGAGTTTCAGATGACAGAAAACCCAACCAGCCATTATTTTAGAATTACAAGCATGCTAGTAGAAAGCAAGCAAGCATGCTATCAAATTTTCCTAATGCTCTCTAGCAATCCACAGCCAGCACAATTTGCTTTTTGTATTTAGTGGTCTTGAGACATGATAAACACTGCAATATCTTTTCCTAGCGTTGCATGGTAACATCTAATGAACTCAATTCAGTGTTCTTATATTGCCTGCATATTGATGTCACAATTGGGTTTTTGGCACTTGCACAAGATTTATAAGATATTTGTGCATGAGAAAAATCACAGAATATAAAGCCATAAAAACATGAACTAACTTCTTTAAGCCTTTGATCTTATAGTATTTATTCTCACTGTTAAACAGGGACTGCTTTTTAAATAAAACATCATAAAATATAATTTGGTCAATGATTCATTGATCATTCATCCCCAATTGTCCTCTCTCTCTCTCTCTCTCTCTCTCTCTCTCTCACACTATTAAAAGTTTATTTGGACTTCCTGATTTGAGCCCCAGTTCCTATGTTTTCAACATGTAAATGAAGATATTTTATTATATTTAGGATAAGTTTACCTGTTGACATTTTATACTGAAACTTTGATTTACTTCACATTCTCAGTAAGTCAACAGATTAATTATTATTTTATTAAGAGTGTCCAGATATAAATGCACTCACTATTTCATGCAAATATTTACTGCTACATAATTCTAACTGAAATACATGTGGGTGTTTTCTCATAAGCAAATAGATCGATTCCTGAATCCAGTTTCATTTTAATGCACTTTATTTTTTGCTTACAGCCTTTAGTGCTAGTGGTGATAATATTGATTACTCTTTACATCTGATATGATAACCACAAATTTATAAGTGTCCCTTCTCTGAAATGCAAACTATCAACAAATCTCTTTGATAAGTTAATAAGCAGCTTATATACTCCAAAAAACTCACTTACGTAGTCCAAAATGGTTGAATTGTGAGCCCTTCCCAGAAGGAACCCTCAAGCAAAGGTGATTTATTCCAACTTTCTGTATACATAATTTAGACTATCATACTCTCTGACCCTTAGAATTAAACAGGCAGTTACTTGCATTACTAAAATGTGCTGCACAAACGGTTGAGGTCAGAGTAATGTGACCAGCAAAACGAAGGTAATTATATTACAAAAACAAACGCACCTGACACAAAACATTAACATCAGCAGAGCCTCTCTCGATGGACACTAATTAGCAGAACATAACTTCAGGGCTATAAAAAGAGATGCTTACAAGTGGCTGTCCAAACTGCATGCTTGCAGACAATCTGAGAAAACTGATGTTCCAATGTAACAAATAAGAGGTAAAACTGCCGAAGGCTAAACTCAAGAGATGAGTTTTTGCCAAGTGTTGGAGAGTGTTCGTCTCAAGAAGAAGAGATGTGAGCCCAGAATTGCCTGGGTTAGGGACTTTTGATGGACTTTTGACACTCCCACCATTTGGGTGGAATGGCCAATCAAAAGCATGAATTTTTAGCGGGAGAAAATTTCTTTGTCTCCGTTTATGGCCCATTGGCATTTTTACTGCTGGTCCGGAGAGTTGTTGCAGTTTGTTTCAAAACCTCGTAGAAATTGTATGATGCATTTCGTGATCACATAGCATCATTGTTTCAGTAATAAAGACAAGATAATTTTGATACCAAGAAAGGAACCTTTAGGAGATTGGAAAGCAGAGATACACTTATTAGAGTCTAACTAATGCAAATAAAAAGTTGTAACTAGTATAATCCGGTAAGGGAGCATACACACAACGCATGCATATACGGGATACCTTTATAATTGCGTATTCATAGCATAAAATAGAGAAAATGTCTTTATGTGTGTGTGTGATGTGTATTGCAAGTGTGGAGCCAGACCACTGGTCTGGTTAGGCCATTGGTGGCCGGCAAGGAGGTCTCCTGCTTCTCTTTGGAATGTGTTTGAAGTTTGATGTAGAGACTGGAGAACCAATCTGTTTAGCATCCTCATGATAGTGGGGAAAAACCATTGGCAATTAAGCATCAATATAAATGTAGAATGTGAGTCCAGGTCTGTAATTTATATGCAAATGTCAAAGGCTAAAAGGGTCTTTTAAAGACCTAGAGTCCAAACGGTCATCTGTGATCTTAAGCAGACGCTACATGTTCCAATAAACATTAGGGCTGCACAATAGTCAAGATGAATAATGCAATATTTTATGTGCGATACAATAGCCATAAATAAAAACAATGTAAAAACTAGTACAAATTTTTTTTTACAGCCAAAACAGATTTAAATTCAGTAAATGTTTCATTATGTCCATGAGAGGCTACTTCTGACAACAGGATAAATGGATTTGGAAATTGTTACGAACATTTTGTAGCCTTTCAACTACAAACAACTGAACAAATGTTTTGGATATGCTAAAAGATTAAAGTTTTTGACAACAAAGCCTTCTTTCCTACATCAGTGAATTACAAAACACCTCAACCAACTGAAACGTTCTCTCACAGATAAAGAGTCTAGACTGCGGCCCACAACACGAGTCATTGATAATGAGAGCACAGGCTATGTTAAACACTGCTGTTATTGATGTTGCGCGGAGCTGTTGGGAATCAGGGATAAGCGATTTGTCCCTGCGAGCTTGTCGCCCTGAATGCACAGAATACCAAAACCATGAGAGGGGCCAAGAATCTGATTGTGACAAATGAAGGCGGTTTCAAGGTGTTCGCTGACATTCCCTTTGGTGCACTCCTATGTGCCCAGGCTGGCCCTTGCTGTATGCTCTCTGAATGAAGATCTGCTTCTTTATGGCTGAATTCAAATGAGGAAACAACTTTTTAAATGACTGCGCACTTCCATGGCCAACTTCTGATGTGTTGTCACAACTTACAGTCACTGTATAGTTTACATAATGCTAACACTTTGAGTGTGCATTATATTTTAATAATTTAATGGCCCATCATCAATTATTTCTCACTAATTAAACAAATCTAAAGTCATATCATTTTGTTTTTGCTTCAAATTATACAATCAAATAAAATAAAAAACTGCTCATTCCACATGTATGCCATGTATCTTTGGATAGTGATTCAATTCCATGTTTGCTTCTAATTTTATATGGCTACAGATGGCCTGTAATAGAGCAAATAAACATCTTCATTTACTCTTAGACTTTCTTGTCTTTCTTGACTAATACCAATTTTAAAAATGGCAATTAAAATCAGCCATTAAAAATTTTGATCAGTGCATCCCTACTACATCTATTTATTTTATTACACAATGCACTAAGACAATTTTATTGCACAATACAAAAGTGGAATTTTGTTTTACTTTTAAAATAAAGAAAGAGTATTTCAATAAAAAGTAGTGTTTCCTTAACCTCTTGGGCCAAATTCACACAGCAGCAGAATACAACTGTTTTCATTGATAATAATAATCAGATATATTTTTTAAAGGGGTCATATCTTGCGATTAAAATTTTTCCTTTCTCTTTGGAATGTTACAAGCTGTAAGTTGTATTCCCAACACTGTTCCAGAACAGTTCAACACAAATACTAGAGTTTGTTTAGTGCATTTATGGGGGCGGACTCATAAAACCTGGAAAGCCTATGCTGGTTGTGCACATAAAGTGGAGCAATTCTACCTCTGCAAGGACAGTTTGGCGCTTCTGACTCACAACCTTTAAAATTTTCTTGTTAAAAGAACCTGCTACTTACTATTCAAATGTGTGCACCTCTCTTTTTTAGTACGATGAGCTTTGTACAAATTGACCCATTTTAGGAGGCGGGGCTGTGGAAGATCATATGTTTTTTGCATCTTAAACAGCATAAACACATTGCATTACACCAAATACACAAATTAATGTTATTTTTAGCAACGTCATATGAGCCCTTTAATCAAATAAATCTTAAAATCTCACATAAACGTACAAACATGCCAAGTTCAGACATAGGGAATTTTAAAAGTTTATTTAAAAAAAAAAGATTAAGAATTAATATTTTATTATTTAAAAAAACATTGTGTAGAATGATTCCAGAAAGTATTCAGCACATACACTAGTCATTTCTGCAATTACAGCTTTTGTCATTTTCAGTGATTTTTATTTGCCCCCAGCCTCCCAATCTGACGCTGTTGCAAAGCCAGGCACATGCCATCACAAAGCCCCTAAAATGAACACGTGTCATTCTCACTGTCCTCTCCTCAGTGAGCAGAACTTTTAGTGGCAGCATGCAGGAGGAAATGATGTCTGTGCTGCTCGGCTGTGTCCTTGAGCCAGACTGGATCTGACTCCTCCGAGCCTAATTACCTCAGAGCATCCATGCTGTAGAGCGCTTCTTTAACTGCCCTCTTCCTCCACCCCCTCTCTCCTCTGGTTTTCTCCTATCCTGTGGCAGCCTGAGTGGTGTATGGCTGTTTTGCTTTTGTATTATTTTCTTGTCTTGACTAAGCTATTGTAATTTGCTCCTATAGGAGAGCTAAATGTTGTTTGTCACCACTGCACAATTCCAGTGTCGCACAAGAAGGTCGCTCTAACACAAATTAATGCTTTGTGAAAAGAACTTCTTACTCTTAATTACTTCCACTTTTATACAGGATCATTTGTTTTTGTTTGGCCAGTGTGCTTCACCGCCTACTACCACATACTTTAATGTCATCCCAGTTTTATTAATTGTTGGTTGCTAAAATATTTATTAATGTATATTATTTTTTTATACATTACAAGGAATATAGTATGATACAATGCACTTAACCTGACCATTCCCAGTGTGAACAATAAACTGAAGTTAATATCTACCATGGTTTTTACCATCTTTTTTCAGGACTCATTAAAACATCTTAAAAATGTACAATAACCATTTTTTATTTCTGAGATGATAACTGGGGACCACTCATAGAATTAAACTAAGCAAACATTATTCTAAGATTTCTCAAAAGTGCTTTTTTTGTTTATGTATAAAACTTTTTTAATGAGAAAAACATTACTTGGTGCACCTTTATTTAGGAAATTATTTTGTTAAATGAAGGCTCTGGAGACGAATCTTGCGAATAAGTAAACAAAACATCCTAGCAGGAACAATGTATATACCCAGTTCAGCTGTTAAGTATAATTAAAAACTTTATTAATAGAGGGATTACTGCAGAGCTTCAGCAGACCTAATTACAATTCTTGTAACCCCAAATGAGTTTATTGTCGCTGACACTATTTCAGTACACCGTCAAGAGTTCATTCAGGGAGCCAGTCATTAAATCCCTAATGCAGAAACAAACTGTAAAATGCCAGTGTAAAATAAATTGAACAGAGTTTAGCTTTATACAAATTAGCAGCATTTTATTAATAATGTCTCTTATGTTCACCTAAGCTGCATTTAAATTTGGTAACACTTTACAATACAGGTGCACAAATGAAATAATGGTTAAATAATGCACAGATAACCATGGGTTCGTGTATAACTCACTAAAACCGTTTATCTCGTCCACCGTTTGGGAAATCTGACCACGCCGCCATCTTCCTCATGCCAAAATACAAACAAAGGCTAAAACGGGAAGTTCCGGTTCAGAGGGAGGTCACGCGCTGGACGGACCAATCGGTGGCCGCGTTACAGGACGCACTTGATGACGCTGACTGGGACATGTTCCAGAACAGCTCCGTTGACGTCAACGTGTTTACGGAAGCGGTTGTGGGATTCATTGGGAACTAGCGGATGATACCGTGCAGAAAACGGCTATCAGAACGTTTCCCAACCAGAAGCTGTGGGTGGATAAAATCATCCGCGACGCTCTGAGGGTGTACTCACACTAGGCAGTTTGAACCATGCCCGAGTGCGTTTGACCACCAAAGCGCGGTTCGTTTGACTAGTGTGAGTGCTCCGAACTAGAGGATGGATACCCGACCCGAGCCCGACGGTACCTGACGGGCCGGGCCGGGTTCGGACAGATATTTAGAAAGGATCCTCGGGTTCGGGTCGGGCTCGGTCACATCAGCGCGAATGTGCGCCTGTGTTATAACGGTGCTTTTTTCCCCGTGTGCGCTAATGCTCTCATCTGTTGACATATCCGAACGCCTTTCTACAGTTGCTTAATAAAAGCGGGCTTTCCACACAAAAAGTGCATGTGTCATTAGTATCAGATAAAAATTAGATTGGGCTGGAATGCCTGTCGGGCTCGGGTTGGGTTCGGTTACTGCTCTGTCGGACGCGGACCGGGCTCGGACAGAAAAATGCGGCCCGATCCGCACTCTACTCCGAACCGCGCCCGGGCGCAGTACGTTTAGCCGTCCCTGGCCCGCTTGGAAGAGGTGTGCCAGAGCACGGTTCAGTTGGACTCGGGCTTGCTTGGGTCTACGGCAGAGGTGCAATGTATGTTTAACAATAAGCTGTAAGAGGGCTGTGGACCCCCGCGTACCAAACGACTCAAAATTACTATCCACAAAGTAAACAGAGTGATGGACTCCACCGCGTTCAGCGAGAGCGCCGCTCTTCCTGTTTATCCTGAAACCATAGCACAATAATGACGTAAACGTGCTCCGGCACGAATGCAGAAATCCTATGTGTGAGTGCAGGCCAGAGGGGGAGTGGGAACAATCGTACTCTCGCCCGGTTCACGGCAACCATGTCTCACACATTTTACCCTCAGAGAGATAGCATGCTAGCATCTCTTCAATAGGGGGCATCCTCTCATAACCACTCTCACACATCCGCTCAATGTTGGCATAACTAGTATGCTGATATCTATGGATGCGAGAGGAGAATGGGTTTTTAATATAGAGTACCGTCTTTCGGATGAGACATTAAACCGAGGTCCTGACTCTCCGTGGTCATTAAAAATCCCATGACACTCATCGTAAAGAGTAGGGGTGTAACCCCGGTGTCCTGGCCAAATTCCCGCTGGCCCTTGTCTATCATGGCCTCCCAATAATCCCCATCCATTGATTGGCTGTATCCCTCTCTCTTCTCCACCTGTAGCTGGTGTGTGGTGAGCGCACTGGCGCCTTTGTCCTGTGGCAGCCGTCGCATCATCCAAGTGGATGCTGCACACTGGTGGTGGTTGAGGAGAGACCCCCCCACATGATTGTAAAGCGCTTTGGGTGTATGGCAATACACAGTAAAGTGCTATATAAATGTGTCATTCATTCATTCATTCATTTTTCCAAGCCTTCTCGATGTAGCATAAATGTATGTATGTGTGTTTATGTGGTTAAACGTGTGTGTGTGTGTTAGTTTGTGTGCATAAATGTATGTGCGTGTGTTTGTGTGTGTCTTTTTGTTCTGTTTACTGAGTGCAATTTCATTTATTCCTATTTATTATTTACAGGTGAAAGAATATGATATCTGAATGTTTTCTGCTTGAAAATGAAGTACTTTAATAAAAAGCATTACTTTGATAAACATTTTTGTTTGAAAGCAGACTTTTCTTTCTTTATTTTGACATATAATATGTTCATATATGCATAGCAGAAAATATTCTGAAGGCCCTCAAATTTAGGTTAAATCATCAAAAAATGTTGGCGGTGGCTGGCAACTTTTTAAAAAATGCTAGCGGGAAAGAGTTAACTTATTTTAGAACTTATATTACTTGTGATTGCAGGCACACACAGACAGTCAACAGAAATGTTGAAGTGTGCCAGCATTACTGAAAAAATAAACAAAGAGACAGAGAGAAGACATATAATGTCTTGCTGCCATCTTGGATTCAGTTAGAGGTATTCAATTAGATATCTCTCTCATGTCTCTTTTTTATAGTATTTGCGGAGTTTCAGTTCATTATAATGATGCTTTTCTAAATGAAGATCATACAGACCAAGGTAGTGGCATGTTCAAAGCTGAAAGTGTAATTTTCAGTTTTTTTCTGTCTTATCAGGAGAAGACACCTCAAAATGGTTATGCGCATTTGTTGACCCCAGGGGGTTAACCCTAAAATGCAGACAGCCACGCAAGGCTAAAAATAGCTATTGTTCTTAAATGTTTAATAACTTCTGAATGCTTTAATAAGTGGATTTTTTAAAATAAAAGTTTGGATATTCAGAGGCTCCATAGTGGATGTGATTACATCATCACATTTTGACAACATGGTTTTAAAAATGAAAGATACGATTTCCAGAGCCGATCCAGTTCCATTTTGTTTGTTTAAATCATGTTTCGATTCTCTATGTCTTGTAGTTTTGAGTATTATCAATGACTCTGTAAGCACTGGTGTTGTGCCAGCAGCACTTAAAATGGCTGCTGTCACCTCGGTACAAAAAAATAACAACGTGGACTTTCATAACATGAATAACTTACATCCCATATATAATCCCCTTGCCAAAATCTTAGAGCAAACAGTGGCTTCTCAATTGCTTTTACATCTTTCTTCTGATCATCTTCTTGAGCCACTTCAATCTGTTTTCCGCAAACTCCAAAGCACTGAAACAGCATTAGTAAAAGTCAACAAAGATTTGTTATGGGCTTACAACTCTGGTAATCTATCTATACTGATTCTTCTCGATCTCTAAGTGCGGCTTTTGATACCATTGATCATTCTGTTTTAATCACTCGTTTAGAGACTGTATTTGGAGTGTCTGATACGTCACTGAAGTGGTTTAAGTCCTATCTCTCTGATCGCGAGCAGTTTGTGGTAATGGGTGGACGCCTTAGCTCCTGCTCTCCTCCACCAGCCTGCCAAGACCTTCCTCTCTCCTTCTGCCTGCATCCTCGTACCAGCTCTACACCGTCCAACATCCCTTCACTTGACTTTCCGCTCCTTCCAACTCTCCACTTCCAGCGAACCAGATCCCTGCTTCAATCGTGAGTCAAGGGACTAACTTTTCTCCCTCTCTCCCTGCAGCTCAATCCGACATCGGACCCGGATTTACATATCCACCTTATGCTATTGCAGCCCCCCTAACCCTTTTCCTTCCTTTTCTTCCTTCCCACCTGTTCCCTCTCCTCTCCCAATCTCATATATGCCCTAATCTCCAGTCCACCAGAACCGAACCTAAAACAGTATACCTCCAAATCAAAAAAGAACTCGATGCAGATTTTATGATCGGTCCCTTTTCTAACCCCCCTTTCAGTACCTTTTGGATCAGCCCGATCAGTATGGCCATGCGTAAATTCTCAGGCAACCTTTCCTCTCCCCATAAATTTCCAGCATTAATAGCCTAATCCCCATCAAAGAATTCTCCCTCCACTATCACGATATCGACCAAGCAATCGCCATAAAAAAAGTTGGAGCATGGATGGCGAAGGTCTATATCACCTCCGCATTCAAAGTAATGCCCATCCATCTCGACTTCTGGCATCTCTTTGGCATTTGATGGCTCAAGAAATTCAATTTCGTAGTTCGCCTCACCTTCAGATGCAAAAGCCATTTGTTGGATCCTTTCAAACAATTACCAAATTCCCGACCTCCTTGATGACTTCCTCATCAATTTCCCTCCCAGTACCATCCCAGCAGTCGACCTCCAGAAAGTCCTGTTTTTTTTTTTTCTGACTTAGGAATCTCAATAGGCCGAGAAAGGACCTCGGGACCCAGTCCCTCTTTGAATTCCTAGGCATTAACCTCGACTCTCAAAACTTCCTAGCATCCCTTCCCAAAGAGAAAGTTGGCAGGATTATCCTGATTGTCTCAAATCTTATGACCAATCCACAATGCTCCAGAAGTGAACTACTCTCACTTCTGGGACACCAAATTTTGCCATGCGTAAAATTCCACAAGGCCGTTCATTTCCCACATGCTCAACCTGGCCTCCTCTGTTCATGCCCTCGAAGACCAAATTGCTCTCACCGACATATGCCTTCACAAACTCTAGCTCTGGATTTCCTTTCTTAAACCAGGGAAACAGTCACTCCTTTTTCTATAGTGACCTTCTAGCATCCCCAGTCAACATCCAACTTTTTACAGACGCTGCCCCTTCCATCGATTTCGGTGGGTTCTATCGTAACTGCTGGTTCGCCTCCACATGGCCTGAAAAATTGCTAAATCTACCCCATCACCTAGCCTCCTCAGTTCTATTTGAACTGTACCCCAAAGTTTCTGCCACTACCCACTGGGGGAAAGAATGGTCAGCCTCAAGCATTGTCATCCACTGCAACAACAAGGATACTGTCCAGTGTATCAACAAACACAGCTCCCATTCCCCTGCCATCATGCTTTTCCTTAGACTCCTTATTTGGATTTCAGTCTGTGACCAATTCATCCTTAGTTACAACCTACAGTTCCATGATTTCTCTTTATTGCCCATCACCTCCATCATGTCCTTTCTTAATTTGTACAAAAAATTCCAAATTAGCTCTATCAAGGGGTACTTAAATGAAGTAACAAATTTTTTTCACAAGGTCCGCATCAACTTCCATTTCCAACGCCCAGACCACCTTGCTACTAAAAGGCATCCAGAGAGCAAACCCTCCCCGTCCTGACCCAAGGCTACCCTTAACCCTTAAAATTTTAACCCTTTACATTTCCACCCTCCACAGAGGTTTTTCAAATCCCCTATTAATTTCAATTTTAACCCAAAAATCCACCCCACCATCTCCAAACTATCCATCCTTAACGACGAAACCCTGGCCTTCTTCATCAAGCAAAGCAAAACAGACCAGCTCAAGAAAGGCCATATACATAAAATATACATTTTCAAACTCCAATCCTCCATCCAACCCTATCAAACTCTGCGGGCTTTTCTCCTCTACAGGAGCTCCCAACTTGAATCCCCTTTCGAACCACTGTTCAAATGACGAATCTAATCGGCCAGCATCATGATTCTGGTTCCAAAAACACCTCAAAACAGTCCTCCATCTCTCAGGCATGCCCTCAAAAAATTCTCTTCTCATTCCTTCAGAAAAGGAGCAGCTACCTCAGCAGCCAAGAAAGGCCTGTCCCAAAATCAAATCCAGACCCTCGGCTGATGGTCCTCGATTACCTTCTCCCACACCGTTGCAGCTGCTTCAGCAGGGGACCTCCCAAACTCCCTCGCTGCCCCGGATGGACCCAGGCTCTCCCCGCCTTCCCAGTGACCAACTCCAGCAAGAATCCCTTCCCCGCATCCCTGGCACACCCCAGTTGAAACAAACCCTCCCCCCTCTCTGCAGAAGGTAACTCAAACCAAAGTTTCATTCCCTCCCCCATGCTTCGCTCAAACTGAAAATCCAGCCCTCACGCTATCCACGCAGCCGACCAAAATAAGACAACTCCTTCCTATCCCTAGACCAGCCCCGGCCACCCAAACCCTTCCTCCCAATCTAATCCCAACCTCAGGCCCCCCAGCTGCCACCCAACCCACCCAGCCTCACAGGTTCCCAATCCCAGGCTTTAACCACAGTCCATTGCTAACTCAGCCACAGCCTCAGCCCAAATCCCATCTCAGCCATCGCAGCAGCCACCCTACCTCCAAGCCACCACAACGGCCATACTTATGCTCTCTATCCTATCCTTCGCAACAGCTTCTCTATTTCAGCCACCGAAGTGGATTACCCTCTATCCCCGCACCCACAGTATCAGTTAGCGGACTACAAAAGTCGAAGCCATTGCACCCACCGTGTAAATGGCTTCTGCCAGAGACGGTCGAGCCCCCACGCTGCTGTACCAGTGGACAGCCCAAACCAGGAGCATTGCACCCACTGCATGGACCGCTCCTGCAAGGGAAGCTCACAATGCACCCATTGCCACAGCAGCAAACCACAAAAGTTGGAGCCATTGCACCCATCGCGTGGAAGGCACAAGCCAGAGATGGATATTTCATATTTGTTGCTGCGTAAAGTGGACAGCCCAAACCAGGAGTATTGCATGCACTGCGTAGACCGCTCTGGCAAGGGATGCTCACTCATACCTCTGTCTTCAGCAGCAGACCTCGAAAGTTGGAGCTATTGCACCCACCGCGTGGACGGCTCCCATCAGAGAAGGTCGTTCTTCCCCCTCTTGCCATAACAGTATGTAAGCTTAAATTGGAGCATTGCCAAGTGCCCCCCCCCCCTCTAGTACATCTATCATTTGGCACCATCCCACTAGCCGAATTTCACACTCCTACACATCCCACCATACTCGTAACTTCCAAACCTTACCTAGAGATCCATCGTCCATCGAATAGAGTGAACTTTATAGTTACTTACACTGTGTATCTGATATGAATAAAACACATCGACAAATGAAATTTGAATGGCTTGTTATTGTTGCTTTCATAGGCATCTTTGTATATTTTATTTTTATATTTCTAAATGTATTGTCTTGTTAGTGTTTATGTGTATTTAAATGTCAGAAACCTATAATATGTATTATGTGGTTAAGAACACTGTAAAGTTGTGATAATATGACAAGCACAGTGCACGTCTCTCTCTGGCTCAGCGCCAGCAAACGCGCGAAAGCTCAGTTTGAATTTGGCAGGTATGCGACGTCACCGAACGTTCTAAATCCCATATGTGGGACTGTACTCCCAGGGGCATGGAGCGAAAAATCCCATATGTGGGACCGTACCGCTCAAAAGGTTAATTCCACAGAATTTGAGCAATAATGCAGAGAAAAAAAAATCCAACTTTTAAAAGTCAAAACTATTTCTGTAAACTTTCATATACTCAGAGAGCACTTTTTAAAATAAGTAATAGTTTTAAAAGAGTAGCCTGTTTAAATAATGATTAAAAAAAAAAATAATTTGCACAAAATAAGTTTGATTTAAAATGTAGCCGTGTGCAGTAGGCTAATATTGAATGAGAATGTGATCTTCTCCTGGTTTCACAGACAAGGCTTGAGCTAGTCACAGACTAAGATGCATGAACTGCTTCATATTAAAATATCTTGCTCTGACATATCTTAACATTTTTGTAAAAGATGCATTAATATCTTAATTTAACTAAGGCCTGGTCCTGGCTTAAGGTAAGCCATGTTTGTGAAACTGGGCCATTGTGTTGATAATAATAACTTTATTGAATTGAATTGTGAAACCAAGATTCACACCCCTACTTTTAAGATGACAGTACTGACTAGGGGTGGCACGGTTCATGAAAAAATTCGGTGCATGCATGTGTCGCACGGTTCGACGGTTCATGACATACGCAATGTAGCCTCGTGCCCCGTATGTGATGTCAGTGTGTTTTGTGAGATTTTGATAATATTGCGATTAAACTTTACCTCATGTAAACGCAATACTTCGATTATAAT
>JAUCMR010000169.1:7685540-7699764 GCA_032357425.1 Enteromius argenteus | reverse complement strand
GACTAACAGCCAAACTGAGCGGGCCAACCAGGATCTCGAGAGGGTGTTGCGATGTTTGGTCACCCAGAATCCCACTTCCTGGTGTCAGCAACTGTCATGGGTTGAGTACGCGCATAACTCATTGCCAGTGTTGTCCACGGGCCTGTCGCCGTTCCGATTTAGTTGAGGTTACCAGCCACCTCTTTTTCCCAGTATGGAATCCGAAGTCGCAGTCCCCTCTGCCCACGCCTTTGTCCAGAGGTGTCACCGTACCTGGACGAGTGCTCGTGAGACTCTTCTCCGGGAGCGCACCAAGGCTAAAGCCGATCGCCACCGGTCTAAGCCTCCCGTATACGTCGTCGGTCAAAAAGTGTGGCTTTCTACCCCTAACATTCCTCTCCGATCCGTTTGTAATAAACTAGCTCCTAAATTTATTGGCCCTTTTCCTGTCACCAAAATCCTTAGTCCGGAGGCAGTCCGCCTCAAACTCCCTCCTGCGTGCAAGAGAATTCATCCGGTGTTCCATGTTTCCAAAATTATGCCTGTTTTTCAATCCCGCATTAATAATATAAAAAGTAAAAATTAAAATGACTAACCCAAACGTTTGAAAGTTATGTATTTTATACATACAGCTCAAAGCAAAATGATATGAGCATCAGACAGGAGTGTTATCTTAGGAAAACCCCACCTGAGCCACCACAGACACCAGCTTCAGCCCATGCATCACTCTGCCACATATTAAGAATTAACACGGCTCATCTGTCTATTGATTTGCTGGCCATGAATTGCTGGTCCAGCTTTGATGTCATTCTAATGCCACTGTATGAAAGATTCCAGATAAAATTATGGAAGCTTTGGTACATAAGCTTGTTATTTCAGGGGATTACCGGGACTGAAGCTGAACGATCGTTTTCATTCTCTGTCGCAAAAACTGGATTACCTCTCTACAATTCTCCTCCCTTCCCCGGCAAAATCTAGAACTCATATTTGATTTCCTATCGCAGCCATGAACTCTCTCCAGTCTGCAAAAAGAAAGACATAAAGTGTGCATGTGTAAGGGAATAGGATTTTCAACTAGCAAAAACTTCCCAAAATATTCTCACATCCTAACTAGTATTGTATTAGAATATTCAGCATTCTTTCACAGATAAGTAAATTAACACTGTTTTCTTATGAATAAGGAAACACCTTCCTCATCTGGTGTTATTGATTTAGGAGCTGTGGATTTTAGAAGGGTGTCATGAAATATTTTCTGCTCTGGAAAAGATATCGACATACCCAATTCCATACAAACTATTTCAGCTGCCTGATTTATTTCGGCTGAATTCAATCCTGTAGAGATTTATAGTAAATTTCAATAAATGCTTCAAACAGCTTGTCATAGTATGAATCCTTAACTCTAATCACCTCACATTTTAATCACTCTGTTCCATTTAATGATGAATCTCACAAGGGAAATGCTGCTGTAGTGGCATTTAACCATCAAAATGAAACTCTTGTATTTGCATATATTGGATAAAATGATTAAATGTAACATTTTAGCTAACACGTGTGATTAAAGGATTAGTTCTTCTAAAAAGGAAAATGTAAATGAGTTTGTTTCCTCATCTGAACAGATATGGAGAAATTTAGCATTACACCACTTGCTCACCAATGGATTCTCTGCAGTCAGAAAGAGTCTCCAAACAGCTGATAAAAACAAGCAATCCACACCACTCCAGTCCATCAATTAATGTTTTGTAAAGCAAAAAGCTGTGTGTTATAGCCCTCCATAATATTGCAGTCTCAAGTGAAAAAGTCACCTCATCTGAATCAGTAGAGAAATATGCACAGATTGAATGATTCAGATTCTCATAATCATTCCTAAACAAAAAATCACCTTGTTTTAAGAAAGCTCCAAAATTGCACCAAACTCCATACATTCCCTTTTTAGTTTTTGTTTAACGGATCAGTTTTGCCGCTCAACTGATCTGTTTAAATGCAAAAGCGTGAACGCAGTATGAATAAATATACATAATTTGTAGCTCATCTCTGTATTTGTGTACAGTTATGACAGAGGATGGTGTTCTGCGTGCTAGTAAGGTTTGATGGCCTTGGGCAGTGCAGAGCGCTGTGACGCCGATCCCCTCTCCTGCGAGCGGGAGATAATCCTGATGCATGCTGGAGACCTGGATGATTCCACAGCCCTGCAGAGCTGGACCGCAGCCCGAACACAAACTCACACACAAAGACACCATCATCAAGAATGTCAAAAATACGCAAATAAACTCTGTATATGTGTATAGCGCACACCGTCTTTCACGTGCATGTGCGTAAATCAAATACGAATAAACAAACAAAACTGTTCCCACATGCACACAATTCTTCACGACGACAGGGTGAAATACTTGTCATCTGAATGGGAATATAACACCGCTGTCTGTGCATCTGCCATTGCCACCACATGAGGTGCCACAGCACGATTCTCATGAGAGATTTGTGTGTGTGGGAAGCTGAGAGCCAACAGTGATGGTTCCTCCTTACCTCATTACACAAAAAACATCTCAGCTAACAGTCAACAGGACAACAATACCACCGCTGATATATTCTCCTATTTTCAGCTCTACCCTGCATCTCTGGTTCCTTCGTATCTTTAATTTTTTTTTTCATTTTATAGCCTCAGTGACATTTACTCTCCAGCTCCTGCCTGGTATGATTGTGATTTGTGTGTAATTACAGAAAATATGTGACCCGAAATTGGTCTTTTCCACAAACGTAACCCAAAACGGACAATCTCTCTCTGATATTAATAGTTTAATCTGATTACTTCCCCCAAATGTTCCGGTAATTGATTTGAAACTTAATATCTCGCATGGAATTGATCCATGCTCAGTCTCTGTGATGCTGCCCTCCAGAAATTGTGTGTCAGTGTTGCCCTCAAAAACCATAATCGATAACAGAGAGGAATTTAATCCAACAATCTATAAAACATCTTGAGCAGGACTGGAATCGATAGTCCTCCAGTTGCATTAGAGGTTATACCACATAACCGTTCCGAACCGCTGAAATGATCGCAGGCGAACATGGACCAGAGCAATCAACTGCTTCAATCAGCCAGTTTGTTAATCAATCAATACACCTAATTACATTATCATGGCCTGTGAAATGAAATTGCAATAACTGCAACATCAGACAAACGATTTGCTAGTGGTCCTAAACCATGATTATGAAAAACCTTTATGTACTCCTCTGGACAAACATGACTGGACGGATGCAATAAGAAACTGTAACCATAGAAACTGATGAAATGCTCTGCAAATGCTAATTACTAACTGGCACTTGGGTTTGGCTGATTTATGATTTATTTAATCAACATAGTTCAGAAGTCAAAAAAGCTGGGGAAGGGTCCCTCATTTTAGAAACAGCCCTCTGGGAAGATTCAGAAAAATGAATCGTTTGGACCTTCAACACATTGGCCCAACACATTTTCTCCCCTATATAGAGAAAATCCTGGAATGTTTTTCTTAGAAACCTTAATTTCTTTGCGACTGAAAAAAGAAAGACATTAAGATCTTGAATCACATGGGGCTGAGTAAATTATCAGGAATTTTTAACTCTGGAATTGATCATATTCCAAGGAAATCATGATAATTTCAGCCAAAGACAAATTACGATGACCGATTAAATGATTAATTCCCCACCCAACTGCATCTCAACTGAGTCGTTCATAAGTTGTTTGCAGGAAACAGATCACCTCTCAAGCAGTTCATCTCTCAAATCACTATACCTCACTCCAAGTCATTCGTTCTCTTGATATGTGACAGCCGAACAGGCTCTGATAAGTACAAAGAAAAGATTACAGTTGACCTCTCTAGTCTGGAAGGTTGTTTTCCTCAACACAAACTTGCCTTCTAGATCTTTTTTTTTTAAAGATTTATTTTTGGCTTTTTTTTTTTGCCTTTATTGTGATAGGACAGATCAGTACTGACAGGAAATGAAGTGGGAGAGAGAGAGGTCAGCGGAATCGGGAAAGGCCCTTGAGTCGGGATTCAAACAGCAGACGCCCATGTGCAACAGCACTATATGTCGGCGCACTGCCCACAAGGCTATCGGCGCCGACTGCCTTCTAGATCTAAAATATCGTAGCCACAGTAAAATATCACAACCGACTGTTTTTTACTATTCAACCAATTATTTAATTGGTTCACCTTCATTTTAAAGAAAGGATGTTGTGCGTATGTTATCACAAGACAATGAATAATTCACTCTCTGACACAATCCATATGAAAATCAAATAAAAAATTGTGAAAGTCAAAATGAGCTAACTGTTTATGAGTTACCAATTACTATTAATACTCAATCAGAACACACCCACAAATGTATTAGGAAGAGTTTTATGCCAAATGAGGCACACACCATGATAAGCTTATGATATATATCATATCATAAGTTTAAGCACAATAAGACATGAACTTAGTGCTCATATGCCATGTGATCAAGGTTATTATAGTTTTGCATTTTGAAATTTCTTTTATTTTAATACAGTTTTAAAATTTGCTATAAAATTCATTTTTGTTTTTTATTAGTTTCATTAATAATGTATTAGTTTTATTTTAGTGTTTATTTTGATAACACAGTTCTATTTAGTTTTATATATGGTTAGTTTTAGTTGTAGTTTCTGTAATTAAAGTTCAGCAGAATAACCTGATTACTTCCAAAGCACAGACCAAAGAAAGACTTATGTAACTTTATGTGGTTGATGAATTTTTTTAAAAATAGACTGACAGATTGTTCACAAGATGTGGGCAAAGGATTTTTATTGTTTACAGAAAGAATGTGTGTTCTCATCTTTTTTTCTGTTAATTACCATGTTGCACTGTGCACCTGTTTTTCTTCAAAGAACCAACTTAGAGCACCTAATGTTGGTTTTATTTCTTGTATTACATGAGAAAATAACCTTTCTTGTGACAGTCACTTTCTGTGCGCATGCTTTGGATGTGCGCTTTAGAAAACTTGGTCTCATGGCATAAACGTACCTTGGTGCACTTTTCAGCAAGATATAAAATATGTACCAATATGTACACAAATTTAGAGTTTCAATTAATAAAGCATAATTTTTAGCAATATTAATCTGCTGGGAGATTTAAACAATTATGCTTTTAAATGTTAGCGTCACATATGTCCAGCTTCATGTCAATGGGTTCTCATAATAGGATTAGAGGGTTTCTTCGGTAGTTCACATAGTACAGAAATGTTTTTGAGAGGCGAGGAGCTCTGGTGCAAATGCCGGGTACCTACGGTTCAACAAAACAGTTCAAATCTGCATTAAAGGAAGTTGAAATAAAATGGTTACATCAACAAATGCCTTTTTATATCAGTTTTGCATTTAACACAGGTAGGTTTAGGGTTATATTTGGTCTATGCCATATTTTCAACATGATAGAGCATTAACTCTTAGTGACAGTCCCTGAACATTTAACATAATAAAAATACAGCAACACGTACCTATATCAATTAACATAATGTGTTTCACCTGTGTTTTAGTGCCACTCAGTGGTAATTTCTCTTTGAAACTGTGGCAAAACGTTCAGTAAGGCACGTAAGAAAAGGTGCACAGAAGTATGAATTTTTATGAGACCAGGTTGCAGAAAACCTTATATCAGAAGTTTAAACTAATATGGTTTAAAGCACATGATTTCAGTGCAATAGACATGATAATCAAAATCAGCTGTAAAGGCACAGCCCTATTCTGGAAATTGGGGCGGGGAGCAGCAGCTCATTTGTATTTAAAGAGACATGTACAAAAACAGCATGTTTCTTCTTCCACTCAGAATGGGCATTTTCAAAATTATCTGTGGGGTATTTTGGGCTGAAACGTCACACACACACATTCGGTGGCATATTATATTACATATTGTAAAAATGGGCATAAAATGTCTCCTTTAAATACACCACAGCGTGGTTAAACTGGACTGCAGATGTTTAGTGATCAGGTGTGTTTATGATCAAATATAGTCAGGCAAATGTGATGACCTCAAAATTTACAAAACACTTTCAGCATGACATATTCAACCATTGTGATCAACAGATGCCAAATATTTGGAACATAATCTGTTTCCTGTAAAAATGCTTAAAACCTAATATACATACAAGCTAGTTCAATAAACAAAAATGTAGTTCTACATAGCGCTAGTTCTTCTGTCTCCAAAAGTTGAGTTTTAGCTTTGTGTGTTCTTAATCATTAAATTTTAAAGTTTCCTTTCTGAGCCAAATTAACCTGCCAAGTGTAAACCATCACACCAGATGGACACAGACGGATCCTGCAGCGTTTGGTGCATCTGCTCAATTGAGCTTCAGACGAAACGTCACACTAAGGTCGTTCATTACTCACACTCGTCACTCATGTATCCAGAACCCAGATTTAGACCGCTTGTTTGGCCCAAGCTGACAGATCTGACGTACATAGGCAGATGACGGGCCATAAAATTGGAGAAACTGGACAACCCTCCACATGCCTGTTCCTAGGACTTAACAAAGGGCTTCGTGTTCATCTTTACAAGCTGTCAGAAGTGCAGACGGGAGCAACAGAACCTCTTTCATGGCAAAACGTTAAAGTGATTTTACCTACAGTACAAGTCCCTGCTTGTCTGTACTACACCTATCAGACGTGAAAACTTAAATATCTGAAAAGCAGAAAGTTGCTCAAGCAGAACATCACTCCAGGCATCACTCTTGTAAAAGCTGACAAGCAAGTGCTGGTTAATATCCTTTGCTGTAGCATTTAATAATCAGGAAATGATATCACACAATCAGGAGTTCATATGGGAAGAGAATGAATCATCGCTCCTTGTCTATTCCAATCATCAAACCAGATTTAATGACATGACAAAAGCTTTCCGTTCAATGCGTTCTTAGTTTTTTTGATCCAAACCAGCCACCATATATATCTCAAAATTTAGCATCACTCATCACGTACATATAGCATCTGAGGAACTGTCCTTAAGACACTTACAGTTTATAGGCGGTAAGCAATTAAGGTCAGAGTTATAATAATTTAGGACATATAGCTGACTGAAAAACACTAGAAGAAATATGCATAATTCATGTTAATATAATTTTTTTATACAAATATTTACATATTGAATATGAGGATGTTTTTTTTTCTCCAGATGAGTTAATTACATCTAATGCTATAGCATGGCAATTCAGTTATATTTTAAAATATACTTAAATACCCCTATAGAATGTAAATAAATTAAAAAAAAAAACTAATCATTGCCCTGACATAACATCAGCTTCCATTCACCCTGTTTTCCTTTTTAGGTAACATGAACTAAATCATGCAATAACTACTCCTTTTAATGTTCAAGTGCATGATTTGGTTCAAAGAGCTGTCCCTGGAAATATAAAGTTCATTACTGCTCTGAGGTCAAGTTGATCAAGTTGCTAAAGTTTTGATATATTAAATTAAAGCAAACAAGTGCGGTTCTGTTTTGGAAAAACAATTAGGTAGCGGAAGACACCCCAAGAGCCTCAGTTCAGTTCACTCAAGATGCAATACAATTTTCAGCTTCCAAAAATTATCACCATCCAATTTTCATCTATAACACTGAACAAATATAGCTGTAGCTGTATTATGAAATGCATCAATTATGTTACATTTATTTATTTATGCTATTATTTATTACTCATTTGTTTTCAATTTCAATGGTTTATAAATGTTTTCTCCTCCGTACACAAGATTAAAAAGGAAATTGCATTTTCAGTGCCTGTGAAGGCCAATTCTTAATATTAATGTAGAAGAGAATAGACAGACATATGAGCTTGAAAATAAGGTGTTTATAGAGAGGCTGCGGTCACAGAAGTCATTAAAACTTCATCAAACACTCAAGTTGAGAGGAAAGGCTTCTTCTGATGCACTAGAGTGACAGTGGAGTTTGTCACGATGACTTCTGAAACATCAAAAAGGTTTCTACTGATACTAATGATCTTAAAGAAATAATTCACCCAAAAAATGAAAATTCTGTCATCATTTACTCACCCTCGAGTATATTACAAATCTGTATAAATTTCTTTGTTCAACCGAATACAAAGGAAGATAGTTTGAAGAACATTTGTGACCAGGCTGTTTTGGTTCACCACTGACTTCCATAGTATTTTTTTCCCTACTATGGAAGTCAATGGTGACACAAAACCTGGTTACAAACTTTTATTTATCAATATTTTCCTTTGTGTTGGGAAAAACAAAGAAATCCATACATGTTTGGAACTACTTTAGGGTGAGTAAAGGATGACAGAATTTTCATTTTTGGGTGAACTTTTTCCTTAATAGACATTACAAAGTAACAAGATCCCAGACATAATGTAAATATATACATAGCATAAAAAGCATGCTTTTGATCATGGTATATATATATATATATATATATAAATTGTAGCATTAATTTATTGAAAACCCATTTATTTGCCTTGGTGCTTGGCAGCATATTCTCTATAATCATCCCCAATGTCCTAAATATTTTGCCAAAAACCTGCTCTATGCATCTGACAGAACATTCTACAAAGATTTAAATGAAAACAAGCAGCAGAGGGATAAAAACTATTACCTAAACTACAAAAGGAACCACTAAAGGTGGTTTTATTTCCTAAGAGCAAGCCAGATATACTGAATTTGTCTGGTGGACTGGTGGTCCAACAAAAAATAAAAAATAAAAAAATGTCAAGAGAAAGCTCATCCAGCCATGAAATTGATTCTGTAATAACAAACAAGGGGAATCTGTTTTTCTCTCCTGTTAATCAAATCATTTCAGAGAAGATGAAAGTAAAATCATTAGCTTCCAGCATTACATTACATTCACTTACCAACCTGTTGTCCCATTAACCCTGAAAACTGCTCAATAGCTAATTAAGGCAATTACTCTGAGCATGACACGACACTTAATCAAGAGTGACGGAATCATCCATATTGGTAGCTTCATTATCAGCGGCAGCTCTTGGCTGGAGTCTTAATACCGCGACTGTGATAAAACGAAGAAGTACAAATGAATCCCGCTTAGCTTAAGGCCAAACAAGCAGGAGATAAAATTTTAGAACCGATCTAAATATGCATCCAATAAGATGTAACCTAATTTTCTAGCTGCCAGTGCATAATCTGAACATAATTACTTTAAATTCCTCTACTGGGACATCAAGAGCTGTATTTGCAAAGAAAATGCATCTAAATCAAGTTCAAACATTCCTGTCTGTGGTCTTGAAGAATCTAGTGCCGTCTTTGTATCTTCTAGTACTATCTCTGCCTGCTGTGGTCTGACACCTCTTGGTCAGCGCTTCCTCTGAGAGCACAGTGTGACAGACACCACTCAGGGAGCCCTGTTACAAACCATCCACACTGAGAGTATTGATTTTTTTTCCCTCTGTCTCATCAAGTCGCTCTCCCCAGGACTTGAACTCAGCGTTGCCCTTCATACAACAACTCAGTGCACAACAGCTCCAAATGTGTGCTGCTACACCAGTGCTGCAATTTTTCACATATAAGCGCTAACCAAAAGGTACCACTGTTTTTGGACAGAGAACCATTTTTGGAATGCATATGCTAAATCTGTTCAATCAATAAATGTAATTTTGGCACGCTTCAATGTGCAATGTCATTAGTTTAAAAAGCAACATTAGTAAAAAGAAAAAAAAAGCTTAGAATTTATGTTAAAAGAACAGTACCAATTACTAAAATGTATCAAGTCTCAAATAACTGCTCAGTGTTTAAACCACAAAAACACGTCAATAAAAGCTTGCAAACTGTATGTCGAGAAATGCTAGATTTATCGCAGGAAAGCCATTCAATATCCATAATTTGTTAAACAAACTGAAAAAAGAGCATTAGAAGAGCATATTCAGCATTTTCATTACATATTATTTAACCTTTGATATTATAACAATATACAAACTGACTGGGTTTCTCTATAGTTTACAGTACTGAAGAAGTTTTTCTGTTTTTTTTCTTTTCATTTCAGAAAATGTGCAATGCACTGTACCTAATATATATCCAAATTAATCAAAAATGAAAATTTTTTCAATACCCAGTGTCCTGACATTTTACTCCATTTTATCCTAAAGTTCATTTACCCCATTTTCCTATTACAGCACATGGGCACATCAATATTACCTCTTTAACAATGATAATACTGCATTTGCATCACTGTAAGTGATATGTTTAGGTTGGGACAGGTGTACTGTAGATGTTAATAAAACAATAAAAAATATTTATTGTTGGTTTCCAGCCATAGCTATATCCCTTCTAGCCACAACCACGAGTACCACATAATAACTGTATTTACTTTACTGTAAGGGTATAGGTTATGAAGTCTGAATTATGAATGTTAGGCTCAGAAACATAGAAAGGACATCGTTAAAATAATCCATGTGACATCAGTGGTTCAACCATAATTTTATGAAGCTACAAAAAAACAAGAATACTTTTTCAAGAATACAACAATTCGTCTCCTCCACATAGCGGCACTTTGTAGTCATTTGAGTATCACATAAAAAAAACAATGTATGTATGCAGATATGTTGTTTATGTTGTTTACACATCGATCTGAATGTAAAAAAGCTGATCCATGTACATACATTGCATACGTTGTTTACATATGTGACACTCTCCAAAATGGCACTATAAGGTGACGCGGAGGACACAAATTATTGAATAAATTGGTTATTTTTGTTTTCTTTACGCACAAAAAGTATTCTCAAAGCTTTGTAAAATTACGGTTGAACCACTGATGTCACATGAAGTATTTTAACAATGCCTTTGCTACGTTTCCAGACCTTGATCATGACTACAATGGATAAAATATTATAAACATTAACACCATGATTTTCCGTAAAGCTGTTTTGAAACAATGAGCATCATGAGAAGTGGTACACAAACATGACTTGACAATGAAAAATGTCCATTAGTTATTTGAGAAAGCCTCAGTCCAGCTAAGGTGAGTGACAATGGACACACAATAAATATTTCTGAAGACTTACAGATGCGTTGCATTAGCAGAGGGGATGAAAGCATTGCTGGACAGCTTTAACTTTGATCTGCTTTCATTAAACAGGAATGCTGGACAGGTTTATTGCTGTGATTGCAAGTGCCGTACAGTAATTAAACACAGCAGTAGTGTTACCCTCCTCTGCATATTGTTTGTCTTCTTTATGTGGAGCGAGAAACCATTTATCAAAGTCATGTATAAACAAGCATCTGTCTATGTTCATTTCAAAAATTTTAAAACCCACAGGAACCATGTTGCAATGCCAGTGTTGATGAAAAAAATATGGTCAATGTGGGCAGAAGAACAGAAAACAGAACAAAAACAAATTCCTTTATTTAGAAGTGTTGCATGTTTAAACTAAAATTCAAAGCATAAAGAAACTGCCAGCCAGCATATCTTAAATTTTAATATCCATCAAACAATGTAGGCACACACGAAAAAACATGTAATAAAATGTCAATCATTTCTTTTAGACAGCAGAAAATAATAGGAACTCTTTTCTTAGTAAGTAAGCTACACTACAACTTACAAGTTTGTCAGAATATTATTTTTGTAAAAAGAAAAAAAATGTATAATATATATATATATACACACACACACACACACAAACATAAAAAAATACAGTATGTGTTGTCTGTCATTAATTATTCACCTGTAACAAAGACGGACTCAACAAGGTAGTAAGTATAAAGATGAGTAAGTTTATTGACAGTTGTAGAAATCTAGGCAGATCGTGAGATGGAGTACTATGGCAGGTGAGTTGTAATACTTAAATAACTCTGGCTGGATGGATGAAAACTTCTGGAAACAAGGACCAAAGGTAAGTAGTCAGGTAAGTATTCACTTCTTACATGATCACAGGGGAGTCCACTATCGTAGATACGAGCCCGGACATGGACTGAAGCGTGACGTGTGGTTTTATGTGCTTGTGGCTGATTGGTGACATGTGACGGTGATTAGTACTCAGGAGATAATGAGTGTTGTGGTTGGCTGGTTTCAGAGCCTGGACCGACTGTGACTTCACCATTATGGCGTTCCAAACCTGTAAGACACTTATTAAGATATTTTGGATTTAATCCAAGAGCTTTCTGATCCTCCCATAGACAGCAAGGGTCCTTGAATGTTGAATGAAGGTAGAAAGACATCAACAAAAAATTGTGAAATCAGTGGTTCAATCGGAATGACTTTATTCAACATTTTCTTCTCTTTCGGCTCTGTTTTGAAGGTGTGTCCATGAGGGTGAGTAATTAATGACAGAATTTTCATTTTTGGGTGAAAAATTACAACATAACTTCTACCTATGATTCTAAGTCTAATTTTTAGCAGAACACATGATTTTTCATAATCTGTTTTGAAGGGAAAAAAGAGTTATACAGCCTAGTCTTTATGTGTAAAACATGATCTGATATCTAGATTATTATGATGACAACTGTTTGCAGGGCATCTTTATCTTCATGTTATTATAAATAAAGCAGCTTGGTTTAGAAACTTCTATGTGGGAAACCTCAGGTGGCCATCTACTGCGGTCTTTATCGAATACATGCAAAGACAAAGCACCTGTATTTGAGTCCGACAACAAATCCATGCACGTCTGCTGAGCTAAAGAATGAATTCATCACACAATTAAAAACTAAACACATTTCGCATGACTGACCACGCTGCAGGAAAGTGGCTTTTAACCACTTTTCCCACAGGACTCTGACACTCCCCTACTGAGATGTATAGGCACACAAAAACCACTTTCTTATTGGGCTTAAAATCTGTGTGCCAGACACCAGAATATACTTTCCTTTGTGATTACTACATAAAAGTCCAAAACACTGCATATTCCTTAATAATGCAGAAATCTGAATTTCTCCTCTGAAATGTTAAATACAGCCCGGTACATACTGTTCATATAATAGGTTTAATTTGTCATATACTCAAAACATGTGCATCATTCATATATATGTTCACTAGTGTCAATTTTAAACGCACATCACCATGTCTGTATACTGTTCATTAGTCAAGTCGCATTTATTTCTATAGCACTTTATACAAAACAGATTGTTTCGAAGCAGCTTCAAAGTAATAAACAGAAAAATAATGAATAAAATATAAAACAACTGCAATTTCAGCAATAAAGTAGCGACAACAGTCATTATTCAGTTCAATTTACTTTAACAATGGTATCAGTGTTGCAAAGAGACACGTCAGTCATACTCACACAAACAGCTACTCAAATAGCATTTGCAAGCACATCTTTAATGTTACAGATATCTAATATATCACAAAAAACATTGCGCACACTTAATGTTGAAAAACATTCCAGCTTTGATTTTTCACATAATTTTCCACATACATTATAAAATATCACTCTGAAAGTCAATTGTCAGTATCCCAGTCAGGTTTCAATCTTTACCTCAGCAAATTAGACTGTGCAAACCAACAAAGGCATCATTGACCAAGCGGAACACCCTAGCAACTGCAAATCAACATGCTAAAAACCACTTAGAACACCTTAACAACCACCCACAGACTACTCACATTTTCTTCCAAAAAAAAACTGATATCACATGTGGGAGGCAGGTCTTACTCTATTGATGGTATACAGTCAGCCGAATCTCAAATACTGACATTATATAATTATTAATATCATTAGTCTCGTGGTGTAATTAAATTAAGCATTTCAAGGAAGCCTTTGAAGCTCTCAAATGAGGGCATACAGTATGTAGCCTTGATAAAAGGAGGGGAAAAAAGAAACAGGCTTAATTCCAAAAATAAAAATGATCAAAAAGCTAATTTTATTTTTAAAATAAAACATTCCCACAAATTATTATTATGCAGAGATAAAAGTAAACAGATCCCATGATACCATGAGCATCAATTTAGCTACTGATAGTGCCAGGCTTTTATTTATTCTCTCTATTGCAGAGCATGCCATGTGGAGCAATTAGCATTATGTTTCAACATCATCTTATCTCAACACTTCACAAACTCCTTCATTATAATACGAACATTTTATTTTAACCACTGCCCAACCATTTTGAGCTTAATGTTGCTGAAATAAATTTCATTATGTACAACACACAGTGAAAGAAAATGGCACCTAGGATAGACATTAAAGTAAAAAGCACTTAAAGCTACGGTGGCCGAGAGAGCTCAATGCACTGCAGATTAAGAAAACACATGCAAACAGAAAAAAACGACAACACATTAAGAAAACATCTTCATCAGTTTGACAACACAGGCGC
>JAUCMR010000169.1:7662492-7684587 GCA_032357425.1 Enteromius argenteus | reverse complement strand
GTGAAAGAAAATGGCACCTAGGATAGACATTAAAGTAAAAAGCACTTAAAGCTACGGTGGCCGAGAGAGCTCAATGCGCTGCAGCTTAAGAAAACACATGCAAACAGAAAAAAATGACAACACATTAAGAAAACATCTTCATCAGTTTGACAACACAGGCGCTGCAAGTTCTCGCAACCCAACCAAACACAGAAACGCGCTGCAAACACACGATATAATAACACACTTATTATGAGTCTCTGCACACAATAAAATGGATATTGAATTAGCTATCTTTTGTTTGTGCTCTGTAGTTTTTGTGTTTTGTCCTTGCTCTGTGGTGTGGGAACTTTATAGGTCATCGCAGTTCATTTTATCACTCCAGCAGAGATTGCTTGACTTGACTTCTATTTTTCCACTCAAACTCATTCTTTCTAGACCACTGGATCGCATTCATGGATTCACAGGGTCATGTTCTTTCGATGTACATTCATGTTTAGGTTTTGATAAAAAGGATTACACACTGGCTGAAGCCATATTTCAAGTGAACATTGAAGTAAACATTATTAGTAGTACTAATAATATATTATTAGTAACTTGAGATGTGATGTCAACACCCATAAGGGGGGCGACCCATGCAATGCATAAAACACCTTTTTCAGAGTAATACATCACATGATTGCAGATGTAACAAAAATTAGCATAACTGCAAATCAAAATTACCTTCCTAAAATGATCAATTTCTCAAGTGTAAGGAAACTGCTGTCTGCACATCAAAGTTTGTGTACTTTTTTGATCAAACGTCTGACACAAATCAGATACATTTTAGTGCTGTGCTTAGTTCAGGCAAACATATCAAATGGTCATGCAAATGTAAGCTGTGTCACATAGAGTGTCCTATTTATAAACATGCAAATTAAAGACGCAATCTGGACGGCAATCTGCTCACTGAGATCATACCCTTTCTCAAGCACTTAGCTCTCTGCATTCAAAACCACTCAAGGCACAACTTGAAAATATCCAAACACACCAAAGACATTTTAGAACAACACTGATGGTCCCATATTTAAGTCACAGAGCTCCCAGATGTGATAAAGAGAAAGAAGGAGACCACATCTGAAAAAAAAAGAAAAGTAGATGGAGAGTTTTTCTCATATTTGTTCTATAAAAATGATAAAATGTCCCTACCATACAAATATCACAGAAATAGGTGGCTTGAAAAATCACACCTGTGTCTGTGATGTTTAGCCAATCAGACACCTATTAATCACTTACTGTATCTAAAAAAGCTGTTTTATTCTGCATGAGGCAAGTTGCCATGTTGAGATCACATGACCAACAGCTTCTTGAAATTCAAGTAACTATAACTAGTAGTAGTATCAGTATAAAATACTTTGTCAATGCTCAAACACCTATACATAAATATACTAAACAAAAAGACCTAAGCAAAACAATATAAATTTACTTTGGAATATGTAGCTTTTTAGTGATTTTTTTTCTTAGATTTTTTTTTTCTTTCTTTTGCCTCTATTTTTCCAGCATAGGCTATTTAACACTTGTGTGTATATATATATATATATATATATATGTATATATATATAAACGTATAATGTGGTTTTCAACTAAACAGTTAAACAATTTTACAAGTTTATATATTTTGGAGCTGCAGTATTTTAAGCCTTAGCCTGTAAGGCACAGCAAAATTGTCAGAGGAGCTGAACAGTACAGGTCAGTCAGATTTAGGTCTGCTGATCAGATTAGGTGTTATGAAGGTGACTCTATTTTGGCCCCTTTCCTGCCATCACCCGCCCACTCTACTCTTCATATACCTGTCAGCAGGGCCACGCCAAATCAGGAAATATGACATTTTACCATGTGGTGGTGATGAATCACGCTTGTAGTGACTTACTTTGTACAGATACCTTTGGTCAGGCCTGACTGATCACGGTTGAAAAATAACACGCAGAAAGCCTCTGAGCTGGCATTTTCCCTGTCACAGTTTGATCTGTCAATCTGTCAAATAAATAGGGCTTCAGGAAAGTGGTGAAAAGGGAGTAAATCCCTGTTTGCAGCAACACTGACATCTGCAACACTAAATTTGCACTGCACTGGCTTCCTTGCAAAATAAAAGACGATAAAAATTAGACTCACTGGTATAGACTTGGTTACCACACAAAATGAGGTATTATCATGTGACGGTCTTGAATAAAAGATGTTTCCTCCAGCCTTATATCATAATCATCACTGAACAAAAACTGGTTCTTTTCCATGTCTGCTCTATTACTAGAAAGATATCTCAAGATCTTGTTTCAAATACTTGGGCCTCTTGTAAGCAATTCTGGTAGAGCCCAGGAATAGACTCGGAATCTAATAAGTAGACAGCTCTGTGAAATCTTCTGGCTTCAAAATGCGCTTTTTAACACAGGAAATTATTTTAACTCACAAGGATTCCTAAAAAGAGACTGTTTACACAGAAAAAAAAATCCACCCACATGAATTATGCTTGTAACACAAAACAAAAAGTCTGTCTTCCTAGAATAGCAGTCCCACCACTAAAAGTTCAACTTTATAGGTTACAAATCGTAGAGAAATTAATATTAGCACTTTAAATAAAAATACAAGATGTACATTGCTTCTTTTGAACAATGTTGAATTTCTTGTCCCATAGATTTTCATTGTAAGTGCAGTAAAAAAAAAACATGCACAAGGAACATGTCAAAAATAATTGCTAGTTGTAACCTGTAGCAGAAACAGCAAAACTTGTTTGAATCCGGAAGATTTTTACAGAGCCGTATACATATGACCGACCTGGGAAGTGCAGCTCAGTAATTATTTTGAGGTCTTCTAACAAACAGCAGTAATTACAGCTCACAGTATAAAAGCAGTCTGTTCTCCGAAGTACAAATATTCATATGTAGTCTATATTCCAAAGGGTTCAGAAGTAGTGTGTTTCCCAGCAAGTCTCACCTCTATGTGTGACTCATCTGTTATCAAATGAATATCTATGTTTAACATCATTACATTGTGCTCAGCTTGATTCTGAAAAAAATCTGTAATGAAACTCCAACTTATCTTATCTCTCCAACTTAACTGCTATGGTAATTATGAAAACAGTTAAACATTCACTTTCATGAAGCCAATCATGGCTCAACCTAACCCAATCTAAGCTGTCACACAAAAAAATTATAGAATTTGCCACTTGTGTCAACACATTTAAAGAGACACTCATTTTAGTTTAAATTTTTCCCCTTTAAATGAACTGTTGAGCTTGTATTGTCTTGGCCTGTAGATGAAGATACAGAAAGAGAAGATAAAGATACAGACCATATTTAGGCAAGCGCGTCAGGTTTCATATGTTTTTCTGTCAGCTGTTTAGTCTTCCCGGTCTCATGAAAATGTGTATAAATAGCAAGCCAAATAAAATATATGACACACACAAGTTTGGCATGCATATAATATGCAGTTTTTATGTAAATATGATACAAAATTTGTTGGCGTGCATACGATATGCAGTTTTCTACCCCACGACCCTAATTCTACGGTAACACGCCAAAATCCATTTTTGCATATCAATACCACAAGTTTTTTTTTTTTGGCATACTTTTTTTATATGCACTTTCTTGAGGTCGGGTAGTTTTAGTATATAAACTAACACTGTCCAATTCAGTCAATCAGTTCTTTTGAGTTCATTGGTTTAACAGATTAGCAAAACTATTCGCTCTGATTCGAACAGACACTTTGATTACATTTTGTTTGTTTGGAGTGGTTTTTCAGTCTGGATATTTTATAACACACTGAACAAAAAGGGCACTAAGTGAAGTGGATATTTACCCTCAATCCATTAAAACTAAATCGCCTGTCACCCTCATGTTTGTCTTTGCCCGAGATATACATAGGCCTGTGCTGAACACCTGTGTACTCTTGTACTGTAAACAACTGCAGATAAAGACAGTACTGCAAATAAACTGCATTAATTTTATATATAATATAAAGACCACTTTCTCCTTTATTTTCTATTCTCTTCAGGCATCAGCTATAAGTCCAGGCCAAAGCTACAACTGCATCCAATAAAAGAATCAGTTTAGACTATTGGAGAGTCATATATGCTATAGCAGCATTTTTTGACAGCAGTGTCAAAAGAGCTGAGCATCTGCTCTGGCAAGACCTGTCTCATTACACTGAGTAGCTTTCACAGTGCACGCCTCAACCTCTCAAGATTTATACAGATTTTCATCAACATGAGAAGATGCAGCTATTCTTCCTGTCCTGAGGATGGTTGTCAGCTCTGACATGGGAGGTAGCAAAATGTTAGTTTGGGAAAAAATAAGGTTTGTTAAAAGAAAGCAAATGAACTGAACAATTAAACCCATTTAAGTCAATTACCTTAGGTATGAAATGACAGGTATGACTTTACAGGTATGACGGAATACTGCATAACACAAGCATACAGTACAATAAAATGTAGTATGTAGTAGGCTACACTGCATAGAAAATAAACAAAGCATACAAGCATAGATCAATATAATACTACAAAGATACAAATGAAATAAAAAGTGATTTATATATTTGAGGTACATCTAACAGTATTCAGGTACAGAAATTGATTAATCAGATGTAAAATAACACTGCACAGTCTTTACTATATAAATTAAATCTAATAAATTTGTGTTATAGCTAAAAAAATGATTTTTTTCTCTGTGTTTTGTTGTTTGACTAACATCATGACACAGAAAGCAACAGAAACAAACTGCTGTGAGCTACTGTTACACGTATATTTTTTTCCTTCCTGTTTACCTTCACCTAATTCATAAACAACTATGTTTACAAGGATACTTGTAGAGACATGCATTTTGACATGATTTGAAATGTAATTAAAGGCACAAATAGATCCGGAGCTATCCAAAATATGTGCTCTATTTTAACCTCCTTGTTATTGAGTCGTGCTGTTGGTCTAAATTCTAGGATTTTTGACGTATATGGCATAGTCTACTGTGTTTTTTCCCAAATGTAGGAAAGGAATTGTAACAAAATGCTGCTTCAAACATCAAATTGTTTTTCAAAGGCCTTTTTTGCTCATATCATAGACTCTAGCTCAAACAGAAGCATTCGACTCAAAAGATGCACCAACTTTCCCTTTCCTGTTAGCACATAATTATCACAGCAACTGGATTACAGCTTTTGCTCCAGAGAATATGGTGACCTGGATTAATGACACGTGAAAACAATCTCCAGACCCTGCCATGTCTAACCCACAAGGGCATGCTCAACCCTGCACCTAATAAACATCCCACACCAATGAGAATGCACAGGACTCGAGCAGGTCCCTCCAGGCTGTAAATCCAACAAATTTAGTTCCCGCAGCCCCATGCATGCTCACAGAGAACCTGCTAGAGCTGATAGATCTAGCAGAAAGGATCTGAACATGACAACAGCAGCCATCTAACAGGCGCAGTGATGTGTGGAACATACAAGGAGGAACAGGAAGAATTTAAAAGGTGACAAGAAAATGCGCTTTGCTTCCTTGCGTAAGGTGGTTGATGGTGTCTCAGTATTGATCTGTGCCCATGCAGATGCTGACAGTAATTGTGTGTCTCTGTGTTGACTATAATGAATAAAATATCATGCAAAGAGTGTTATTGTGCCAAGAGGATGTCATCACTTTCTCCGTGTGAGTAATAATGGCCCATTAGTGCAGCTGCAGGTTACTCATTACTGTGATTGTCTGGGAAATGAGGAGCTTGTGAATCTATTTGTACTCTAATTGTTGAGGGGGAACGGAGGACCTCGACTGTTCGGAGCACTGAATATTTGGCCTTCCATAAGAACAATAGGAGATTTTTCTAGGTCTCACTACATTAGTGTGAAAACCCTAACCACAGAAGCCATGAAAACTTAACACACATTCAGGCACACATGCAAATAGACTGTTTTAATATTGATGAGCTGGTGTGTTAATAGATAATGTGACTTTGTTTCACCATATGCAGAGAGCATAGTAAAAACAACAACAAAAAAATTCTCTAGATTTGTACCAATTGTATCAAACCCCAATATGTACTTTATTTTTTAAAGCACCTTTTTTGGAAGTAGGCTCATTCTCCAACTATCCCAGAGTTAATAAGTTGAGTTTCACCATTTTGGAATGTATTCAGCCGATCTCCAGATCTCCAGGCCTGACTTGGATTTCAGCTGAATAGATTCCCTCAACTTATTAACTCTGGGAGAGTTGAAGAATGAGTCTACTTCCAAAAAAGTGGAGTGTTCCTTTAACTCTTGCCACAGTGGAAGTGTGCCTTTCAAAACTTGAATTGAGAATGCTATTTAAATCCTAGTTCAATTCCTGAATTTGAATTGGGGTGGCAACTGTGATTGGGAAATATTGAATGTTGGCACTGAATGAAATGTATTGAATGAAACTATTTAATTAATTTAATTAAGAATTATTTCCAAAAAAGGAAAGCCAGTTAAATTCCAACTCACTAAAAACTAATAAAATTGTTCTAAATTCTGCTACAGACACTAATGATGCACTATTCATTTTTGAATCAATAGGAATTATTGCTTTGCCTGCTGAAAAATAAAACAGACAAAAATATTAATACAGTGAGGGAGGGGCTAAAGTCATATCTAAAGATCTTAAGGAATCGTAAAATGGCAAATTAGACCCTTTCTCTCCATAATATACACTGAAACTTTGTAAAATGAGTTTTGACCTTTATTCCAGTAAGCAACAACACTATGAAATCAGTGTTGGGCAGAAAAACAGAACACCGTTTTAATGCTTTTGTGTTCCTAATTATGGACTATAGCTGTCTTAGTGTTTTTTTGTTTTTAACTGCAAACTAAGAGACTGTTTCTGTAAACATGTGCAGATCGTTTGCAGTGCCTTTAATCTCAGAACCTGTGTGCAGTTGGCTTAGTTAATTGCATCTCATTTTAGCAGACTGCACATTCGTGACTGCCCAGAAACTCCATTTGGTTATAATGCCAGGGGACTTGGCAAATTTAATTAGTGCTAAAATAAAAAAGGCACAGAGAGGTCCTGAAGAGAGGCAGAGCTATGAAAAATGAGAAAGGAAGGTGAAAAGAACAAGTCAGGGGGTTTTCCAAATCAGAGGGTTTTATCATTTGAACAACATAATTTAAATTAATGTGATGCCTATGGGTATACAATACGTGATGACAGCGTCCAAATAAAACCCTGTCAGGTCTGAAATTCATTTTAATTGTGCTGTTATATGGTTGTTGGTCAGAAATCACAAGATTAGAATCTTTAATTAAAAACAACTGAAATGCTTTACAAAACCCATTTTACTTATGCAATAGGTCGTATTTCTGCGTGAAATAGAATATTTAATGTGGAGAAAATTGGATGGGACTTGATCAGACGAGGCCTCGGTACACATCCTCAGAGAGGACCTCGCTGACTGGACAAGACCTCAGTATAGATCCTTATGACCGGCTGCAAACATACCATGTCACGACCAGCGAGGACCACACTGCAGACTTTAACAAGCACAATGATAAACTGGCTAGACTAAAAATGGCAGCTCTGTCTTCATGTTTCAACTTTCTCGACAGACCAAAGCTCTTACTTTTTCACCAATACCAATGTGACATATATCAAACTATATCACAAAAAGTGAATTCATTTAGGCCAGAAGACAACTGGTCCCCTCACTGAACCTGGTTTCTACCTAGGTTTCTGTACCCTTTGCCTTCCTTAGTTGGGCTCTAAAAAAACGTAATAATTATTTATTAAGACTTTATTTTGACTTGATGGCACTAACGCCATCGGATGAAAAAGAAAAGCGGGAAAAAAGCTAAGAGTTAAGCTGGATGATGACATTTGCTGTCTGAAAAGTCATCGTTTTTCATTTGTCTTTATAATTAAATCACATCTTGCAGCATTGACAATGTTATTGAACTGAATTGAATCAACATTAAATGGATTCGAGATGATATTGCTATATTAAATGTATAGATCAGTCATGAAACTACTTGGCACAAGCTGCTTTCAGAGTTCCACTAAAACCATTCACCTTCCCCAGCTTGACCTGTATAGATCTGCAAAAGGTTATTTTATATTCTATAAGCACAGCAGCAGTGTGTCTTAAATACTCACAGCATCATATCGCCATATGCACTGGCAGTAGCAAGTTCCTATACTTGCTTGCAGCAACAGCAATAATTTGCAACTCAGCAATAACCAGCAGCGGCAGCAGATCTATTCTGCCAAGACCAAATACAGTACATAAACATTTTAGCAGAATTCACAGCAGAATTTGAATTGTCTCCATAACTGAGTCTCCATAAAAGATTCTGTTATTTTCCTGTTTATTACTGCAAAGCTGCTTTGAAACAATCTTGACTTAACCATATATTATTCATGAGGAACTGACTGGCTCTTGAAAAGTAGGCATTACATATTATTTATAACAACTTGCATTAATGCATCATGTGCAATAAGTCCAGCAATGTGCATTAAAAAATGAAAAGTGGTCTATGTATTTTTAAACCTGCTCAGATTCTCTAACTGTTGCTTTGTTTTGACAGTTTTGACCTGCAAGAGGAATTCATGACCATAGAAGAAGACAAACAACCCAGAATAAGAGACACAAGAAGAGAAACCTCCCTGAAGAGATCACTTCAACTCTCCCTTCTCATCGACTCTAACATTGTCTGTTGATCTGCTCTGACATGGCTGACCTTTCCAGGTCCTGCAATGTGCCCGCACTGTTCGTGCCAGGCTAAAAAGGCCACACTATGCCTGAGAAACTTTGCTGCCACATTACCAGCCCACCATCAGCAAGAACTGCTTCTGCATGTTCACAATAACAAAAAATAAATAAAACCCTGCACAATGCTTTTGCACTACTGCACTAATCTGGATTATTAGATTATGGAATACTGTGAGTGCTGTACGTTTCAAGTGGCCTTTAAACACAGGAAAAAATTAGGATTGTATGTCCGTGAAAAACCTCCTCCACACACAGAGTGATCCATCTTAACCGAAATAAACAGAGCTGGGTATCAGGATGAAATTTTCATACAGACATCACTTAGCACATGCGGTTCAGAGAGCAAAAGCGCCTGTTGTCAGAAGAGATTTATTTGCGTCTCCTGGTGTATCTTTAGAGAAGCAATGCGAAGCAGCATTTTGAAAGCACGGAGAGAGCGAGAGATGGATTTATGTTTCATTTGGGCTTCGGTTCTCTGTCGCATACAGACTGAACTTCCAGAACGAGTCAGCTGATTCTGCAAAGATGAATCATATAACTGTGGTCTTGCAGTTTTGGGTTATGAGTGTGAACTTCTCTTTACTCAATAAATGTCTCCTCTCTGAAAATTCCTTACAGGCAACATGCATTTTTACAGCAGTTCCTCAAAGTAAGTGTTACTAGGTATTAACATTTTCTTTCATTCACAATACATGTAGGCCAAGCAACTAAATAACTTGATCCATTTGCTTGGCAACTGTTAAAATGAGTGATTGCCAAAATTAAGTTTTCATGATAACAGAGCAGAACAGATACAGACAGCCAGTTGTGTCAAACATAATTCATGGACTAACATTAGATCAGCAAGTAGCTGAGGATGCCGACAAAGCTATTTTATATGCTATTTACGAGAACAGCCTTCACAGGCACTAAAAACACATATGTCTTTTATTCGCAGGCACTTATAAAAGTGAAAGTCTGCATATTTTGCCATATTAAGCCATCATTATACTTAGTAAACAACTAAAATAACTTTTTAATGGCTTGCTTGTCCAGACTGGCACTGTCAGGTTTATAGATGGAAATGCTCGACGGCTCGGCTCGGCTTTATGATACCTCATTTAAAGTTCATTACAGCACAGGCTCTCAGTCATTTCAACAGCAATGTAGAATCTGAGTAAGAGAGCTATGGTCACAGATACTGTAGAAAATAGCATTTTAGGCTTGACATTTAGCCATTTTGACTGGCTGTCTCTTTGTTGTGCATTTTAATGTGTTTGCCATAAAGCATGTTGGGTGATAAGTTAATAATATCACTGTCACATTAATAATATCACTGAGCGACACAGAGAGGCCACGGGCAAAGAAAACCCCCAATTATACTGTCTTTTCTGACAGGGTAAATATAACTTTTTCAAATCATATGTGAAGTAGATTCATCTTTACATGTAGAGAACGACTAATGACAGACTAAAATACCTTCTGAACAGAGAAAGAAACATTGCAGAGGACATAAAATGGGAAATGGACTTGGATTCATTATGCACAAAGACACTGCATTGACTGATCGGCTTTTGTGGTTAAAAATCATTTCTTATTCAACTGGTCCAGAATTAGAAACATATCACTGCGTGCCAGAGGAAATATATTAAATAAAGTTCACCTTAAATACTTTGCTTCAGGGGTGCATTGGTTAGCCTAGCTATGTAAAAAAATTTGGCTTAGCTGTGTAAATGCTCCAAATGAGACCCCATTGAATAAAACTGGACTTAAATCTTTGAAGGAGGTCTGAGTGCATTGTGAACACAAAACTTTATTATTTCACAATAACAGTCCCAAACAATAATAATCATAGATTTCCAAAGCAAGGTGTTTTTATGGTAAGTAAAATAAGAACTTTTTATTGATGGAAACAAAAAACGCCTGGTTACTTTTAAACCCAGGGACATTTTGAGTGTAAACAGAACTGGTTTCACTTTTTTTGGACTAAGAGGTCTGGGTGCACCCAAAATATTCCCACTACATTGCACAAGGGCAATTTAATAGTAGCCTACACTGTAAAAACTATTTCCTAAGTTGTAAAGGTTTACAATAACACGAAAATACTTCTTCAAAATGTCAATTAAATTTGATTATAATGCCACTTCTTTTTTAAAATGTACAAGCAATTTCTAAGTAAAAGTAGTTTATACATCATTTGCAGTGTATTGTTTTTTTGTAAATATTCATTAGTGGCTTAGTAATTGTTGTAGTAGTAGGATACCTATTAGTATTCTTATTAATGAGATCTAAGCCCACTTTTCTAAGAGTGTGAAAGCCATTTTGGTCTACTCAAAGGGGTCTGAGTGGACTCATGTGTGAAAACACCCTCAGACTACATTTTACACTCCATCATTACCTTCATTAGAGGCAACAGAGCGGCAAATGAATTCTCCGAATTAGTTTATGAGAGAGAGGGAGGCGCGTTACCTCTTGCGCTTTGGAGACTGCCTTTTGTCCATTATCACAGGCACGCAGTTGGTCAGTTCCGTCCAGTCCGCGTGCAGACCGCAACTCCAGCCCGTGGAGAACCTCGAGAAGAGCCAGGACTCCTGCTTACCGGGCCGGTGGCACGTGCATTTCTTCTGTCCCGCTTTGCAGTCGCACGGCTGCTCCAAGCGAATATTCCTGACCAGGTGCCTGCCAAAGGTGGTCCCTCCTGTCTTCTGAATGTGCAGAAACACAATCACATCATCCCCCTTGATGTTGAAATCGACGTCGCGTGTCAGATCGCGCTCCGTGAAGTTGAATTTGGACGCACATTTAGTTGGGCTGTCTTCCTCCGGGTCATCGGTGGTCGGGTCTGGAGTGGACGGGAGACCGATCCTAACGAGTTTGTCTCCTGTCCTAAAATGACAAGCCTGACCGCCTGCCGGACAAATATACTGGTACCCAATCATGACAAAAAGAATGGCTAAAATTGGGATGAAAATCCATTTGTTGGGTTTATCATTCATTTTAATACAAGGAAATTTTTCATGCAGTTAGTGTGAATCATGATCTCCTCTCCAGGTCTTCCTCCAGGACGTTCGTGTGGGATCCAGCCCAAAAAACCCATGCCACATGTTGATATGGTAAAAAAGATGCGCAAAAGTGTGACATTCAAGTCTTCACACGCAACTTGCTCTCTCACAAAGTTCTGAAGAAAGTGTAAGTCACCAAACAAAACGCATAATCAAATGCTGTTTAAGAACCGAACATCGCGGTAAAAAGAAAAGTGTAAGACTTCAGAAGACTAACGTCTGCTCGTTGTGTTCAGATGAAACGGTTTTGAGTGCCTCGTTGGTCTGTTTTATTCTGCGGAATCTCCGCGCACTCGCGACGAGACCGTGCTCTCCATCCATCCCGCGACGCGCATCAGCGGGATGATGCGAATGATGTCAACGAGACGCGAGCGCTGTCGCACCGGTACAGCACGAGCTCTTTCGTAGCACGCAAACAATTTCATCTGCACCTGGTCCCAGTCCAGTGCTCTGCTATATAAAGCAATAAAGTGTCGCCACTACTGAGAGAATTGTCTGTGTGCATGTTATTGTGTTCTTCACAGTCCTTTGCACTGTGCAATCTTTGTGCCTTATCACTTTGTGGAAAATCCTGTAAAGGAATGCTAATATTACCATCACTAGGAGCCAATCCTAACTCGTTGAGATGTTTTATGGCTTATTGTAAATTCTGGAAATTCGTCATTTTTTTTCACAAAATTTATGCTGCTCATTTTATGCATTTTCTACCTACTTATTTTTTATTAAGATAATAAACTACTCTGCTGCATGTGCATCTCAACTGTCAAGTTAGAAATTAGTTCTGTGTCTTTGAAGTTTTCATATTTTGGACTGAGAACTATGGCACTATTAATTTCTTTTTATTCTTAGATTTTGTTTTTAACTTCACGGTAAAAATGTATTTTCATGCAACATGTAAGAAAAACTATATGTTTATTTTAACCTGGCTACATACAAAAACAAACTTCACGAATTTCAAATTCACTATGAGCATGCGGTGTTTTGTAGTCGAAAAACCTCTTTTTTTCTTGTAAATTATTAATGCATTTTTTCATATGGGTTTGACCTTTTGACAGTATCTTATACTCGGTCAATAGCTACCTTTTTTCTTATGCAGCGCCCCCTTTGAGCGCGAACAGATTGCGAGCTGGTACTAAGTTCTCTGGGTATTTTACCCTATTTCTATTAATTAGATTAATTATTTTCAAAGATAGCATATTAGCAATTATTAGCTAGTATTACATTCTAAAGCATGGAGTAACTAATTTAACATAAAATCACGATGTATGAAGAGCAACATAAAACCTAACAATATTAAATAAACTAATTAATTCATAGGCCTAAATGTATACATATGCTTATCCTACATGTAAATATGTCTTTTTCACCTTTAGGTCAGCAATCCCAAATTTTATTTGCCTATAGTACGAAACTGGAAAACCCGCCGTGTGTTCAGAACATATAGCTATTCCACATGCAGGAGCTCTGCCGTTACTTTTCTACTGCATTAATCACATTAGTTGTCCATGAAAATGCCTGAACAACTTAGGCTACTCCTGCGTACAATTTCCAAAATATGTTAATGCGGAAATATATTTTCTCTGCCATTACTAAGCTGAACTGTATCTAAAACACTCGTCTTACAATTCACCAAAATGTTGAAGCTATTTACTAAAGCGGAAACAATGTATCGCATTTCTTTTTGTGGAACAGGGAATTAAAGATGCAGGACCCCTCAATGGCGGCGTCCTGTGAAACCGGGTAACCCAGCGGCTCAGCGTCCGATGATTTAGGTGTGTTAAAACATATTTATACGCTGTATCACAGAGTCAGGTCGTGGTTTATTGCTGTTGAATAATATGTTGTTGTTGCTTCTGAAAGAAATGCTTATAGGGGTTGAACAGTTTGTGCTGGATGGCTTTTATCCCTTTTCCCATCTTATTGTTGTTTCTTCATTCATAAGAATGACCAATCACTGTCATAGTTTGTTTCATCTGATTTGCATAAAGTGTGTGTAGCTTGACAGTGACGCTAATGTCTGTAAAAGAAGGAAAAATGTAACAATTATGTAGCCGCTAATGGACACATAACATTACATTGTAGCTACGTGGCGTTTTACAGGACAGATTAATGTCGCCTTAGTTTGTTTTACAAAGGTACACAGAACCTGTAATGAACAAATTGTTCACATTTCCCAGTTTTTGCTCTGGTGAATATGGAAGTTATTTTCTGTTGAGATATTTTATTAAGATCTGTTTCATTTTACAGTCTATAGTGTATTATCGTCTCAATATATGGGATGAGTTGTTATAATGGGACCCTGCTGTTTATTGACAATGTCTTGAAAGTAATATTTTATGTTTCTACATCCTATCTGTTTGTAAAATTCAGGCTATAATTTTAATATTATTGCAGTTCCGAAGCACTAAACAATTAATAGGAGCTTTTTATGACAGAAAGTCTATGTGTTCTTTGAAGTATGTAAACAATCAATAAAGGTTTTTGTTTTGTTTTTTTTACCAATGGCAATTTTTAGCCATTTTATAACTGCATGAAAATGAGCAGCAACATTTCTTAAATATTTCTTAATTATTAGTTACTATTGTTGTCTTTGTATTCTTTTAGCAGTGTCTGAACATGAGGGTGGTCTTTGTTGTGCTGGTCTTGCTGAGGGTCCAGCATGTGCACTGTGCATCTAAAGGAGTCGTCGCCAGTCTTCAGGCTAAATGGTCCATGACCCCTCTCCTGCTGGAAACAAGGTGGGCTGGAGTATTTATTTTTTCATAGTTCAGTATTTAACTGGCTGTCCTTTCACATTTATATAAAGGACTACATGCATAAAAATGTATGTGTTCATTTGTAGATGTATTAACCTTTTTTCAATAACAAGATCTTTGGTTAAAATGTAGAAAATGGATATAGAACGTTTCAGTTGCTTCAGCTAGTTACCATTTCTTCGGTTACCTAGCTGTTCACAACTGAATCACATTTTTATGCAGTCCTACAGTGTGATACAGTACAAAATATCTCATGTGGACACTAAATTAGTGTGAAATTATTGAAAAAATAATTGAATTGTTTAAGAATTTGTATAATTTAAAAAAATTGCATTTCAGGTGTCTTAGGGCAGCAGATTTAAATTTGCTTCCCTAAACTTAATTTAGACTGCCCTCCAAAAGTTTGGAAACACCCCTGGCAAAGTGTGGTTTTGGATGATATCAGCATAAATCCTTATAATTTTTTTGATGCAAATACTGCACATCAAATTAACTTGACACTATCATTAAAGACCAGCAATAATAATTTCCATTTCGATTACATAATAATGGCAATATATACCCAACCTCTATCCAATTGAGCTACTATGGGAGGAACTGGACCGTGATGTCTGTAAGAAGTGTCCAACCAGTGTAAATCATCTTTGGGCAATCCTTGGCTTGGGGTGATATAATATAAGTCAATGTTTGAATAAACTGACAGCTTGGATGCCCAGATTATGCAGAGCTGTAATAGCTGCTAATGGTGGATATTTTGATGAATTGAAAATGTAAGTATTTTCTATGTTTAAACTTTTTATGTAATAAAATATGTTTTTGTGTGTTGTCTCTTATCAGTGCAAAATTATCACAAATTAAAAAGGATTCCTGCCAATATTGTCCAAAAGCCCACTTTTCTAGGGCGCTTCCAAACGTTTGGACAGTGTATTCCATATCCGAAAATTTCTTTCACCATCATCTCATTATTGCAAAACTTTTTTTTTAAATTGTTTGTATCCATTACTGTGTTTCATGTTTGTTTTAAGGATGTATTGTTTTGTAAATCTGCTTTTGCGCAGTGAGTTCATTAAAGAAGACGGTGAAGAGAAGTTCTGGCAGTTTGTCGAAACTGTAAAGGAGTTAACTGTTTACAGAAACGGAGGTAAAGTCTGACATTTCAATCTGTTATGTATTCTAATTCAGTAAATGGTATGTAAGATTGTGTTTTGTTAAAGTACATGTGAAATGGAAAATTCAGATATTTACTTCCCTGTCTTTAGAGTCTGTCCGGTCATATTATAACCTGATCATCAAGAAGGCTGGACAGTTCTTGACAGATCTTCAGGTCAGCCTGTTGAAGCTGTCTCTGTCTCTCAGGGCTTATTCACCAGCTGTCCATGCTTTCCAACAAGTGAGTCCTTTTCTGTATGTCAAAATGATTTCATACAAAACCAAATGCTTGACACTTCCATCCATCCATACCATCAATATAATTTTTTTAAATTATAAATTAAAGCTTTTTTAAATTTTGATCTATTTGAAATAACTGTAACGTGGTTTTCTCAATCTATAGATAGCAAGTGATGAACCTCCTCCTGATGGCTGCCCTGCATTTGTGGTTGTTCATGGTCAAAATGCCTGCAGCACCAAAGAGATGAAGAAGCTTTTGAAGACTGCAGCAGGCAGGTAACACTAACCAGTAGTATACTGTATTAAAAATATTTAGGGAATATTTTTGTCTATATGTGGTTTCGTGTTAAAACCAAGTGGCTTCTTTTATGTGTCCTATGCAGGCCAAGACCTTACCTATACAAGTCTGACCACCAGTACCCCGGAGTCAATGGAACAGACCTGCCTGTAGCTGTTCTTTATGCTGAAATCGGCACAAAGGAGTTTAATACTTTTCATAAGGTTCTGTCAGAGCGGGCACAGGAGGGTAAACTCATCTATGTGCTACGACATTTTTTGTCTGTAAGTATTAGCGGTGTAATTTTTTATAATGATTTAATGTTTTATGTGGTTTATTAATTTGTTAGAGTCTGTGCCATATAGTAAATAGCTGTTGCCCTACATGCTTATTTCTCACCACAGGAGCCAAAAAATGAAAAGATGCTGCTGTCTGGATATGGTGTTGAACTGGCGATTAAAAGCACTGAGTACAAAGCTGTTGATGACACACAAGTTAAAGGTATCATACAAATTGCCTTTTGTTTAACAAAAATGTCAACGTAATAAATAACAGTTTTATTATGATAGTCAGTTTTATCTTGACAAACTGCACTACTCTTTAAATGTTTGAGGTCAGTAAGATTTTCTGGAAGAAATTAATATACTTTCTTTTACCATGGAAACATTAAATTAATTAAAAGTGACATTAAAGTCTTTTGCATTGTTACAAAATATTTTGAACTTTCTTTATCATCAAAAAATCCTGAAAAAATCTATCACAGTTTCCAGCGCAATTGTTAACAATGATTATTTACAAAATGTTTTTTGAGCGTTAAATCAGTATATTAGAATAATTTCTTATTTGATTAAATAAACAGAGCCATGTTGAGTATAAATGACATTTTTGAAAAATGTACCAACCCCAAATGTTGAATTGTGGTGTAGTTTCAAAGTAGGTAAACTACAAAATTAGTAGTAGAGAAACTACTTATTGGTTTCCTAAATAGAAGTAGCTTATGATATTAAAACAAATCATTTAAAACTGATATGACCTTAATTTGTTTACAGAATCCAAATCAGTTTCCACTGATAACGAGGATGAAAATGATGAAGTCCAGGGATTTCTGTTTGGCAAGTTAAAGTGAGCTGCTTTTTCTTATACAGTTTATATCTATCCATACATACAATAGATAAAAATTAATGTCTATTGCACATTACAGTATGTAAAACAGTGTCTCACTGTGTCCTTTTTCACCTCCAGAAAGTCTCACCCAGAGCTTCAGGATGAACTTAGAGAGCTTAGGAAGCATCTACTGGAGAGCACCAATGACATGACTCCTCTCAAAGTGTGGGAGCTCCAAGGTGGGCAGACTGTTGTTATTGATGGTCCTCTTTTACGGTGTTCTGGTCTCGGTGCTGCGTCAAACAGGGAGATTAAAACGATCCACATGGTTCCTGGAGAGAACTGTCCACTTGATGAATTGGAAAGGTTGCAGTTTGTACCCTTTGCTTGCTGCAGCGATCTGTCCTATTCCTGTTCAGACTTCTGAACAGATGCTCATGTTTACAGCCAAGTTCAATTTTGCACTTTGAGACCTGGAGCAAAGTGGCTAAATATGAGCCGTTTTGTGCTGATAGATAAATGAAGCAATTTATTTTACTTGACATGAAGGGCTCTCATGATGGTTATCAGGATGGTTATTGAAACAGACATTTGATTTTGTAATAACTTTGTGGGAATGTTATTGGTAATAACTTTGATGTGGAATTTTTATCCTTCCATCCGGACTCTTTAAACTAGTTTAAAAATCAAGCTATATGGTGTCCATACTCATAATGTTTTCACTCATCAAAAATACATTCATTAATTTCCTCAACCAAAAATGAAAGCATATTGTACTTATCCTGATGTTGTTCCAAAACTGGTCACTGTTTTCCATACCATAACAATGTATTATATTATAATAATGATTCATTCACAAATCAAAAATGCTGTGTTTAAGATGACGCATTAAGAAGACCTAGGGCTGATGTCCACATCTTCACTATATTTCAATTATGATCATTATTATTTCAATTTCAAAATGTTTATCACGAAAACTGTTGTATGTTGTTTACAAATACTTTTATTATATATTTTTTATGATGCCCTTTCATCATGAAACTTGAAAGCTCTTGTAATTGCATAGAAGAAAACAACTATTCTTCAAAATGATCTTGTGTTTGTGTGTAAGTAAATCATGATAAAGTTGAATTCAACTGTTCGTTTAATTACAGACTTTTAGATTTATATTTTAATTGTGAATAGTTTTAACTAGCTCTTGCATTGTAGGCATTTTTCATGAATTATTGGCTCTTTTAAAAAAATTTTAATAGATTTTGAATGCCTTTTTCTGTCTTTCCAATAGACCTCAGTTTCCAGGCTGCATCTCGGATCATGACTGTGCCAAAGTTTGATTCTCTCAAATTGATGCAAGACCTCAGCCAAAATTTCCCAAGCAGAGCCAGGTGAAAAGTCTGAAATTCAGTGTTGGTTTCTCTGACAAAATCCTAGACATGAATCATTAACTTTCTTACAACTCCCGGCATCAGATCTCGAAAAGAAAAAAGGAAAGGTTTGAACAAATGATACATTTTAAAAAGTTCATTCTTACTGAATTCCTAAGTCTAATAGTTAAAAGAAAATAATTTAAATATTAAAAATGTTGAGAACAGAAATATCTGTAACAGTTGTTGTATAACATTCCACTATGCATTTTTGCATGTATAACAGTACAGAATGCATGCATATGCATTATGTGTACTGTAGGTCATTTTTAATGTGTGACTGTGACTTTCCTCCACTGCTGCTCAAGACAGCTTTATGTGCTGTGTTCAGAATTTGCCGAGTCAGAGTTACTGTGGTTTACAGTTTGTCAGCATAGCCGATATGGCGTCTAAGAGGGAACAGGTTTTCTGAGATTAAAATGAATTTTTATGACTGTTCTGGGATGTTGGCGAGAGCTGGTACTGACTGTATATGTTTTACTGTCCCCACAGATCACTGACAAGAGTGGCCGTAAACCAAGACATGAGGAAAGAAATAGAAGACAATCAAAAGGTAAGCTTTTATCAACAACTTTTCTGATGAGCACTGTAAAAAAAAAAAAAAAAAAAAAAAAAAGTTTCAAGTACAGCCATGTGGGCCAGGATTTTTCTGATTTATTTTTAGAAAATTAAACATGTCATCTCTAATTTTGATGAGTACTGTGGAGTACCTTAAAGAATCTAATAGAAAAAAAGATAATGTTTCAACAAATCATGTCCATACTGAATGATGTGAAATTCATAAAGTGATGGTGTAGCTGACAGAGTCCTTTCAAATTTCAGAGGTTGAGTGAGTCGATGGGGATCCAACCTGGAGATGCCAGTCTGTTTATTAATGGAATACACATTGACTTGGACATTCATAACCCTTTCAGGTACGATCCCAGCGTAAGATCCTCTTACCAGCTGTAATTGGCACCACTAATGTTCCTCAACATGTTTTATGCATGTTAAACTCATTCTGTACATTTGTTCATTCTTAACTGCTCTGTAGCATCCTGGACATTCTCAGAACCGAGGCTAAGATTCTCGAAGGTCTTCATAACCTTGGCATCAGAGGAAGCAGTGTTAGTAAGTTCCTGCATTTGCCATCATCAACCACTGTAGAGGACAGCTACGCTCTGGACATCCGCCACTCATCCATTATGGTAAGATGCTAATTGTTTGAGTGTAGTAAAATACCATATTTTAAATCTACATAGAGAAAGAGGTTTTAGTACTAACTGATTCATGTATAATAGAAACTTTTAAGACTGACCTGCCACGAGCTTCTCAGATGCTAACTATCAACTTTGAATCAAATGTCATGATCAAAAGTTAAATGGATAAAATACTTCTGGAACCCAAGCTGCAGATAAAATGGGTGTTCACTGCTCACATAAGGGCTTTAACCATGGAACAAATGTCTGTTGTTGTCTAGTGGGTTAATGATATTGAGAAGGACTCCATGTATCGTCACTGGCCCTCAAGTGTCCAGGAGCTCCTCAGAGCAACATTTCCTGGAGTTATTCGACAAATACGCCGTAACTTCTATAACCTGGTGAGTCATCTTGCCTGATTATAGTCTAAGCTGAAATTTAGCTGTGTGTGCAGGTTCATGCGGGAATGTTTATCCCCAGAGGCCCCCCTTTTTAAGCGCTGCTGAAGACCCATTTTGTGTGACTTTGTTCGTTCTTATTCAAATTTGTGAAAGAATGAAGAATGGTTTTATTTGTTGTTTGCAGGTTCTGTTTCTTGACCCAGTACAAGAAGAGAGCATTGAGTTGGTGAAATTAGCAGAACTATTTTATAAACATAACATTCCACTCAGGTATGTGTGCTCCATAATAGCATTTTACTTGAGCCTTAACATTTTTTTCAGTTTCAAGGACTTCAAGTACTGAAATGCATGATTCTGATTGTTAACTTCTGAATAATGACTGCTAAACTGTATGACGGACCATGGTCACAGAAAATTCCTTACATAGCTCTGCTATTTTCATATCACTTAATGGTTTCTTACACATAATTTCAACTCGAATCAGTAATTAATTTCCATTTTTGTCTGTAACCGTGTAATAAGCAGCTGACGTTATGCCTTACTACAAACAAACCTACTTTTATTATCGTGAGCACCATTGATAATTTAATTGTTTGTCCGATTTGATGCCAGATTTGATGTGCATTTGTCTCCATGTCTCTTAGGATTGGGTTTGTGCTGGTTGTCAGTGCAGATGATAAAGTGGATGGTTATTTGGATGCAGGTGTTGCTCTCTTTCGGCTGTTAAACTACATCTCAGAGGAGTATGACGAAGCACAGGCTTTTATGTCCATGGTGTCAGTGAGTATCTTTGTGGTTGCTCTGACTCTCTTTTAAATCAACATGACTTTAATGTTACTTTAGGCTTCTCCTTCACATTAGGTGTGATATTTGAAAGCCTGGTTTATACTGTGCAGATATTTTTAGTCATAATGTTCACATTCTTTTGTTCAAGACATTAATATTGTGGACAAGGAAGGAGAGACATCCAAAGAACATAATGTACTAATTTGTTCATTACATTGTAGCGTGTGTGTTTTTTTGTGACATGCAGATATATAACAGGGTGGAAATTGGAGAGACTATCTCTGTGGATACAGTAACTGCATATCTGAAAATGAAATTTCCAAAAGCAAATGCTGCCAGAATTCTTGGAGTGGACTCAAGCTATGATGACAACAGAAAGGTAATGCTATTACACAGTGTTATTTGCTTTGTGATGACACAAAATGTCAGTTTGAACTGCTTTATGTATGTTTGCTTTTAAAATTCCCAAGTTTAATGTGCAGAGAATTACAAACAAAATATTTTCAGCTCACATTGCATCTTTATAATTGACATGCAGCTTAAATGTCAGTCACATATGATTTTCATAGCATTTGTAAATATAAACCACTTATCTAGGCAATCATGGACATAAGACGTAGATGTTATTGCCTTTATGAATGTTTAGTATGGTGTGTGTGGTTTTTATTTCAGGCTGGAGGCGGGTTTTACAGAAAGAGTGGTTTAGGTTCTTTACCAGTGGGTCTATTCAATGGTGTTCCACTCAGTAGTGAGGAGATGGACCCAGAAGAACTAGAGACAGTTCTTTTGCAAAAAATCATGGAAACTACCAACTTCTTCCAGAGAGCTGTCTTTATGGTAGGGTACATTTTGGTTTTGTATCTCTTGCTGTGTTTCTTCTAATTCATTGGTTTGATCATTTGTGTCACGCATAGATACAGTGGGTACAGAAAGCATTCAGACATTGACAGAAAAACAGAATTGTTGACATTTTTGCAGATTTATTAAAAAAGAAAAACTGAAATATCACATGGTCCTAA
>JAUCMR010000169.1:7638107-7662114 GCA_032357425.1 Enteromius argenteus | reverse complement strand
TTGCTCTGACATGCATTGTGAGCTGTAAGGTCTTATATAGACAGGTGTGTGGCTTTCCTAATCAAGTCCAATCAGTAGAATCAAACACAGCTGGACTCAAACGAAGGTGTAGAACCATCTCAAGGATGATCAGAGGAAATGGACAGCACCTGAATTAAATATATGAGTGTCACAGCAAATGTCACCATGTGATATTTCAGTTTTTCTTTTTTAATAAATCTGCAAAAAATGTCAAGAATTCTGTGTTTTTCTGCCAATATGGGGTGCTGTGTGTACATTGAGGATAAAAATGATTTTAGCAAACGGCTGCAATATAGTAAGGAGTGAAAAATTTAAGGGGGTCTGAATACTTTCCATACCCACTGTATGTGTGACGTGATTTGTTGACTGTAATCCTTTAATCTGGTTGGTTAGCAAGTTCTCCTGTCATATCCAGGGTCAGATCACTGAGGGTATCGATGTGGTGGACTTTCTAATGGAGCAAGCCAATGTAGTTCCCCGCATCAACCCTCTCATTCTGAGCTCTGAGAAGCGATATCTGGATTTCACTTCCTCACCAGGTAGCCCTTTAATGATCACCAATATTGATCTGTCATCTCACTATTTCATTGTCACTGTTAGTCACACTCTGCAATCTCCTTCACAATAATTGTCACATCACTATCATCAACATATCACTACAAATACCTTTACAGTGTTCATTATTAACTGCCTTAATGTCTGTTATAATTGAACAAATAGTTGCTGATGACTGGGATGACACAACTATGTTCTCATACTTGAACTCCAAAGACAAAACAGCAGTTGTCTCTAAGAGAATGAAGTATTTCATCAGAGATGGTGAGTCATGACTTTTTTTCTATTTATATTTTATGAGGGGTTTTATATTTTATAATGTTTTCAGTAGCAAGTGTTTGACAGTGCACTGCAAATACTGCTAGTATAGCATCATATTTAACATTACATTGTTTGTTTAATGTTACATTAAAATTTTTTACACACAGTATATCACAAGACTTCTTAGCTAAAACCTATCCAAACTGTGTTTTTCTAAAAAGCATTATTCTTAAATAACATTTTCTTCTTCTTTAGAAGAAGAGGTGTTATACGGAGTGACCGTGTGGATTGTAGCTGATATTGAACAGTCCTCTGGGAGGCAGTTGCTCTGGAACGCCTTGAAACATATGGTTAACTACTGCAGCTTTTATTTCCAATTAGTTGTATCCACAGGAATCACATCTTTAGAGAGCAGAGGCACACATGCATCTTAGTAATTAATCTAAGAGCAATTCATTTTTGAAAGCATTTTTCTGGTGTTGGGTAATGAACAAAATCCAGAGTTAATGATCCAACTGATATATATACAAAGTACAATGCAGATTAAATATGTAATCAGTTTTGAATGTTTATCCATTAAAAAAAACAGTATTTAAATGTTTCATTGAATTAAATCTTGTGTTTTGTTTTTTGTTTAACCTACAAGTAACATTACTAATATCACAATTCTTAATCCCAAAATCTCTGTATGATGATCAGTATTTCATTTTAAGTAAACTGACCCAAATAATTTAAAACATTTATTATCACATGGTTAATGTTACTGGTTTGCTGTGGTGCCTTTGTGAGAGAGTCTCTAATCCAGTGTTTGTTTGCAGAAATCCAGCAGCTCTAACTGTCGTGTTGGGGTGATCAATAACCCCAGTGGAAAGCCCACAGAGGACACCAGCGCTCTGTACCGAGGCGTCTGGGCTTCTCTCCTCACACAAAGCAGCAAGAACACGCTTGACTTCACCCTAAAACTCCTCAAAGAAGAAAATGTGGAGCTCCTCAAACAAGGCACCAAGATTAAGCACTTACTTAAACAGGTCAGTGGAGTGTGAAATTCTGTTTCTGGGTAATGTGGAATTATGTGTAGAGCATTTTGACTTGGATTTATCTTAACACACCTGTTCTGTTCTAGCCTGTCTGTCTTTTTTTCTTTTTCCATTTTAATTTGTCACTTGAGCTAAGTTGCTGGAAATGTGCCGTCTTGATCTTTTCCTGTCAGTCTGATTTTAAAAAAGACCAGAAAGTACATTACAATAATACAGATTGCTAGTTCCATGTTGGCTGTTTAAGGCTGCAAGATTATTGTAGAATTAGATTGATAACCAGATTTTTTGGAGCAAGAACATTTTGTATAACCATGATTAGGGGTGCATCGATATTAAACTTCTGGTCAGTACTGAAAAAGCCAATAAACATGGCTAATGTTTTCTAATTATGGGGCAGTCATGGCCTAATGGATAGGGAGTTGGACTTGTAACCCAAAAAGTTGCGGTTTCGCAGCTCATTTGCATTTAAAAAGTCAGGCACAAAAAACATCCTGTTTCTGCTTCCACTCAAAATAGGCGTTTTCAAATTAATATAATTAAGGATCTGTGGGGTATTTTGAGCTGAAACTTAACATACACATTCTGGGCACACCAGAGATTTATATTACTTATTGTAAAAAGTGACATTATGTGTCTCCTTAAAAATCATTGTAATGCATTAACTTTTATCACGTATTGGTTTCATTTACTGTGTTAGAAGGCTTGTGTCTTTAAAAGATAACATCAAATACAACTTTCATAGTTTCCTCCTGTTGTCACCATGAAATGACTCAAGCAGTGCCTCTCTTCTTTTCCATGGTGTGCCTTTACCTCATCCAAAACCAAAACCACTCAACCATATGTAATTTTCTCAGATACACGAACAACATTTCTTGGAATTCTTGCCCTGTACCTCCTACAACCGCAATTGAAATCTAGGGTCTTACTGACAGAGTATTGCAACTCTCAGTAAATCTGATTGGTCTGTAAGACACATGTAGAGCTTTCTTATGCATTTTTCTGTCTTCTTGTTATTTCGTTTTCCTGCTCGTTGTATTTATTTCCATCATAACATGTAAGATAAAAGGAAGTGAGTTTTATTAGGTGAAAATGGTTGGAGAGAGAGATTCTTGGTTCCCAGAGAGCTTGTGTCTGGGACCTGTAATGGCTCTATTATTGGATGGCAGGGAGAGGTGTTGTGCTGATATTAGCAATTTGTTCCTTTTCACAAGGGCCAAATGCTGGAATCACTAATAATCTGAATCTGCACAGCTCATACACCCGAGATTTGTTATCGGCACTGAAGCCGTTTTTTCATTACAAGGCTGATAAATGAAAATGTTTAATGATTGATTAGTGCTACACGGTCTCCAATGGAAACACATTTTTCAAAGGTCTAGACTATTTAATACTCCTCTCAAAATACTCTGAGTGCACTTGCACAAATTTGCCCCCTTTAGTTATCAATAAGTCATTGATTAACTATTTCCTCAATGCAGTGTAATCAAAAAACAAACGAATGAGCTGATCGATTTGTTCTTTCCACATTTTTACTATACTTGGTTCAAATCGGTCCAAACCTGAGGTTACACCATCTAAATCTTCAGTGTGAAATTTATTCAGAAAATAATTATTCCTTATTTGTTGGCAGTGAAGATTCAATATGTAATTACATATAAATGTGCATTAAATATGTGTTTGATCTCATGTAGGGTATGGACCATGATGCCTTTGAGAAGAAGTTCAACACGATGGAGGTGGACTTCCTGCACAGCCAGCAGAAATATTGTAAGGAAGTTCTAAAGCTGAAAGCCGGACAGAGAGCTGTAGTCAGCAACGGCAGGGTGAGATTCACAAACAACCCCTCCTCTTTAAGACAACTAAAGAAAATTTCCATGAGAGTTATGAAATCATTTATAACCTAATAACCTATGATACGCAACGCTGATCTGGATGATAAATAGTCTGAACTCTAAGGTCTCACCAGTTGGTCCCTAACTTGGGACCGCTCATTTTGTTGACTCAGTATTAAGCAGTTTGCTTGGCCTGTCCTAACCTGTGAGGAGAGGAGGAGAGAGATGAAGCCTGATGTTAATTTACCAACATCCACTCAGCATCCTCTGCTGCAAGGGTCACAGGTCACATGGAACCACCGAACTGTCATAACGCTGTGCTTTTTCAGCAGAGTCTTTGTTGACAGACAAGCACAAAATGGGCTGCAGCGTGAAACAGCGGCGGCAATCCATCATTCTCCAACACACCAAAGTGATCCCCAAAATTAGTTTTCATCCTAAAAAAAAACTTTGGTTGCATAATTTCCGCTATTTTCTTTGGGTTTATAAGATAATTAATATAAAACAGGACTAAAATGTATTTTTGTATTTTTTATTAAATTTTAGGTATATTTATACATTTAATGTTTATATGTTTGTCTATTTATTTAATTTATTTATTGTATTATAAAATAATATACATTTCTAATAAAGGTGCAATGATTTTGTAGCTGATATATACATTTATATCGAATGTTTTTTTTTTTTAATAAACATGGGCAAAAAATGACCAAAATAATAGACATTCAACATGGTAACACTTTATAATAACTGCACACTATGAATCATTATTTAAGCATTATTAAATAGTCAATTCATCCATTATAAAGCATTGTTCCAACATTTAATAGGCATTAGTAAGCGGTTTGTAAATACAGCTATAAATGTTTTGTTCTTGAGCATATCTACAATGTTTAATATACTTTGACATACTTTATCTTGATTTTTTTTTTTTTTTTTAATATAAATATGGACTAATTAATGGTTACACTGGTTTTGAAATGGCCATATTTTGATATTTAATATATAAAATCTAAAAAAAAAAACATATATATATATATATATATATATATATATATATATATCTCACTTTTGAGGCATGAGTGGTATTTGTCATTAATTTCTTTTAGCTACAGTCTAATTGCCTCTAAACCATTAAGGGTTTTGCTCTACAGAGGACATGGTCCACTAGCCAAATGTAAACGAAAAGATGCAAAATAAAATTAGCATAATGACAAGCTGGTTAAATTTCATTTTCTGTGTTAAAAACTTAAGTACATTCCAGGTAAAAAAAAAACAAAAAAAACAAGCCAGAGTGACAGCCTGGCAGTCAGCCTTGCTTTGATTAGCATTAAAAATGTTCTGCCATGGACATACATATAAATGGCTGTCTCTCTCAATTGGATATTTTTTTCATTTATTTTTTTTATGGGTTCTATGTGTAAAATTTTGAGCCTCTGTACAATGGTAAGCAAACATACTCTGACACTATAGACCCCATGGTGCTGATAGTTGGTGCAGAATGAAATTCAGCCTGTGACTTCCCCCGAACCTACCTTCTGACTAACAATGAGGTCAATGTCTTCACTAGATCCTGAGCCTACTCGATGAGGAGGAAGAGTTCAGTGTGGAAGATTTCCATCTGCTAGAGAAGATCACACTTCGCGCTTCAGCAGATAAGATTAAATCTAAGATCAAGCAGATGAACCTAAATGCCCAAAAGTATGCTGTATTTTTGGTTGTCACCTCAAACTAGTAGACTGTAGATGTAAAATTTGTTTGTGAAAGGAAAACAGAAACCTGTTATTTCTCTCCACAGGGCCAGTGATCTAATCATGAAAGTAGATGCTCTCCTCACTGCATCACCTAAAGGAGAGGCCAGAAAAGACGTCAAATTTCTGAAGGACAAACACAGGTGCAGAGCTAAGAGTATCCATATTTTAAAAAGAAAATAAATACTCTCACCTCAGTGCATTTCACCAGACCCTTTTGCTGCTTTTGTGATTGAAAACCATAGAAAATAACACGTTTGTATAATACGTGTCTCAGTGATGATGCCTGCTTTGTAATTGTATCCTTTGAGTCGGTTCTTTTCAATTAATCACTCTAATAAATAGCCTTTTCATAAATGGGTCTGAAACTAAATCACATATTGGTCAGACAACTCACTCAATGAAAGTGTGAGTCAGCTGCATATTCAAACATAAACCCCTTCCACCGAACTGGGTTTCCATGGCTATGATCAGCTCCTCTTATTATTTATGCGTATTCACAGCTACTTGTGACACTGAAGTAGTCCATTTGCGTGATATGTTAAAAGCCTCTACTTCAATTTGTCTCATTAACGCAGCACTACCAATGAATCAAGCTCACCAGATGTGTCTTTTAACAGCGTTCTTCAGCTGGCACAGCGGGAAGATGAGGTGTCCTATGATGTGGTTGCCATCGTTGATCCTCTCACCAGAGATGCACAGAAGCTGGCTCCTTTATTAGTTGTACGTACAACTCTGGTCACATTTAAGTGCTTATTGTTTCTCAGGCCTTGTTTGTGCTGTGATTCAGCTGAGAGACAATGTGCTTTGTCCTTGCAGAGGCTTCCAAAAGCATTCTTAGTGTCCAACTTCATATTCGTTTCATTATTATTATTTTTTTAATGGTCTGTGTGTCGTTAAAGAACTTTTTTGTACACCGTAGAATGTGAAATGAGAGCAGTTGGCTCATCTGTATGCGGTCCTATGGAGCGTGAACTGGTGCCTTTCCTCCTGAATCCTGTTGTTTGTGAGTGGTTAATAACCAGGCCTTCTCCTCTGTGTGTGCTGCAGGTGCTTGGTCAAGTGGTCAATATGAAAGTGCAGGTGTTCATGAACTGTCGAGCCAAGCTGTCTGAGATGCCCCTGAAGAGGTGAGAGCAGAAGCTTAATTAAACTTCAGCTCTGAGAGGGTCGGGGGACATGCATGTACACACACACACACACACACTCACTCACACTCATATTGCAGCTAGTGCTGTTCTGCAGGTATTTTAGTGGTAAAAATGGATAATAAGTCAGAATGCAGGGGTCATTTTTTCAAAATAAGGCACAGTTTTTTAATGATCTCTATATTACCTATAAGGACTAATGTACCAGTTTAGAAGCCACTGATCTGTGAATGTTATATTTTCTGTGGACTATCCCTTAGCTGAAGTATTAAAAAAAGATGTGGTGATTCACTTTAATAATGGTGCACTGGTTTAAGACTGTATTTTGTATAAATATGAAACTTCACGAAATTGTTGTGTTCTCATGCTGCAGGAATTTATTTTAAAGTGCCCCTATTATGGGTTATGAAAGGTTATGAGTTATGTTTTGGTTTTGGAAGTCCCAAACAGGTTGACATGCATGCAAGGTCAAAAAACACTTAAATTTTTTTTTAATTACTGAATTTGTTTACCTATACTTACCTCGAAGCGAGATTGTATATCCCTTGTCCTGTTGTTTTATTTTGTTTTATCTTATTTTTCTTTAATATTATGTAAATAATTTTCCTGAAAAATCAGTAATAAAAATAAAGGTAAACATTTTTTAGAACTAACCATACTTAGTTTATTCCTCAAAAAAAGTTTAAGTTTATATTTAGAATTTCATGGAATTTCTAGCTATTCCCACCAGTTTAGTGTATAATATTGATGTATTATAGCTACATTTCCTTTGTCTTTCTGGCAGCTTTTATCGATATGTTTTGGAACAAGATGTTTCATTCTTCGGCAACAACTCTCTTACCCCTGGCCCTGTGGCCCGCTTTACTGAGATCCCAGAATCCCCTCTGCTCACTCTTAATATGATCACCCCAGAGAGCTGGATGGTAGAGGCGGTCAGGAGCCCATATGATCTAGATAACATCCACCTTCAGGAGGTATGTATTCTAACTCTAAATGCAGTATTTATACATTTACCAATGCTGGGTGTGGTTCTTGTTTCCCTAACAAACCGTTTGATGTAACTGATTGCATTGTACTGATCAACCAGAATCTCCAAGAAAAATGTTTAGTGTGAGTATGATAGATTTGGATGGATAAATCAGTCTTCTCCTACTGTATTGTCAGGTCAGTGGTGTAGTTAATGCAGAGTACGAGCTTGAGTATCTGCTGTTGGAGGGCCACTGTTTTGACCTGTCCACAGGTCAGCCTCCCAGAGGACTTCAGTTTACACTCGGCATGAGACAGGAACCTCTCATGCATGACACCATTGTCATGGCCAACCTAGTGAGTTTATTCTCCCTTCTTTGCTTTTTCCTGAATATATGTTGTATTTATTGCACTTGGAGTTTGATAGGAGTTACATGGACCCAACATGAGATGTCTCTCATCACCTTCATGTCGTTACAAACCTGCATGACTGATGTTCTTCTGTGGAACACAAAAGCAAAAGCTAACCCAGTGCATTTCACAGGGCTATTTCCAATTAAAGGCCAACCCTGGTGCCTGGATCCTGAGGCTGCGTGAGGGCCGCTCAGAGGACATCTATCACGTACAAGCGTGAGTTTTACATTTAAATACTAATGTTCAAAAGTTTGGTTCTATAAAGTTCAAAAGTTCTATATTGTGTTGTCACTTTTATCAAGTTAATGTGTCCTTGCTGGATGTATTAACTTCTTTCAAAAAAAAAATCTCACTGACCCCAATGTTTGAAAGTTACATTTTGCATATCTTGTTTCTTCAAGGATTTAAAGTCCTTTTAAAGTTAAGGATTTTATCAGCACTTGCAATTTCTTGGAGTCAAACCTGTCGTCTTGGGTCTCCTAATGATAGGCTGTATGATGAATACAGATAACATCCAAAATAAAGGACAAAAGGAAACTGCTACACTCAAACTAATGGTCCACGTGAAAACTCCCTAAAATGTTCGTCATCAATTTTCATTCACGATTGTGCACATTTTAGCAGGTCTTTAAGGAAACACAGTTGTGGTTTCTTCTAGAATTATAGAAGACAGTAAAAGTAATACCCCATTCATGCAGGTTAACAATAGAGCGCAGTGTCATTTTTCACACTGCTAGTGTGATTATTCATTCAGTCTGGGGTCTGGCACAAAACAAAACCAACTGAGAGAGAGTGTGTGAGAGAGAAAAAGGAAGTACCTCTCAAGCACACACACTGCTGACTGCTAAATGAATGGAAAGGCAGTGTTTTGTCAGTGTGCAATTCACTGATATCCTGTTCTGAGGAAGTGCAACCTAATGGATCCAGGGTTTCATTTATGATGCCGGAACTAATGGCACTCTGTGTCCTGTATCACTGGACATTTATTATGCTTTCATGTCATCACAACTTTTTTCTGAGACATGAACAACTTGACAAAAGGAACGCTCAAAATGAATCCAGCATTGAATTGTGAGTCATTGGTGAGGAATCAGAGTAATGACAGTGATTGCAAGGCAGCACTCTATTGATATTCCTCAAATTATTTACTAGCTGTTCTTCATCGTCTTGATCAGGGTTTTTTCCCTTGTTGTTCTTATTGTTCTTCTTCATGTCCCTCTTCTTGTTATTGCCCTTTTTTGTTGTTTTTCTTCATCATGTTCATTCTTTTGTCCTTGTTCTTTGTTGTCATTCTTGTTTTGTTCATTGTTTTCTTCTCCTCTGTGTTATTGTTGTTCTTCTGTATATCTTGTAATCATCATTATTGTTGTATCTTCTTCTTGTTGATGTTGTTGTTTTTCCATTTATCTTTTTCTTATTGTTTTTGTTTATCTTGTCCTTATTGTTCTTTTTCTGTTTATGTTCTGCCTTGTCCTTGTTGTTCTAGTTCTTTTAATTTAGTAATTTTGTTTGTTTTGTTGTTTTTTTCTTCTTTTCTTTTTTTGTTCTTCTTGTTCGTTCTTCTGCATTGTTTGTTACTCATCTTCTTAAGTTTAATGCATTTTAATTAATCTCTAATTTAATAAGTTGTAAGCACTGATATTTCCTTCAGAAAGGGCAGATATAGCTGTACTGTAGTATATTTGCATTCATTTAGTGTTTTGTATGTTTGTTTTAGGCATGATGGCACGGACTCTCCTGTTGATGCTGATGATGTCATTGTGGTACTCAACAGCTTCCACAGCAAGATTATCAAAGTTAGAGTAAGTTTGTAATTAGTTATTATAGTATTCACAATCTATCATGCTACATTAACAAGCATTTACAGACTTTGCCTCAATAGAAAACGCAAGCTAATGGGACCAATGAAAAAGTAATGTCTGTTTAAATATAAGGTCCAGAAAAAGCCTGACAAACTCAATGAGGATCTTCTAAGTGAAGGAACAGAATCCAAAGGCTTGTGGGATTCCATAACCAGGTAAGTCTGATTTTTGAAGCACTAATCAAATCTTGGATCACTTCTTAAAAAGCCGAAGGGGCAACAACACTTTAAAATTTTTAAACAATCACAAAAATATCACAGAAAAACAGACAAGATGTTTGGGTCTGCATAGAATCTACAGAATGAGAAAGTCCAAAGTTCTTGCTTTTTTTTTTTTTTGTTTAGTTTTTTTATAAATATATATATATATATATATATATATAATATATACACTTTTTGGGGGTGGTTTGATAAGAGACTGATTCATAAAGTTCTGCAAAAATCTCTATAACCAGTGTTGAATAAGATCCTGGGTAGCCCTGTCTATGACTGTTTGTCTCTAAATACACAAACTACCATTCAAAAGTTTGGGAGTTGTAAAATTTGTATATGTTTTTGAAAGAAACAAATATAAATATATATATTTAGATAAGCTGCATTTATTTGACCAAAATACAGTAAAAACTCTATGCTTGTGAAATATTATTCGGTGTAAAATAAGTGTTTTCTGTTTTAATACACATATCAAATTTAATTTATTATAGAAAAGCTCAATTTCATAGCAGAAGCTCCTATTTCAACAGCTGTTACTCCAGGCTTCGATGTCACATGATACTTGTGAAAACTGTGATACATTTTCAGGGTTCTCTGACAAATAAAAAGAAAAAAGAATCACATTTATTTGATATAACAGTATAAATGTCACCTTTGTTCAATTTAATGCATCATTTCTGCATAAGAGTATTATTTTCTTTGTAAAAACTTTTACTGGCCCCAGACTTTTGAACAGTAGTGTATATTTTGCATTTTAAAATGGAGAGGTTTGCATTTTAATAAACAGCTCTGTTTATTACATTTTATGATCTGTCTCCTTTGCTCATTGCTGTCTTTGAGAAGTGTTTGGAGTTCTTTGGAGAAAAGGTAGGGAACTTGATCCTTTTTTACTTTTTTCCCACTTATTCACTTTTTCTTGCTTCAGTTAGTGACACGGCAGAATTTGAGTTAGTAATCTGTGATCTATCTTGTTCACTGAGTTTCCCCTCAGCTTGATTTTACACATCGTTCTCCACATTTAGAAATAGTTTGCCAGGTTGCTTCAAAATTCCACCTTGTCTCAGCAGTGTTACATCACCTCCACTCCACATTATTAAACAAACCTCATCTTGCCTTTTTTTTTCTTGGGAAGTATGTAGCTTGGAAACAGGAGACGGAAATGTTCCAAAGGTGTGATGCTTGCTATTAAAAAAAAATGCTCTAATGTGAATATCTGTGCAGAGGCAGCAGTAGGTGAGATCTTGGCTAGGGTGATTGCGGAAAGCTACAGATGGCACTTGGTTTTATATTGATAAATGGTTTATATCGTCTCTGAACCACCTCAGAACATACATACAGTATGGTTTGCCGACATGAAATGGTGCTGTCTCAAAAACTAGTAGGCTGAACCAGCAACTTGAAAAAAGTATCACAGTTTCAACAAAAACAGTACAACTGTTTTTTCAAATAATAAAATATTTCTTGAGCATCAAATCAACATATTAGAATAATTTCAAAATGATCATGTGACAGTGAAGACTGGTGTAATGAAAATTCAGCTTTCTTAATCAACAAATAGTCCACACAATGACAGATTATTAGCAGAGCTGTAGTCCTGTTGCTGTGCTGAGATTTGTGTAGATAACTGTGTGTTTTTTGGTGTCTTGCAGCTTTGCCGGAGGCCCGAGTGTGAACGAGGATGACAAGAAGAAAGACGTTCTCAACATTTTCTCCGTAGCCTCTGGACATTTATATGAGCGCTTCCTGAGGTAGGACCACCACTTGTATGAACGCGGCCATGTTAGTGTTATCTTTAACTCCTCATGTGTTTGTACTTCCCATTATTCCTCTTATAGAATAATGATGCTCTCTGTTCTTCAACACACCAAAACCCCTGTCAAGTTCTGGTTCCTCAAAAACTACCTCTCCCCCTCATTCAAGGTAAGATTGTTATCATTCCCAGCATGCTCGGGGCACTCACCTGGCTGTTTACTGACTGACTGACTGAAGCATTTTGTACACAAACATAGCAAGTGCTGGCTGAAAATACATTTCAAATTTCACTGGCATGGGTTATTTTTGAGAGTTGGGGTGAACAGGTTTTTAAATTTATTTTTAATGTTGGCTTTCGCTGACTTGACAAAGTTTATAGCATCAGATTTTTTAAATAAATTGTTTTACTTAACTTTTATTTGTTTACTTTTTTTATGAGACCTGTACATTTTGTTTTGTGATGAATTGCTTTTAGTGTGATGTCTGATTTCAAACCTTTTAATATAATATACCTTTAAATATAGGAGCTGCACAATTTTTATAAACAATCAAACTGCTATTTTCTGATAATTACAATTGTGAATTAAAATTATTTTTGTTTTGTTTATGCTTATTTGTAAGGATACACAAGTTGGCCTAACATTTTGTGATTTTATGTCAATGTTATTATTAAATTATAGAAATAATGTTACATAAATAAACAAATAAAATAAAAAATACTACTGCAATATTATTATATTATGCCTGCCTTAAATTAATTTTAAAACTTTAAACCATGAACAGAAGTCATGCCATGCAAGGGATGCTCCAACATTAAAGATTAAATTAATGCTTTGTCATAATCTTATCAATGAAAATGGGGAGGGGGAGACTTATTCATGAATGTGTTAATATAGTGTGCCATCCTCTGTAGTTTATCCCTTTCTGCTTGTGTGTACAGGACACAATCTCTCACATGGCGAAGGCTTATGGTTTCCAGTATGAGCTGGTCCAGTATAAGTGGCCCCGCTGGCTTCACCAGCAGACAGAAAAGCAACGTATCATCTGGGGTTACAAGATCCTTTTCCTGGATGTGCTTTTCCCGCTGGCTGTGGACAAGATCATCTTTGTAGATGCTGATCAGGTGACCTTGCGCATGAGAAGAACAGTGCTTCTGAATGAAATGCTAGCATATTTGTACATTTAGCAACAAACAAGATCTCAATACAGGTAAAATTCAGTAAGCATCCATCTCAGAATTACAGTTTTTATTGGAATTTTATTTAAACTTTTTTTAAGACTTTGATCTTTGATGATTCTTCTTAACAGTAAGGTTTGACTTTGCATGTCAGGCCATTACATTTGAGCTTCTTTTTATTATGTTTGATATGTGTTTATGTTGATCCTTGTTCATATGTGAATCGAAACCTAAACTGTTTTTTTTTAAATTCATATACAAGACTTTCAGTTTAATTAAAAACAGCTTGTGTTTTCAAGATTAACAGGTTCTTAAGGGTTTTAAGCAGCATGAGGGAGAGTAATTAACACATTTTTTTCTCAATTCCTGGTGGTCTGAACACAAAATGAGTTAAGAAAAAGATAATAAAAATCATGGCTGATATTACTTCACTTTATCCATACTACATAAGGGCTTGTTGCATCGTGGGAAACGGTACTCTATACAATGTTCTCTGTTGTATGCTGCACCTTTTAGCAGATTTAATCATAGATATTAAAAGTGTGTTTGTTTTTGCATGTTGATATGCATCCATTTCCGACCTGTGAATCTCATTTAACAATACGTGTCTCACAGTTTGTAATTTTTTTAATTATTAGCAGCCAAGAGAATTCACAGGCACTTCTCCAACAATCCATCCTGTTACCACATTAGCAAATAGCGATACCTTCTAATTGCAAAACATAACCCGGCACACTTTATACATAGATTGTCAGGGCAGATTTGAAGGAGCTGAGAGATCTGGATCTAGAGGGCGCCCCCTATGGGTACACACCATTCTGCGACAGCCGAAAAGAGATGGAAGGATACCGTTTTTGGAAGACTGGCTACTGGGCTTCTCATCTTGGACACAGGAAGTACCACATCAGGTTAGACCACAAAACAAATCACAATAACGTATGTCGAAAACACAGAATGTCATTTTCGTCTTGATAGATTAGATTTGCTGTAACATTTGAAAAAATGTTAATGGGATTCTGTTGTTATATGATATTGTGATATGTTATATTTAATAAAGGTTCTTTTTCCCCCAGTGCATTATATGTGGTGGACTTAAAGAAATTCCGAAAGATCGCAGCTGGAGACCGCCTCAGAGGCCAGTACCAAGCTTTAAGCCAAGATCCCAACAGTCTGTCCAACTTGGACCAGGTACGTGCTTGACATTACACATGCTGACCATTAAAGAAGACTCTAATGCAATTTGAATGTTCTCCATTGGGTTTGATGCTAATAGGACCTTCCCAACAACATGATCCATCAAGTAGCCATCAAGTCTTTACCTCAGGAGTGGCTGTGGTGTGAGACCTGGTGTGATGACAATTCCAAAACTACCGCCAAGACTATAGATCTGGTTAGTATGCATTCACACTACACTGTCTTTCAATACTACAAATAAAGGAACGAGAGACCCACTGGGAAGATGCCAGGTAATATATATATATATATATATATAAATAAATATTTACAGCTTACGTTATTCCAAATATTAATATTGTTAAAGACCACGTGAACCAGAAGTTTGCAGTTGTACTTCCGAGAGGAGAAACAGAATATTAAATGATGAAAATAGAAGGCATGGATTGTTTTTTCTACGGTGAATTAATTGGATGTAGTAAAGTAGGCGTTTCATTCACAAATGAACACTGACAGTTGGAGGAGCGTGGTTAATGATGTCATGCTCATGCTTAAGTCGTCAAACTGATCATCGGAGGTGGCCTGTCATTTTAGAGGGAAGGAGCATTTTCAAATTTGGATTAAAGCTTATGAAGGCAAATTTGTGTGTGTGTGTGGATTGACTTGCACGGATAAATTGTTCACCATAGAAAAAGCAATGTGCCCTAACAAAATAAATATAATACATTTTTAGTCCACGCAGACTTTGTTTCCCTAGTGAAAATAAATATACTAAAATATATTCGAAATACATTTTTCATGCTAAGTATACTACAAAGACCTTTACATATTTATGGGTTTGTTTATGTGCTAAATCAGACACTATTGCAAGTACACTTTAAATATATTGTATTTAAAGACTGATATTATACAAAGATGATACAATCTCAATAATAAATTCTGTTACTAATTATTCACCCTCATGCCGTTCCAAACCCGTAAGACCTTCTTTCATCTTCAGAACACAAATGAAGATATTTTTGATGGAATCTAAAATCTTAGTTTGTGCTACGAAGATAAATGACATGAAGGTGAGTAAGTAATGACAGAATTTTCATTTTTGGGTGAACTGTCCCTTTAATACACATTTAGGCTGAATATAAAAAATGTGCATTGTGCATAAGCAGTACTCCAAATAAAGTTCCAATTTGTACATTGGTAAGTATCAAGCAGGGTTGCCAGGTTTTTTACAACAAAATCCGCCCAATTGAAAAACTAACAACCGCAACAGTGTAAAAGTAGTCCATTCATTTAAATATGCTGATACATCTGAAATAAAGGCATTTTAAATATTGCTTTTTTTATAAGGTTGTTTTCAATTAAAAAAACAATCATTATAAATGTTGTAATTAGCACAACTTAAAATGATTAAATGCTGTATTATAGCTAATAATTCATGTTAACTGATAGTTAGTGTAGTTAACTAATGTTACCAAACATTAGGAGACCTTAATATACAGTGTTGGCGATAAACATTTAGATATAGTGTAGATATATCCTTCAGCATAACCCTACTTATTGTATTTGGCACTGCTTATAATTTCAGCAATAACAATTAATTTGCTTTGTTTCATTTGACAAACAGAGGGACTTGAAGACAATATTTCAAGTGATACCAGGTTGAAATGCCTGCAGTCTGATCACATCCAGATTTCTTCATTCCCACTATGACTAACGCACATACAGAGAGCGACAAAAATAGTAGTCTCATTTACACCCTCTTCCTCCCTGCCGGCTGCTCCTGGGAGGTGGAGAGGGAAACGTCTCATTAGAGATGGCAGTGAGGGAAATGGGTGTGACGGCTGCAGCTCACAGCACAGGCTGGACTCAGGTCTGACGCAGGTTTAGAAGAGTGCTGACCTCCACATTCCACCCAGCGCTCTCACCTCATTAATGTATACCAAGTTTAGCTGGGAAAGTCTTACTCCAGTACTGTGTGGAGTTATTTTTGCTCAAACACACTACAGGGAAGCAGTTGTCATTTTCTGTTTATTTTATTCTTTCATTTTCATGCCAACCTGCAACAGTCACCCCATAATATCATTGCTTTACTGAATTGTAAAAAATGTTTCATCTTGCCAAGAATATAGAACATTGTTGCTGGCGTAGCATTAAATCATAAATAAATATTTTGAAACTTAAGAACCATTACTTATCAAAGTTGAAAACAGTAAAATAGCTGGTTCTTTTTCTTTTGATGTCTGTTTTCAAATATGATGCAACTTTTCTGAACTTTCTGTGCCAGCGGCACAATCAAAGTGCCGTTATGTCGTAAAAATGTGTTTTGTGACTCAGAAGTCATGAAACTGTTGATATCAAGTTCTATTATAGATGAACGGCATTGGCAGTTTTCACTTTAAGTGCTCAAGAAATTAAATAAGGCCACTCTAAGCGCTGATGGAAAAGGTTGAAGGAAGTGTTTTGCCACCACAATTGACTGTTTTCTTTGTGTTGATTTATTGCAGTGCAATAACCCAAAGACCAAAGAGCCCAAGTTAAGTGCAGCGGTGAGGATTGTTTCAGAATGGTCCAAGTACGACAACGAGATAAAGCAGTTTCTCGAACGGGTGAAGGAGCAAAAGGAGAAAATTACTAAGGGTGGATCATCATCATCATCATCACCTCAGCACACAGGTGAGATTTAGTCTTCACTAAAATGACGACTACTTTTTTTCTTGCCTTGTGTGTAAAGCACAGTTTATAAACATCATCTGTATTTTAACAGGAACTCGACGTGATGAACTTTAGCACTTGAGTGCTCATGTTTGCACCTATCTCCTGTGAATCTTGAACTCAACCATAAAGAGGTCTTTTCCACAACAGGAGCACTGAGGAAATACACACAATGAAGCATTTTAAAGGACTTCATGACACATTTTATGTATATGATTTTGAATGGTGTGAATCCTCTCTGACTTCAAGATGTAAACTGTATAAATAACCATTTTTTTTATAAATTGTTGGGAAAACTTACAATTTTTGCAGTGTTATCTGAATTTTTTGGCCAGTTTATGAAATATCTATGGCACTGGTGTATATTTATAAGGGACAAACATGTCAATATTGTGTACATTCCTTCAGAGAAGACTATAAATGTTTATACTGTTTCACAGTTAATTTCACATGACCTTTTTGTAACATAGTTTCAGTAAATATTCTGTCATCATTTTAAGTGAGTGTTTGCTAATGAAAGATATCTGTGATTGCAAATTGATTTAAAACAAAGGTCTGACTAATAAATTCACTTTTAAATTGCCTTGTTATGTTGGAAGTCAGAACACTAGCAAGTAGAGCTCTCTAAGATGTAGAGTATATTTCCAGAATAAATTCTCATATTCATTGCTATTAGTCAGCTCTACAGATCCATTCCCTAAAACTCTGTGTCCCAGTTATTCAGACAGATCTTTTACATTCCCTGTTTTATTTATATTACATCATTGACTCTGTATACATTTGTTTCTATGCCTTGATGTTCAAAGATGCGGATTTTCTCAGGAAATAAAGTCATTTTTATTCTGAAAGGGGATACAAATCCTTTGATATACTGGTTGCAAAAGCATTTGATTGCACTGTCCTATGCACTTCAATCAAAGTAAAAACAATCCAAAACTCTTTTTAATTTAAATAAGCATTCATATCTTTTATTTCTTTATTTACAGCATAGTGTGATTCATAGAAAAATAGCATTGCTTTCTATGTACATCTTATCAGTGGGAATGAAAAGGTTAATGCTCACAGACATTCTCTTATCTATCAACCTTGCGCTCTGGGTTGTAAGATCCCTGAAATTACCGGAGCTGCTTCGAAAAATGACAGTTAGCCAAAGGGATCACTTGAACGCTGAGATCGGTATTTGAAGGTGCTTGTCATGTCAGAACAGTTCATTTGGGCGGGTTCAGTAGGTGCCAGTTCCTGTAGGCTGACTCCAGCTCATATCCAGGCCCTTGGTCTATTCAGGCGAGCCTTAATTGAAATTGAATTTGAAATTAAAAGGTCCAGAACCGAAAGGATTGAATCCCTGGAAGTTTTCCCAGCCACCGCGGAAGTGGTGGTGATGCCCTCCACCCTGCTGACTCTCTGGATCCATGGGGTCCTCACCCTGATCAAACTTACTCCTCATCTCTGCAGAGCAGCAGAAGAACTGGACTAAGTTACCACAGAACATTAACAGAGCAACAACATGGTGAAGATACAAACGTGGCACTAAAATATACCTGGATTGGTGAGAACTTCTTTGGCTTGAGCGATGTCTATAAACTTCTTCTCTGCCTTTTTCTTTTCTTCTGCATCCTGGAAATTGTCTGGATGCCATTGCTGCGCCAGCTTTCTGTATGCTTTCAAGATCTCTTTCTTTTGGGCGGTTCTGCAGCCACAGCAGTTTAATAGTGCTTACTTAAAAATCAGCATTAGGCCTGCATTGATTAATAGATGACACAAAATTTTTGTGTGTATTATCTTACCTCTTTACACCCAGGATCTTGTAGTAATCTCTCTTCTGGGACTGTTTGAGAAGCCGTTGTGCTCTTTCCAGACCCTCCTTGATCTGTCGGTCATTTTCACTGTGTTCTTTAGCACTCTCAAAGTCCTTAATGGCTGCAGAAAGAAGCATTTCTGTCACTTCACCTCATCATTTTAAAAGCAATCTTGAGGCAAAAGCATTAAAAGTAGCCAATTTGCCAAAAATACACCGCCCAGTTATTAATCATCAGTTCCGGTCCAATAGTTCAACCTCTAATTAAAAAACCTGGTCTGGATCCTACAGATCTTGCAAAAATCCTCAAAAAGATAGTTTGTAGTCAATTAATGGCCTATTTAAAAGATCACAATATTCTTTAAGTTTTCAAGTCTGGTTTTTCTAACTACACAGCACAGGATCTGCACTTCCATAAGTTTTTAATGATATTCTTTTAGGTACTGATGCTAGTGGTTGTATTATTCCTGTGCTTCTTGATTTAACTGCTGCGTTTGACACTGTGCATGAAATCTTCATTTTCTCGTCTGGAGCAGTGGGTGGGCATCAAGGGCATAGCGCTCTAATGGTTCAGGTTCTATTTAAAAGGCCTGACTTTGTGTGTTAGCTGTGGTAACTGTCCTCTTCGGCTCCTCTCTCTTGTGGAGTACCACAGGGCTCGGTTTTAGGCCCTTACCTTTTCTCTCTTTATTTACTCCCCCTTGGTTCAATAATCAGGAAGCATGGCTTGTCATTGTTAGAGAGACACTTAGAGAAAATGACACGCTACTTGATTGTCTTTATTTTTCTGTACAGCACTTTGGTCCACTTCAGTGTTTTTAAAGTGCTTTATGAATAAAGTTTGATTGATTATTTGATTGACTGATAAAATATAAAAAATTATTACAATGGTTCAAATTAAAAACAAAAATTGTGTCCATATGTCCAGATTTACCTTCTTCATATTGGTCATCCTGGAGGTAGGCCTCTGCTCTGTCTTTTAAAGCATTCACATTCTGAGGGTCTGCTTGCAGAACTTCACTGCACACTGAGATGGCTTTGGCAGTTTGTTGGTCCTGAGGAATAAGATGAAAACAATCACATCAGTTACACGCAGATGCAGTGTATGCTTTGGTAGATAGTGACACCTTGTGGTCAAGTAACTTAGTCTCACCTTTGACAAACAGTGGCATGTGCGTTCTTTGGCGTTAAGTATGAATTGAGGAACATTTGGTTCAGTCTTCATAACAGACTCATATTTATTAACTGCATCGCTGTACCTGGGAATTTAAGAAAACAATCATTTAGGCTTTTTAGATAGTCATTGAGTGTACATTCACTTTAATGTGTTTCAATTAAATTGGTCATAAGTTGAAGTAAAGAATATTCGGTAACACTTTACAATAAGGTGTCGTTTGTTAACATTAGTTAGTTAATGTATTAACTAACATGAGCAAAAATTGAACAATACATTATTATTACAGGATTTATTCATATTTGTTAACATTAGTTAATAAAAATACAATCATTCAGCGTTAGTTCATGTTAGCTCACACTGCATAAACTAATGTTAACAAACACAGCTTGTGATTTTAATAATGCATTAGTAAATGCTGAAATTAGCATTAACTAATATTAATAAAGGCTGTAGAAGTATTGTTCATTCTTAGTTCATGTTAACTAATGTTAACTAATGAACCTTATTGTAATGTGTTACCGAATATTCTGTTTCAAATAAAAACTGTTCTTTTAAGCTGCTTTTTTTATTTATTGAAGAATCCTGGAAAAGAATCCTTGAGTGCAAATTCTGAAGAATTATGTGACACTGAAGACTGAAATGGCTGCTGAAAATTAATCTTTGCCATAACAGGAATAAATGACACTTGAAAATAGAATATATAGTTAAAGTGTAAAAATGTTAAATATCTTGCGGTTTTAACTGTATTTTAATTCAATAAATGCAGCCTTGTTGAGCATAAAAGACTAATTTTAGAAACTGTCCCCAAACATTTGAATGATAGTATGTAATATTTTGTTTGTTAATTATACTCAATTGAATGAAAAGGTTACTATAATATAACACAATATAATATATGCATAGGACAAGTTTTAACAAATATTCAATAAATATAGCAATATTGGGACATACATTTGCTGCTGGATCAGTTCCTCAGCAGCCTGTATCTGTTTGTTCAGCTTCTTAACTTGTTTGTAGTGGCTGAAGCACTGCTTATGATCCGGGTCCAGTTTCAGACACTCCCTTACCTCACTGCAAAAAAAAATAAAAATATATTATATAATTCAAAATAACCAGAATGAATACTGGATGCCACTCACTTTGGATATGCAGCATAGTGTGGCACTTACTTGTACATTTATCTTTGCATATTGCATTTAATTTCACATTATTTAAATATAATTGAAACATATTAGGCAGTACACAGTTAAGGTCTATAGTGCATTGCATGACCTCCAAAATCCCAGACCTGATGCATTAATAACTACATGTTGTCTTACTTGAGGGACATTTCATGGTCTCCCAGGTTGTAATAGATGGTGCTGAGCTTGTAGAAAGCCTGAGTGTTATCACTTTTTAGTTTTGAAGCAGCCTTGAGGTCACTGATGGCTTTGCCCATTTCATCCAACTGAATGAAACACTCTGCCCGCAGCTCTCTGGAGTCTGCATCCCAAACACACGTCTGAAAAGACGACAAGCAAATAAAAAGGACTTGACAAAAGTTTTTTTAATAGTATTTTGCTATTGGCAGTTAATTTGATATTTGTTCAGTTTAGAGTTCCTACAAAGCAAACATAATGACATTACTGAACAAAGAGTGCCCTTATTAAGCACAAGTAATCCCTTTGTGCACCAGGACAAAACCACCTGGATCACCTACAGTAAACACAGAGGAACCTCTAAGGTCAATTCAAACTTTTGAGTTACTAAAGATTTTATTTATTTGTTTTAGTTGAAGTTTTAGTAATTGTGTTGTGTTTTTGTCATTTTTAGTATTTGTTTTCTTGGTTATAGTTTTGGGTTTAGTTAAAGATAATAACCCTGATCCAGGTTAACTCACATCAATGATAATATCGAGGTGTGATACAGCAGATCCGTAGTCTCTGTGGTTGAAATCAGTCTTTGCCTGGCCCACCAGTCTCTGAATTTCATCAGATTTCTTTAACTGGCTTTGAGCCTCCTGCTCTTCCCTGCTGCTTGGGTTTGATTTGAGCTAAAAGACAAGAAAAAAAGTGTCACCCTTAAGACAATGAACAGGTGGCAAGTGTCAAAACAGCAGTTAAATTGTGGAAAATATACCCCGCTGACTCAACTTGGAATACTCTGGAGAGGAATGAGGGCGTTTCAGGGAGACTTAATTAAATATTGTTTCCTCAGAGGTATTACAATTGAAATTTCAATGTGATATAGAATATACTTTCATTTTCCTCAGAAGATTTATGTGGGCATGATAACTAGGTCAGAAAACTTGAGGCCAATACAAACAGCCGGTATTTTAGCGTTATGTTTCACCGATACTAACCTAATCTGAAAAGTTTATTTTTAAAGAACCACTTTTACTGCAGTGTTAATATTAAACCATATGCTACAGAAAAATAAAATTACAGAAATCAATTAATATGCGGGTGTTATTATAGAAGTTAAAGATGGCAGGTAATGATCAACTGGTGTCCAATTGGTGCATCCATAATGCTAACTAAACGCCACACACCACTTTTTTGAAATCGCTTTCAGCTTCATCAAGTTTGCCGTGTTTCAGCAGTAGGTTTCCTCTCTGAAGCCTCGCCTGTGGATTAAGAAGAAACACCGGTTACACAGGTTTTTGTAAATCATATACATTTTACAATGTGAAAGGTTTCTTAGAGCCCACCGATGTGAAATCCGGTTTAAGTTCAATGACTTTGCTGAGATCTGGTAATGCAGATTTTGACTTTCCCATGGCAAGGTATACAGTTGCTCTTCTATAGTATGCCATGTAATTTTTGGGGTCACCATCTGATAATGAAAAAAAAAACGTGCTTGTATGTATATATACGCTTTTATAAACATTTATAAAGAATATATTCCAACACAAGATTTTATTTAAGTTCTCACGTAAATAGATCCAGTACTCACCAACAGCAGCGTGGAAGTGAGAGAGAGCATCTGCCAGCTGTCCTGCGGCCAGAAGCTTCTTCCCCATCTCCAGATGATTCTCAACACCACCATCCTTCCCACCATTAACTCCTGCAATACACGTGATAGGTAAATACGTTTCAAGTATAGATGAACCATAAGGTATACACATGCAATATCTGCACCATGTATTCAGTAGTAGAAGTATAGCACACTGGAGTAGTGCCCATTAGTGTACAGTTAGTATGGCAGTAGCATAGTACACCTCAAACGTGTCCACTAAAGTCGAGTAGAGTACAATAGAGTCAGGAAGACTAGATTAGTAATAATTTGAGTTAAGTGAAACGGTGTAGGAGCCAAATGTGACTTTAACCACTAGATGGCGGTGTAGAATGGGAGGAGCTGGTTTGGTCATATGATATTTAAACCCTGATGATTGTGTGAGAAAGACAGGTGAATGGGTGGTGGGAACACATGGTTCTTACCGTATAGTAAGCTCCATCAAGTCACGAATCCATGTGTCTTGTATTGTAAATTATATTTTATTTATTAAAAGATCAAAGCAAGAGATGGATCCGGAATGGACAATGTTTATTATCAATGTACGAGTAAAGAACAGCTAAACCACCTGTTCATAAGTGGATAGGACGCCACAACAAAAGTAAGAACCATTCTCTTGGACAAAGAACTACTGTTGGAATTAAGAGGAACTTGCTTGCGTATTGGAAAATGGAGAAATGTTATGAATGAAACCGGTGCCGGCTTGCGCATTGTGCAGAGTGAGTAACTAATAGGAGTGTGAATTGCTTAGCTGATGTGTTGCAGTCCTGGCCTTGGAATCAAAAGGAGTGTACGTTTTGATCGTGATAATGTGGAGAAGTGTGGAAGCTCGACAAAGCCGGTGAGTGAGCCTCTCTTTCTTTGAGCAATATAGGCTATATTGCAGTATAAGACTGATCTATTGGATCTACGAAGAAGTTTGAATCGTGGCCTATGTTTGGAATGCTCTTTTGCATAATGCTTTGGCTTGCTGCTTGATGAGTTGGAATTAAATCGCACTCGTGTGTAATCTTTGGGCTGTGGCTTGCGTGAAATGTGCTTTTAAAGGGAAAGCGCTTGTACGCAATGAGTGCTGTGGGAAAGATAAATGGTGGTGAATTCCCTATTGCAACCATTGATGTTGACGCTTGTGAAACTAATTCCATGTCTGATGTCGCTGTTGAAA
>JAUCMR010000169.1:7610049-7625687 GCA_032357425.1 Enteromius argenteus | reverse complement strand
GTTGTTGTTTTATACGTGAAATTACACTGTTGACAGTTACCACATCTATAATTCCCCTGAGGTATTTCGTTCAAAAATTGAGGAGCCGGTTTCAAATCCGCTCTGACTAAAATATTTCGAAGGTTGGGAGTTTTTTTACACACCAAACGAGGTGATTTTTCCAAACATTTCTTGAGACTGGGATCACTCTCTACAATATGCCAGTGTTTTGATAAAAACAGTATTAATGTCCTTGGTGACAGGCGAATATTGCATATAACAGTTGACACGGCATTCAGTTTTTTTGTGGTTCTTAACTAGACTATCTTTTTGGGACACATCTTTAAAACGACTAACTGCAGACTGAATCCACTCTTCTTTATAGGATCACTACTGCATATACGACGAATACGACTAAATTGAGAAATAGGTAACGAGCGTTTTAATGACACAGGATGATAAGATTGTCCATGCAAGATTGTATTACGGTCCGTACATTGGCAAGACCAGTAGACCTTTGAAGAACCGTATTTCAGAACATCGATGTGCAATTAGACACCAGGATCCGAAAAGTCCAGTCGCACAGCATTTTGCATCTTTTAAACACTCAGTTTCTACTCTTCAATACATCGGTATTGAGGTAATTAAGTATCCACGTCGTGGAGGTGATATTAATAAACTTCTTTTACAGCGTGAGGCTTTTTGGATTTTCACATTAGACACGTTGTCTCCTAGAGGACTTAATCGTCCATTTCTTTGAACTGTATTGATAAACTGTACTTTTACATTGTGAGTCTTTCTGGATTTTTACATTAGACACGTTGTCTTCTAGAGGATTTAACAAAGAGTTTGTTACCAGTCCATTTCTTTTAATTGTTATATCTATGTCTTATATGGGTGGGTGTCCCTCTTGACGTGCACAAGGTCTTTATGTGACTTATTTAATTAATCTAACATATATTTGCAGGTACAAAATCATAGACTAGTGTTTTTGGAAGTGTACATGAATGATCATATTGCTGTATTTTTGAATGTATATTTATTGTAATTATTGATGTATTTGGTGTTTGGTCATGTGATTTTGAGCACCTGGATATAAAAAGGGTGGCACACTATCAGCCATTTGTCTGATGAAGAGCCTGTGTGCTCGAAACGTTACACCTGATATGCGAGATCTGTTTTAACTATTAAAGATTTTTTGATATTTTTGGAGCTTAGGTGTTGCCAACTTTGTACCACTTTGTCTACTTCAAATAAAATATAAAAATCAGGTAAACATTTGAACATGTGACATTTGAACAAAATTGCCCACTTAATCTTTAATGTTTGTCCACATCTTTATGATAGAAATGATAAAGCCACTGTAATTTCTTGAACAAGAATATGTGGACATTAAAATATGCAAACTCAGAGCAAGGGTTTAAACTTTTAAGTCGTTTGGCATTATGCCAGTTAATTAAAAAGGGCAAGATAGTACTCGAGTTTAATCGAGGAATTGTGACAGCCCTACTGTACGTAATCATGAAAAAGTAATTTTGTAAATTTGAGTATTAGTGTGTGCTGTTGTTGAATGTTTTAAATGCTTCAGTTTGACTGAAAAAAGTGAGAAAAAAATTGTAATTGTAAATTATAAATATTTACAAGAAAAAATGCGTTATAAAGCTCAAATTGCAAGTATTAATAGCTTTTCCTAAATATGTAATAATACTGTAATCTGAAGCATGTAATTGTTAATTATAAGAAACTGCAGATTATAATCATTAATGGGGTCCCAGTGTTTGTGCTGTTTTTGAAATGACTTCCCATTGGTTTCACACAATCCACTGGCTGCTACTGCAACAGCTGAGCTTTTGGCCTTTCCCAGCAGCTTGCTTCTCTCCAAGAGAAGCATCCATAAAGTAGTCTCTCACTATTTTTCCAGAGGAGGGATGCAAATCAAGTGCTTTACATTTCAAATGTTGCCCAGAAAGTTTGGCAGACTTCAGAACTGCATTCTGTCCCCTGATTTTGTGCACTGTCAACTTGCAACTCTGTCCATAAAACACACTCTGTGGTAGCTTGACCTCTTCCTTGGTCCTGGTTTGACAGGTGAACCTGATGGTCTGAGGGTCAGGGGAAACCTTGGGGTCTCCTAAATGGCTGTGCGTGGGGCTCCAGGGCCCCTTGTAGAAAAGGCCTTTTCCTTTATGTAAAGGTGTTTGAGTGGGAGTCTGTGAGATTGGTTTTCTGTTGCGCTTTTGTAAGGCCTGCTGATAAGGAGGATTTTTGGGCACTTTAGGGTGTAAACCCCCTTCAATATCAGTGACGTTCCTCTGATCATTTGGTGGAGATAATTGCTCACTGGGCAAGCTGTTTGAGTGTTGGTAATCTGTGTCATTTTGAGTGAGTAAATCAACCTTGACTGGAGAATCTTGAGGAGAATGAAGGGTCTTTCGGTTAGACAGAAAAAATGGACTGTCTATTGAACTCACAAGTGAGTGTGTTGGTGAAGTTACTGGCGATGATATATTGAAGGTTGGTGGAGTTTGTTTTTCTCTCATGAAATCCAGTTGTTGAAAGCTTTGTTCCAAAAACACATTATCATTGACCTCATCAGGTTTCTTAAACTCTTCATATTTTTCCTGCTCATTAGAAGTCAAAGCAGTGGTGGAGATGGAGTGTCTGTGTAATTTAAGGGATTGGAGTTGACGCACTGTGGATGTACAGTTTCTGATTTGTGCCAATGGGCTAGAAGACAGCAAGTTGTTTTCTGGACAGTCGAGGTCACAATCACTCAGTGACATGAGTGAGTCCATACTACGACTGTCTTTAAGAGGACGGGTCTTAGAAATGTCCTCTGTGTCAGTATTCACCTCATTCTTTAGACTCTCATAACCTGAATCTGACATCTGCTGCAGGGACCCCACTAGAAGCAGGAAGAGAAAAAGGAATATATAAAGACTGTAAAATATTGAAAATATTATATTATAAAAATGTGCATTAAATATAAATGTTACATGAAATCAAAAACTAAATGAAAATGATAAATGTTGACTTGGTCGGAAATGAAAACTGAAAAATAATAATAATCTGAAGTACTAAAAATACAATAATTATAAATATTAAAAACAAAAATCAATAAAACATTACTTGCATTAATATCTTTAGAGTTTTTAGTGCTTGGCAATATATATATATATTCATTCATATAATTTGTATTATATAAAAATTTTCAATAAATTGTTTTTATACACATACAGATCTTAAATATATGAATGAATGTGTGTGCGCGCGTGTATTTAGCCTATATACATACATAATAAATATACACACATATATCATGTACACAAAAACTTTTATTTTGGATGCGATTAATCACAAATAATTGTTGGCCAGCACTAATTATTATAATTTATTCATAGTTAAGCAGTTAAATTAGCCAAATAAAATTTTTCAGGCTGACAAAATATTAGGTTATATGTTGTTGTTTTGTATTGGTGTGTACAGTATGTTGTAGTGAATTATGTCTGTATTTATAGTAACCTGATCCGCGGTTGCTTCTATTGTCTTCAGTCAAATCCTTTAAGAGGGTTATAATTTCATCCCCAAACAACGCACAGCAGTTGTCAATCAAGACACGCACAAGGTCACACACCTGTGTACAGATTACATTACATTGGCAATTACATTTCCATTCCTGCTGCCATTTTCATGTTCTTTGGAGAGCAATAACGATGATTACTTCAGCTACTGCTCATGCACCCTGCAGATATTATAATAATCTGATCAAAATAAAGCACGTGCGCTTACCTTTTTGGCATCTTTTTCATGAGACTGTAGTTTGTGATTCCACAGACAGCTAGGTGCTATACACACAGCCAGGTTAAAAGAGGTCATCTGGTTATGCTCAGCATTGAGCTGGATGTGGTGCAGCATCGCTATCATGTGTCTCAGCAGCAGGAGATTTTCTTTAGGTAAAAGCTGAACAAGCCTGTGAATGTGAGCAGAATCAACTCATTCGAGTTAACTGTCTTCATGTTTATATAACTCATAAAGCTAAAGGAAATTGGCTGCTAAACCTAAATCTGCTTAAGGTGTGTAGTAATATCATGGCCTTGATCCATCATTATCAAGGTTTTATCCTTCTTTACTAACTAGCATTACAAAACCAGATAAACTAATCCGAGTGTTACTGGCACGTTACCTCTGAACTTCATGTAACAGGTTGCTCTCCGTCATTCGTCCATTTCTTTCACCGTCCTGCTCCACTGCTTGGAGCCATTGCTCATAGAGCTCCTCACACAGCAGGCTGCCCGGTATATTGCGTAAGAATTCCTACCAATCAAAAACAGATATAAGCACAGAGAGTCGTCATGATACAATCAGTGTTTATTCTTGACTTGTGCTACCGTTCAGTAGTGTGGAGGTCAATGTGTACTTTTTTTGTTGTTGTTGGAAAGAATATATACTTTTATTCAATATGCGTTAAAGGATGCATTAATTAAAAGTGTCACAGTAGAGAAACGTATAACGTTATAGAAGCATATTAGAATACATTTCTGAAAGATAATGTAACACTGAAGACTAAAGTAATTGCTTATGAAATCTTTGCCATCATCATGAATAAATTACTTTTTAAAAACATATTCAAATATAAAAGTGTTATTTCACAATATTTCTGTATTTTTAACCAGCCTAGGTAAACATTCAAACTTTCAAAAACATTACTCTTGAAGAGTTTACATACACAAATATCTACCTTGAACACTGAAGCAATAACAAGTACGGGCTCTCCACTCAGTGGCTCTTCATAGTGACCTGAATCCAGTTTTTCCTTCAATTCTCGGCAGGCCTTGACTCCAGCAGAGCGCCGGAATATTCCATGCGTCACAGCCCCCTCACGACACAAACACTTCAGCATGTCCTTTCAAAAACAATAAAAACTGGTGGTTTGATTTCAATGCTATTATTGTAAATAGATGTTATCATATTTTAACAAAAATAATGCTTATTATATTTTTTCATAAAGGAATATGAATGTTTTAAGGTTATATTCAACATTTAAATATGCAAAAAAACGTATACATCTTTTCATTTACATAATATAACAATCTTAACATATACTGTAATATTACGCTGTATGAGTATGAATTGATGAATGAAAGAGTCTTTTTAATTTCCTAAAATGTTAGGATTTTCAGTACATACTACAATGGGTGATGGCAGGGTATTGTCTTTCATCACATCACTGAGAGGTCGACCAAACAGAAAACCAGAAGCTGCTGAAATGGTTTGGCCGGGAGATTCAGATTGGACAGTCTGTTCAGTGCTGAAGCTTCGTTTAAAAGCCCAGCTAATAAGAGACATCCTCCTCCTCCTGCTTTTCTGTTCTGCTAGGAGAAATATATGCAAGAGAGGCCAACAAGATTAAAAAGAGGAAATGTTTCAAGATATTGTGTATGTGTTTTGGTTGTAGAGGTGGGTGCGATTGGTGAGATTTGAGTGCCAGAAGAAATGGGTTTGGAAACAGGTTGCTTTGATATAGGCGTGGGCTTTAATTCTAAAGAAAGTCTGTTGTATGTGGACTGATGTAAAATGCAAGGGAAACCATAGAAGTTAAAAATATAGTAAAGTATATAATTATTTCATGCATACAAAAAGCAGTACGAACGAGTAGTATGTAGTATTTGTGAAAACAGGCATGTCTCTCACCTGTGAAGGTGTTGTTTATTTGACTGGGCTTTAGGAAGAATTGACAGTGAGCGTCAATTGGCAAAAGCGCCATTTGGCTGTAGGACGATGTCACTGCCTCTTGCTGCAGCAGGCGAATGTGGCTCATCTTAATGCTATAAGGAAACTCGTGACCTGGTGGAACAAAAGACCCTTAAAAAAAGCTACTGTGCAGGGGAAGTATCAGATACTGATACTACAGTACTTTAACAGCTCAAATGTTTGATTGCTTTGATAATGTGGGAAGTACTTACCAATTAAAGGATATGGAGTTTCATCTTGTTTTGAACACACCCACAATTTATAATCTTTTATTCCTCCCTGAGTACAAAGACAAAAGCAAGCAATCAGTTAAATAAAAAAGTAATATAATTCTTTCATTCATTCATTATAGGTAGTGAGTTTAACGTACCGAAAGGCCAAACTGTTGCAGTGCTGTGCTAATGACTTCAGAGGTGCAGTCTGTGTTGCTGATAATAAGAGTCTTTGCCTAAAGAGATATAAGAAATTTTACACATCAAAGCTGCAGTACATAATTTTTTACTCACAAAACAATCAGTTCTCACATAGGCACAGTTCCCAACATCCTTTGCAAATATTTTGAGAGGAATCATCTTCGGATCATCACTCTGTTTTTCTTCTTTTATACAACTAATTAAAAAGAGGAAGAAGAGAAATTTAGATAAGAGGATTTGTTTCTTTACTGTGTTTACTGTAGAAGAACAGTAGAAGAACTGACCTTTCAATAAGAGACAGCCACCTGTCTTTCTCTTCTGAAGTGCTGTACAGATACACAAAACATCATTTTTAGCGGATAAATCAATGGGTCCTTTTAGATTGGCTATATATACTGTAAGTGTGTGTATGTGTACCTAAAAGTAGCCACACAGTTGTAAGTTGGCCAGCCCATGACGAAGCTCCTCTCTGAAACAGTACTGGCCTCACACACCTCATCTACACAGCTAGCCGTCCACATCTCACACACATGCACACACTTCTTCTGCTTCACCTGCATAACTGACCTGAAAAAAAAAATCAAAATTATTAAGACCAAATTATTAGAACTATACCATCTTACCATTTTATCATTGTAGCTCCATAAACTACCATTTTGAAATTTGGGGCCATTTTGTTTGTTTGTTTATTTTATTTAATACTTTTATTAAGGAATAATTAAAGTGACCACACAGGCATTTGCAACAAATTTCTATTTCAAATAAATCTTGTCAAATAAACTTTTGAACTTTCTATATTTGAAAAATCAAGCAATAACTGTATAACAGTTTGCAAAAAAATATTAAGCAGCACAACTGTTTTTAGTATTGATAATAAGAAAGGTTTTTGATCACCAAATCAGCATATTACAAGGATTTTAAAGTATCATGTAAAACTAAAGACTGGAATAACTGGCAGCTGAAAATTCATCTGTGCTATCACAAGAATAAATATATTAAAGTATTTTAAATTCCAATAATATTTACTGTTGAGCATACAGGATTTTTTCAAATTTGAAATGCATTTGGATGACTTCTATGTATTTCAATTCTCCTTAGTTAATTTCCTCCTCCATACTTGGCCTTGGTGATGATGAGAAGATCATTGAAGAGGATGAGGAATCTCTCCTGGGTCTGAAGGCCTGTCTGCAACACTACATTGCCTTGGCAAATGAGCTTTCTGGTTGGGCTGAGCAGAGCCTGGATCAGGGCAAATATGTCCTGGCTAACCTGAGATGCACAATCCCTGACACACATGAGAGAAAAAGACACAGTACTTGAGAGGACAGCATTAGTAAACATATACAAAATATCCAATTTCCAAGACATCTTTTCTTAAATGCTTGCAACTTCACATGAGAGCACATCCAATTCATCAGTCAGTCTGTAATTAATCAAAGCGTCTTGAGAGCTCTTTCACATGCTTCATTGATAAATTAGCTCCAGTGTTACAGCTGCACGTCAGACAAAAGGTAGATTCAGTGAGCCTGTGTCACGGCAGAAAACGTTGTTTCTGTTTGTCACTCTTTCACGCACTCAAACACATGCAGATGCTGGTTGAGAGACCACACACAGGCTGGTTCTGCAGCATCTCTTCATTCTCTCCTTTCAGTGAAATGCAAATATATTCAGAAGCCTCTTGCATGCACACAAACGCTGACTGTGACATCGTGCCAGAAGTGGCAAAGAAACTGCTCATTGAGACTGAAGCAGACTGTAAAAGCCACGCAGTCTGATATTTATGTTTACAGAATGCATCATTACATACACAGAGTTTTAGTTTTCATAACTCATACCTGGCAACAGGTTTTGACTTTGTAAGGGCTTTGCTGAGAATAACAGAGGGTGCAGACTGTCTGCGCTGAGAGAAAGACTTCTACAGAAATAAAATAAAAGAGAATAGGAGATCATCAGCATCACATAAAAATGCACAGGTGATCACAGTCATGCTGATATTTGGTTTGACAGCACAATGTTCATTATGAATACAATTATCATTTGCTGATTATATCTTTATACAATTTTGAGAAATAAAAAGCTAATAGTGACTAACCAAAATATGTTTATTTGCTCAGTTTTATGTTGAAAGAAGTTCATGAAGCATAATCAATTAATCCGTAGCTTAATGTAAATTTACATGTGTTGATGATATTGCATTTGTTTTAAAACCTTTACTCCTTATATGTAGTTTTCAGTTATTTTCTAAATTGATTCATTTACTTTTATTGTTTTTAATTTTATACATATATGGTTATGGTTGATGATTTGTTGTAAAACCTTTACTCTACTCTTTTAAATATTTTTTCAGTTTTTCTAAATGAACTAATTTACTTTGAATTGTTTTTAATACTTATGGTTATTATTGCTATTCTTTTTAAAGTTGTAAAGTGATTTATTATTAAATAATAAAACTTTATTATTTATTTTATTATTTATTATTTTAAAGTTTTTGTTTATCATTTTGCCTTGTTTTGATAGGATAAGAAGAGACAAGAAGCACTGAGAGAGGAGAGCAGGGCATATTGGAGCACTGCCCACAGGATTATGGCTTTGGTGTTAAAAATATATATAAATTTTTTTTTAATGTAATAAAATATTTTGTTGCCAACTTAATTTATGAAGTTTAAAATGTGTTGTCTGCATCAGCAAAATCACAGTACATCTGTGTGTATAAATGATTCAGCACTCTCTTGTATTGATATAGTTGTGCTGCCCTTATCTGAGCTATTTTTATGTGCCTTTTCAAAATTGCACTCATTTTATTTACACCTTCTACACTAGATTATTGTATTTCACTAATCTCCTTTTGATATAAAATCTACTTTTTGATTATTTTACAGAATTTGTTTTTTTAATCTTCATAATGGAGCTTTAAATGCTGAAGCTAAACCCTGGAAAATCATAACTGAGCACCAGACATGCTGTTTTTCTGTTTTGATGTTAACAAACCAAGCCAACGCCATTATGCTAAATGCAAGAAAAAGTATGGAATAGTAACTATTGTTATGTAATTGAAATATAGGCTACTTTTATTGGTATAGATTACTGTGTTGTGTACTAGCAATGAACACCAGTTTATATTCTGTTACTTACGTTGGAGTGCTGGTATTCCCCACAACTTTTGATTCGGCTTCTCTTCTGCCATCCTGCCCCATATAGTGGTCCCATGGTTAAAATCCAGATAAAAAGACTGTGTAGGTGATTTAGAGGACTGATCAGATCAATGCTTCCATATCATCATCTGTCTCTGGGTAATCCTCCCTTTGCTGCTCTCCTTCTTTTCTGTTTCAGTGTGGTAAAAATACAAAATCCAGGGGTGTGTTCAGTTATCCCGTCCTCCTCAAAACCTCGACACTTTGATTGTCCACACTTTGAACAATGTGTTTGTGTTTCCTCTCTGAAAGATGGAAGATTATGTCTGTGTCTCTGAGCAGCAGGGGGAGGATTTAGGAGGCGGGATCTCAGTACATAATGGGATATGGTCTGTGTGTATACAACATATGGCTAGTTTTGACAGAGGAGAGAATTTTTATACCTTATTAAAACATCTTTCTTTAATTATATCTGTTTGCCTTTGGAAATAAGACATTTTGACAAATATTTCGAGAAGAATCTATACAGTATTTAGCTATTATAATTCCTCAGGCCAGTTTATCTTTATACCCTGCCCCCCTCCTTACTGGGATGAGTAAATGGTCAGACAAGCTTAAGCCTCTTTTCTCACCAGATGTAGCCAGTTTGATTGACGGTTGCTCAAACTATAATCATACTTTCCTCACTGAACTCTATCAGATTGACCATTTTGTATACAGATTTTGTCCAGCCACAGTTCACATAGCTGCATTGAGCAAGTCTGTCTTTTGCACAAAAAAGAAAAAAAATGTAATATGTCAAAATCAAGAAATGAGAGTACCATACACAGTAGTGTTGACCTTCTAATAAAGTAAACCACAACCAGCGTTGTAAACTATACATTTAAAAACACAGTAACTATGCAATCACCAAAACAATATTTTTATTATATTTGTTTTAATTGATATAATGTTTCAGTTCATTTTCAATTACAGAATCTGAGAATTTTGAGTCTGTCACCCTCTCCTACTTAATAAACAAATGTGCACTTTGACCACTAAAATATTAGTACATTTTTAAAAAGCCACAGATCTAATCTACCAAACTAGATAAATGAGCAACATTAACATTAATGAATTAAACATCAAAGACCTATTCTATATCATTGTTTTGAAAGGTTTACTGTTGGTGCCAAATATTCACATGTATCATTCAAACATTCTTTTCGATATCAGCAGACATGCACATGTAACATATTTCAATAATTCCTGAAATGCATAAAGTAAATATGTAATCAGGCAGAAAGAACAAAGAAAAAGAGGGAGTTGTCAGGAATGAAAAGATAAAGAAGAGATGGGAATGTAAAGAATTTCATATCTGTTGTACAATAAAAGGGTAGGTCTAGGTTAAAAGGTGTTTCTAATTGTATGTGTCAGGTTGTACTGTTACTGATTTGTTGCATTTTACCACTATAACATTTCCTGATGTGCAATATCAGTTAAAATGTGACTAAGCTGTCACAGATGTAAGTCAAGTACACAAAGACTGCAACGCAATGCTATCTTCCAAAAAACAGCAACAGCGAGTATAATATTTGTGCTATATATACAGTGCATATAATATTTATTGTGCTTGTTTACACATTCATACATAAAATATAAATAAAAATAATTTAAAATTAAACAAGGTGAAACTAAAAATAAAATGGGCTTGCATGCACTGTACTTACAAAATGTTCAGCTTGAATGAGGTCATAACATTTTTTTGTGCTCTTTTACAGCCGAACATAATTGCCAGAGGGCCTCTGCTCATTGACCTTTTTATGGTGAAGAAAATGCCACACAATGAACTCCTGAATCTGGATCATGACACAGGTGATAGGGGATAGGGGCAGGGATCTTTATTCTCAATCCCAAAAATACTTTCCAATAGCTGATCGCGGGTTTTATCATATGCCAGCTGCTATTGTGAATCTGTTCTATTTTACTCAATCTATATTGAATTTACAGAGTTGTAAAACAGGCATTGAAAACTCATAAATAGCAATTGGATACACCAATAAGACAAAGGCACAAAAACTTTATATATTTATAAGTTTGAATTGTAATTTGTCAATCATTTTGAGGTGATATGGCTTAATCTAAAACTCAGGTAGTATAAATTTGACACAAAAAGGCCAACATCTCAGAAATGGCCACTCAATTAAAAAGGGAACTTCTGATTGGACTATAGCACGAAGCAAGCAATGCGAATGTAATGAAGGCTCTGATTGGACAAAAAGTCCAACGATGCCAAATTCTGATTGGACGATTGGCAGTCGAGCTCATCAGTTAATGAGACGTGTCACGGTAAATGTTAGCTCTTGTGGAAAATGCCGGAGACAGCGGTTGCTTGTAATATCTGTGGCTCATCTTACACATTACCTGGTAATAAACATCAATACTTAAACTGTATGGTATGAATTTTAGTTTTACGCGTTTTTGTTCTGTCTAATCCGACTCGCACGTTTGACAACACGTGACTGAAAGTTCCAGAAAAGCGTTAGTGCCATGGTATAGAGAAGCTAATGTTAATATTTGTTGTATTAATCTAATGCATTATGTTTTTCTTCCTCCAGAAGATGAAGCTGGGGGGAATCTCCCTCATGTGCTGTTGTGCAGTCACATTTTCTGCAGCACATGCTTGCGCGCGCTCCAGTCCCAGCAAAACGTCATCACGTGTCCCGAATGTCAGGTGATTTATGAGTAATTTTACAGTGGCGCCAACTTAGCGATTCTGTCTACTTTTCCCCCAAAAGCACCTAGCAACAAATTGAGCTGTATTAAAATTTCATTTTGCAACGTTTAACAACTTTTGATGAGTGACTCCAACGATAAACATGCGCATTTTCACTCTAAATTACACAAAAAGAGGAAACCAAAGATGCCTAGCAGTTAAACACATCACGTGAATTAAAGGAGCTGCTATTTGCAATTGTTCAATGAATAATTATATTAATTTAATAACTGAATAATTGTTTACTTATGATCCTGAGTAGCTTGTACCTGCAAGTGTGTATCGGTTAGTACACTGTAAGAAAGTATCTAAAAGGTACAAGTAATTCAGTTGAAGTTTATTTGTGTAGCTCTTTTCAATATACAAATAGATTGCTGCTGCTGCTGATGATGGAGTCTTTTGTTTGTTTTAATATAGATGGACACCAGAATTGAGGAAGGAGTTGATGGTTTGGAGGTGGACAGCAGAATCATTGGTCTCATCTATACAGCACGGATGAACACGAAGAAAGGGTATGCAGCAAGATACAGTTTTAGTCTTAAAAACCAGTATGTTATAAACATAAGACTCTAGAACCATTTTTGAAAAATTGGAAAATAAAGGTTCCTGTCAGCAGGCACTCTGGAGACAGGTGTAAATCTCCGAGATTTAAGAGCCCACCACCAACGGCAGACGTCGACACACAGGAGAATGCTGAAGGGGTACAGATACTTAAGATCAGATTCACTTAATATTCTCAGAGCAAGACTAGAGCTCAATAATGTATGTGTACGTTTGTTTATATATAGAGGCCAGATGTTGTTAAAGTTTTGGATGAATTCCTTGGGAAAGCAACAGAAAACCTAAGTCAACTTGATAAACTTCACAAGGTACAATGGAAAAACAGTACAAAATCTTGCATATAGTCTTATGTAGGAATCATTTGCATGCGTAGATTTATTTTTTTTTCAGAAGAGATGTTGCTGTGAGGAAACACTAATGTTTTATGAAAGATTATGAGCAAAAAGAAATGATGGGTAGAGAAATTGTTTGTTTAAAACTGACTGTTTTGAAAAAGGATCTGTCAATTTTGATTACTTGATGACACTTCAACAGTATATGTCTGTAATGTGTGTGATTAAGACTTTATCCGGTGGTATTCATGCTCAACTGAGGAAAGAGAGAACTCGAATTAGCAGAGAAATTGATGAGGCTGTTGAAAAAGCAAAGAGGATTCTGCAGAAAAGGTGTGTGGACAGAACTTTTAGAGGCACAAACTGAGATGAACTGTTCTGTGGTGTCTTGTAGGTATCTTGGCAAATAATTTTTCTTGTTATTCGTTTTGTGAAATTTTTAGGAGGAGTGTGTTGGTGTCAAAATTGAGTGATGTGGAACTTCTCTTCACGGATGGTCGGAAGGAATGTAAGAGAATGGAAGAGGGGATGAAGGAGCTGCAAACAGCCATCCAGAAAGCTCTGCATGTCCGACACGTTCCTTCTCTGGAGACCTATTGCAGTCTAGACAAGGTAACGCTGTAGCAGATTCCATACAGTGTTCTGCACAAAGTTAAATAGTCTGTGTGGAGCGAACTCAGACAATATGAAAATGATTCAGTTTATTACGTCTACTTAACGTAACTTAGTTCATCTTAGGTGAGAAATAAGGCTGTGCCTATTGAATAATAAAAATAGGGCTGTGCCTAATCGCAATTGAATTGCGATTTTTGATTTTGGGTCTCAACGATCACAAAAACTGTGTAATCGAGAGAGAATGATTATTCCATTTTTCTAGCTATTTGTGCCTGCGTTGTTAATGATGTGCATGTGCACTTTCACCCCTCCCGAAGCCTGACCTCTCTCAACCTATACTGTCTTCGAAACAAATTGCGTCTGTGGTATCTGGTGGCATTTAAAAAAAATCAGCGAGAGTGAAGATGGCGGAAAGACAGCAGCCACAGATGTCATTGGTCAGCTGAAGAGAAAATGCTGGTTTCGAAGAAGCGGATGTAGATCAAAAACATTATGTGCAAGATTTGTTATGTGGTGGTGTTGGTACAGCTTGGTAATACCACAAATCTTTTTAACCGTCTAAAATTTAAACACAGACTGATATATGACCAACTAATAAAAAAGAAACTGAAAGAACAACAATCAACCCCCACAACATCCTCCCCTGCATAGTCATCAATTTTCATCATCAGTACAACTCCTTATCTATCCAGCTCGGAAAGGCACAAAAATATAGCAGATGCTATTGCATACTTCTTAGCCAAAGACATGTGGGTAAAACACTCTTAAAACATACTTTGCCACCATAACAATCTGCACAATGGAGCCATACATTAGCTTAATAGTACACAGCATCGATGCTGATTTCAATTTAAATACAAAATGTCTCCAATTGCATTTATTCTTGAAGACCGCACCAGGTAAAATATAACCCATGGACTTAAGGGTAGGAAAAGTTGACCTGCATCACTACAGACCGTGCCGCAAACATAAAGCTGGCAGCTGACATAAATGGATGGATGAGGCTTCAGTATTTCAGGCACAGACTCCACTTGGCCTTAGGTGAGTAGGAATCCTTCATACATTTTATATGTAATGTGATGATTTAATTGTGAGTTATTTTAAAAACTACAAAAAAAAAAAAAAAAATGTATGTCAAAAAAATTATTCCAATTTCTGTGTGGTTGCTAACCTTTTACTATTTTTATTTTGTGGTGGTGATGATGTTTATTACTATTATTATTATTATTATCACTTGAACTACTCTTAACAAATAAGACTGATGAGGATTGCAATGATCATATTGTTGATACTAAATATTCTTTATTGTAATCTTAGAGAATACCAGGAAGGATTGTAGGAACGACCATGTAGTGAGAGTCTGCAAGAAGCTCGTCAGCAGCTTTTCCCATAGTTGAGGGGGAAGAAAAGAGGGAACTTACAGAGGCAGCTGAAACTACCTGAACACTGATAGTCCTTGAATGGCATACGGCTATTGCCCAGGTCCTTTCTAGTGACCAAAAACTCAGACATCTCATCCTCTCTTGGCAGGACATTGACGTACTGGAGGCCTTCAGTAAAGGCCAGGACACACCAAGCCAACAGCGTCAACTGTGTTGACAGCGCTGGACAAAAAAATACATGCGAACACACTGCACAGACTACAGCTGCGGCAATCTAAACATGTACATTCTTCGCCTTCATGAGATGAGTTGGCTGTCTGTATCAGCAGCTATCAATAGTAAATATTCATCATTCAAACGGAGAGATATACAAGATAAGAGCAGATATGAGACGTAAACAAAGCAGCGATTGCTTACCGTTTTGAATATCGTAACATTGAGTGCGTTTACATGGACCCTCTTAATGCGATTATAGTGAGATTTTGACAATATTGCGATTAAACTTTACCTCATGTAAACGCAATACTTTGATTATAATAATGCGATTAAGATCATAATCGCAGCAAGCATAATCGTGTTATCATAGGTGGCCTACGCCGATTTTTATCGAAATATTCAGACATGTAAACACCTTAATCGTAGTATTGCCGCTCTGACCAGTCTTTTACAGCTTTTACTACTGTTTCGGCTATTAAAATAGTTTAGTTTTGTGTGTAATG